>OX336893.1:23919654-24289654 GCA_946959425.1 Argyrosomus regius | reverse complement strand
AGGGGAAGGGGCATTACCTCATCTCCTTATACAAACCAGAGACAAATAAGCAAAGCTACATCAGGGTAGGTGGGATACTATAACAACATTGGACACATTGTTATACTATTCCACCCACCTTAATGAGGATCCTTTCGGCGTGGCGATCCCGTAGCCCTTGGAGTCCAGGTTGCCTCCCACCTTCATGGTGTCACAGGGTTTTCGCTGCTCGATGTACTCATTCATGGTGGACTCCAGCAGGTAGGCATACTTCCCCTTGGACTTGCGGACCCTCAGAACCCCCTCAGCTGTGGTTTTTACAAACACAGAGGGCTCCGCACTGCGCATGTATGTCCACATTTTGTCAAAGAGGGCAATTTTTGAGCGCTGTTTTGAAAAAAAGACAACAGAGGAAGCTCCTGCAGTTAATACAGTCAGGTTATGAAAGCTTGAGATCACATTATTTCTCCTTCCAAAGATTATATTTGATGCTGATATGATTTTCACTATCTCAAAGCCTAAAATGACCGTCAATATACAGTATATACTTTATATCTACTGGAGGTTGGTAGGGTGTTTTTGTTGACTTCAAGACTGCTTTACCAGGTGTAAATTTGAGGCCTCCAAAACTCAATTTTCAGTCCATGTTTGGGGACAAAATCCTGCTACCTACTACACCTACTAGATGTTCGAGACACTCCTTTAAGGAAGATTAAATTTCCTGCACCTTGTTGTATTTTCAGCAGGGGTGCATGGTTCACTGAGAAAGTGAATTATGTTGCATTTCAGCTACTAAGGCTAAAACCTAAAACCTTGTTTCCGAAGGTGCAATATAAAGAAATTATCTCTTACCCTAAAAAACTCTTTAGTAGAGCCAGAGTCCAGAGTCCCATAGGCTATCTCAGTCTGTTTAGCCAGGTCCTCTGCACTTTCAATGGGAGAGACCATCCTCTCAACAGTCAGGAAAGCAGCCAAGTTTGCAGTGTAGGAGGAGATGATGATTAAAGTGAAGAACCACCAAACACCACCAACAATACGCCCAGACAGAGATCTTTAGGAGAAACAAACAAAGATATTCACTTACTTAAACCGCATTACACTGTTTTAAATTATTATTCAGTAACTGCATGAGATTCTGCAACTGTTGTGAGATAAGTGGACGTGATTCATGCATGTTAAAACACTTTTGTGAAGGGACATTGTGAAGCAAGTGAAGTGACTGTCATGTCAAACGTAAATGTCATTTCGATGTGACTAACTGTGACACACCTCAATGAACACGTCATTAGTTAAGTTAAATGTTTCATCACATTGCTGAGATGCTTGCAAGTCACATTGTAAAGAATGCACTAACAAATGAATCATGGTGGATGATTGATGATTGAGTTGTGGAGTCTTGTGAGTAATATCTTGAGGTTCTCTCTAGGGTTTAATAACATGCCTCTGAGAAACAACTAACAAACAAAAGACAGAATGAGAACTGACCGCCTTGTTTCAGCTGGAGAAATAAACATGTATTAATATATAACTCTATCTTCTGATTTGGAGTCATGCCGAAACCCTTCAAATCATTGGGATGAGATGGCAAAAACATGTTGGATTCATCTTTGTGAATGCATCGAGATAACCTTACCAGCCTGATTGCTGAGCAGCAAGTCTGCTCTCATGAGTTATTAAATCTATTGATATGTTTATCAGACACTATATTCATGAAGTAGAATCATTTATTTAACTCCCTTTACAAATGCAAGGAATGTAAAAACAATACTAATAGGATGTGTATGAAGAACATCTAAATGAAAGCATGAGCAATCACAGACAAAATCTAATGATGCTATCGTTTCATCCACAGATGAATAAATTATTGCACAGCAGGACTGTTACTACCAACACTGACCTTCTGAACATTGAAAAAGTTACTAATTCTTTTTATATTCTTTTTATTTATTATTACTTTGCCTAAAATACTACTAGGCTCAATGTTCACAGCTGTGCTAATGGTGCTATGTGGTTGTAAAGCCATCACCAACCGTAAAATAAAACTCTGAAAGATTATTGCCAGAAATTAGCAAAAGTTTGTCTCGTGTGTAAATTAGAAATATGCAGTGGCAAAGCTAACATTATGTCACTGTGCTAACGTCAGCTTTTCAACTACTGGATATTTCCATAATGATGTTTAGCATGTCACATGTATCATGCCAGTATTGTAACAGGGTCACATTTTGCTATGTAAGTGTGATGCACCAACAGTTAGCATGTGATTATGCTGAAATTAGAAAGCATTTATTTTTTTTAGTACTGCTGTGGCTGACATCATTAGACTTATAGATACTCTTTAATTTGATTTTATTTAATTGGCTAGAATTTCAGACGTCCATCCATTTTCTGTAACCGCTTATCCTCATTAGGGTTGCAGAGGGGCTAGAGCCTATCCTAGCTGACTTAGGGCGAGAGGTGGGGTACACCCTGGAGAAGTCATACAAACATTGGCGTATTGAAATTTCCTATAATCACCCTCCTTGTCCATTGATCCTTGTCCTCTCTGAAATTCTAAAACTTGCACTGGCTTCCCTACAAATATACCGCTTGTTGACTTGCATTTGCAAAATTGCATTTGCAAATAATCTCTGTAAGCACTTACTGTGTAATGTGATAAAGCACATTTACATTTCGAGTTATAAATGCATGAAGTCACTGGTTATTTTTGGTCAATTAAACTGACAAAAACACCACAGTTGTTGATTTTCCTGACCTACCTAGGTGAGATGTCACAGCCTTGGCGCATGAAGGCTCCAAGGGAGAACCACAGGCTGTTGAATATGCCAAACTCGTTAGTCGACTCATTGGTCTGGATCTGACCATCCTCATACTCCTCTGTGTGCCACTCATATGGGCTGAAGCGGCTGACGAGGAACAGCACCACGCTGACACCGATGTAGGCAAAAACGATACACATCCAGATCTCATAGGCCAGTGGGTCCAGGAAAGAGAAGACTCCTGGTTTGGATTTCTGAGGCTTCTTTATCATGATAGAGATTCCCAGAGACATGAAGGGTTTGGAGAAGTCAATCACCTCCTCTCGTACCAAAGTGATGGTCAGAGGAGCCACCGCAATGTCTGCTTTCTATCAAACAAAATAGGACATACAAACAAAACAGGACAACGGTTATTAAATTGGACTGAAACATATTTGATTAACTATCAAAATGCTGCAAATCCAGTTTGGAAAACAGGCATTGTCTTGAGATATTAATCAAGCAGAATACGTAGCATACGGGGTTAATCAAGGTTTGAAGTTACCGCTTATTAAAAATACTCACCCCATACACTAACTCTCCAACCATCCCATTCCAGATTTTGGTCTCTGCATCTCTGGCTCCATATTTCCCATCCCCCACTATTTTCAGTTGATATTTGAAGCCGCAGTGCTTCGCTATCTCTGCAGCCAGATCTACACAGTAACCCTCGTAGCGCTCATTGTCAACAAAAAGGTCGGCGTTCTTTTTCAGCATTACATATGGTGCTTCCTGGAGGACAGACACAAAAACAGAAAACACTGCTCAGCACAAGAGGTTTGAACTACGATGTAAAAAGCAGCTTCAGAGACAAGGGTTTCACTTCAGGGTGACAGGTCATTATGAATACAAGAGGGCACTGGTTTTAAAACAAAGCATATTCTTGTAGCAGGAAAATAGTGGCCAGCATAGTGTTATTCTGGTTGCCAATCTACAGATAAGATAAAGCAGAAGTGGTAACTCTCCTTACGTGAGATATATAAAATATTTACCAAGATGGTGGTGACGATAACAGTTTTGTTTTCCATTCCTGTTGTGTCATTTGCAAAGACATCAGACTTGGTGACGGCCATTTTGTCAACTTCATTCCAGTATCCAATCTGTCAGGAGGAAAAACCATGATATTCATGAAAGCAACATGTGTATGAATAATCTTCTTATCTATACATTTGAATTATCTAATTCAAACCATCAACAAGGTAAACATTAAACATAAGTACATTACATATGTATTCAGCTTCATTTCTAAGAAGGGGAACAACCCAAATGCTTACCTTTACGGGGCCGTTACTCTTTAATTCCATGATATTCACAGAGTAGTTGACTCGCTTGCCATGTTGATCAAACTGGATGTTTCCTGTCAGGCCTTCCACACGTACCTTCGAAACAGAAAATCAAACTGCTACAACACACAATCTCCAAAGTGGCATTCACAGCATGCACTGAGACTAATCTGTCACATGAAAACAGGTTCTTGATGTCTTTTGTATAATTCATCATATTGCATTCTGACTGAAACAGGTAGAGGAATGTGAGTTATTGTTGAAAGAGACAATTTGCACAATTTCAAGGGCTAAAGAAATGCTCAGTAATCTTATACTGCCGCACATTCTAGGTCTATTAATAGTGAAGACAACCACCAGCATGCCAGTGGAGTGGTACAACAAGAGGGTGATTGGAGAAAAACAAAATTGTGATAGAATTTCCATCTACCGATTATTATGAGGTCACTTTATTTACTGCATTCCAGGAGATCATCATCTCATATTTACGATGAACGTCCTCTGTCACTCTGTCAGAAGATACTGAACTCTACCTATTGGCCATTAGACACAGTGGAGATGGGCATCCTGTTACTCTCTCCTCTTCTAAGTCAATGCCAAAATCCTAAATGACTTCAAATGGTGTTTCAAGCTGAGCTACAAAGCAGTGGAAAGATATAAAGAAACTACTGATGTCTAACTAACAGTGTCCGGATGGGGGAGTAGATGGCAGTATAGACACAGCATGTGTTAAACACTTGAAAAAATATTCTCCATCTCTTCTCTTATTGGCAGCCATCTTAAAAACAAAAGGGTTTAAACAGGAAGGAACAGAAGGAGACTTAAAGGTACCCCGTGGAATTTTCTTGTAAACACAGTTACGTTTAAATGTGTTCCCAACCAAAACATACTGAGTGTCTCCCAAACGTGTTAAATAGATTCCTCATAAAAAAAATAAAACATGGACTTGTCTGATATGTTTGATCCTGACATAGTGACCTTGTCTTCACGGGGTGGCTAAAGGCAGCTATTCTTTATCTTATATATGCATATCCAGACTCAAAGCTCCAGCATCAAAGCCAAGTATACTTTACATATTGTCGATTCATTCTGGAGAATCTCCCTGAGACCTCCATTATCAATCGCCACAGAAATCTCACCCTACAGCTGTCATCTCGATGGTACCTCATGAATGAGTGGCAGAGATACAGATAAAAGGAAAAACCTGTCAGTTGGTTGATTGATCTTATGGGAATCCAAGATGATGACCCTGAACCCTTGGTGCAACACAATAGGCGTCTTCGCAGAATATGCCTGATGTATTTGACAGGTACTTTTTCTTTGAGTTTATCTCCTTAGATACACTATGTAATTTCAGATAAAGAAAATGTTTTCTGAATATGAATACCTAATGTCAAGAGATTCCATTGAGATCTGCCATCAGCTGCTTTTGGCATAAAAGCCAGAACCACTTTAAATTTAACTTATGTTCCAAGTTCAGAACCTGCGGCTACAACCTGAAAAGCTTCAAATAAAAGAAAAAAATTCACTTTGGCTTCACTTTGGCTATCAAGCTTCATTCTCAGCAGGAGTGAAGCTAATCTTGCCTTGCATCAAAGCTCAGAGGACAGTCTTTGGGTAGACCTCTGTTTCTATTCTGAAGACTAGCTGTCAGTATATCTGAGGAAAAGGATGTATGTATGTGCAATGTGTTACCTGTTTCAGTGCTCGCTCGATCTCCACTCCCTGAGCCCAGGGAACAGCAGGATTGGCAAGGCAGTCACCATTGTTGGCTCTCCTGGTGAAGTCGATGCGCTGTTTGTGCAAGTAGCGGAAGGCTTCTGTCATCACCTGCACGGCGTCGTAGGTCAATGCAGATGTGTACTAGAGGAGGACAATGGGAAAAGATGTTGTGAATAGGGAGATAACCCTCAGCCTGACCCAACCCTGATGTGGCTTAAACAAAGAAAGGCCTAGATGTAAATCACAGAGCCTAAAACTGTATTCCTATTCAACAGACTTTATTTGTTTTCCAAAAAATTATAAAACTCTTCAATGAGCCACTCTGCTGTACTGGGTGACAAATTCCTTCATTACAGTAAACTTGAATACCTTGACAACTAGTCCCCAAGGAAAACATTCCATTTTACTTTTGATTCTGTGCCAATTGTTAAAAGCTACAGAGACTACTGTTTTATTGATTTATGTAGCATTTTAAAAAAAAGAACTAAATACATGGGACATGATTTTTAAGATTTTAACAGGTATGAATGGGCTTAGAGCTAAGAGCCAAAGAGAGGGAAGTCGCAAAGTACTAAGGAATGGACTAATGCATTGTTGGTTTTGGTCTTTTAGCATCTGTTAAAAATCTAGAGTATTCTCAGCCTTACAGTATCTTTAACATGTGTAATTTTACATATGTTGTTGTTCATAACTAGCAGTGATGGAGGTAAATGTTTGAATGTCAAAAAAAAAAAAAGAGGGGGATATCTGTGAACTGCAGACAGTGCAGCATGTCCATGTTTACCAGCTCAGCTGATCAAAGATTGCTCTATACTAAAGGACGTCAGAGAGATGAAAAGCAGTACATGCAACACTGGTCAGACACTGCAGTACATATAAATTTTCACCAAAATGTATTTTTGTCACTTGCTATGGGTCGACAGATTTCCAAACAAATGGCAACAATGGCAAATCTGTGGGGTCTCAATTAGCAAGAATGTGATGTTTTGCTCCACTGCAGATGACTTTGTAAGTAGTCTTAACAGCATACATGCATATGATTTGGCGATGGTCTAAGTCAGTTGGAAGTGTCAAGTTGGTACCTCAAGTCAAACCATCTCACACACAACCTCACCGTGCCTCATCAAATTTTTAGGGATGGAATCATAAGTTTACAAAACTCTAAGTTCTAATCTAAAATTCACCTATCAAACAAATGAGAATGACCAACATGAGCCACTTAAAATAAAGCATCTTCCTCTGAAGTTCTAAAGCACTCACACACACACACACACACACACACACACACATACACACCATGCATCCTGCTCATTATCCTCCATGGTATCTTGTCCTAATTACAGTGCATTTTATATGTCTGTTGCCGGTGGTCTTTTTTATTTTTTAGCTGTTGTATTTATCTTCCGTGCAGCACTATGTTGTAAATGTCAGAATGATTTTTCACCCAGACTTGAACCACTTGCAGCAGCCGGGCTGTGTGGCAATAAGAACTTGAAATTTCACGGTTTTGGAGATAAAAAATGAGAGAATATTTCTGGCGATGGGTGATTTCAAATATGAGAAGTTTACAGTGTCTGAGTTTTTGGACAAAGAGTGAGAGGAGTGTTCATTTTTGAGGGAGATATTATATTATAGGGCTAATATCATTAGCCATTTACAATACAAGTATAGGACATACGGTAACTGGTATAAAAAGCTACTTCAGTCAGCTCATAAAAAAGTGCATATGAATCTTTATTTAGAGATGTGTTTAATAATGCACACAATGAGTGGAAAGCTGGGTGATGTAAGTGGAGGCAGCATAATATATGTTGAGGTTACAAACACATAAGAGCAACTCAGGCATATTTAGGTGCTTACAAAGACATTTTCAACTGACAATCCTGCCCCACAAATAAAGTAAAGAAAAGAAAGAAAAAAACCTCTGTGTGTGTGTGTGTGTGTGTTTGAATGCTTAGACTCACCCTTATCTTGCTGTCAGCACCAGGATACTCCTTTTCTTCTAGAGCCTCCCATCTCTGGTCAAACTTGGACACCAAAGGATCATCAAAATCAACAATCTGAAAGCCTGACACGTTGGCGCCACCATACTGGATTTTCGATAGATCCCCATCAATGAAACCCTAAAAAAAAAGAAAAAAAGATCCCCAAATGTTATATATCAATAAGAGGGATTTAAGAAACATAACACAATCCTTAGAAGTTATGTAAACTTACCAGATTGGCTATAATGTAGTGGTAGCCTTTAACATGTCTGCCGATTGTGATGACCTGCAGAGTTATGAGACACACAAATATAAAACAAAAAGAATAAGATGCCATTGGAATAATTAAAGAAATGTTGGTTGAATAAGACAGCATAATAAACATTTCTGAAAGAAGTTCTTCTTTACATATGTGACTTTGCTAACATAGTTTTAAACTAACTCACCATATCAAAGCTTGTTTCTGTTGTCACTATTATTATTCTTTTTACATTTATTGCAATTCCTGAAGAGTGTGACGACTGTAATTGTCACATTCTGTTATTCCCAAGAGTGTGAAAACTAGAGATAAGGAAATCATAAATGTAATATACTCAGACTACATAAAACTACCATTATATTCAGATATTATAATTGGTCTCTACAGTTATGTGACTCACAGCAATGAAAAACAAAGTGGTGTTCAGAGTAGAGCAATACAGCACCAGAAAATAACAGCAATATCTAAACCATGTGCCATTTCAGTACCTCACATAAATGACACACCTTAAACTAATCCTGCTGCTTGACTGGCACCTCCGTTTGTTTGTCAGGGCTTCTACTTGAAGCACATTTGAATAATAACAGCTCATACCCCCCTCGTGAATGTCTTCGACATGAAGCAAAAAAAACTTCCACCTGAACAGATTCTGTTTTTCCCTGATAAACAGGCTCTGAGGCTGCAGGAATTGATTTGATTCAGCGTTTGGTTAAAGAGATGTTGGCGTGCTTTAAATGCTAATCGATAAGCATCTCCCCTGGGTAAAAGGTAGAGTAAAAATAACCCATTTATGTGCGTCTGTTTTGCCTTTAATTGCCGTTTTGTTTACAGACTAAATGAACAATTAGTATAATTGTTATTGTGTCTTTCTACATTTGCTGGACTGCCGGGTCCATGTAACAATGCTGTTTGTCTAAGCACTGCATCAAATGCACACATTTCGGCTGGATATCACTTTTGTCCTAATTAACGGACAATAGAGTTGTTAGCCTTTCCTGTGTTCCCATACTTTTAAAAAAAATACTGCCAATAATTTCCTAGTGTTATTTACACTTCCCGATGCTATTCTCACATAATGAGGTAATTTTTTTTTTCTTCCTAGCTGTTTTCCAATTAAGTAGCATGGCCAAATACAAAGAAGATTGTTTTAATTTAATATTTGTCTAAGATAAGATAAGATAAGATAAGATAAGATAAGATAAGATAAGATAAGATAAGACTATTGACTAGTCATAGTCTCCATAGTCTCCATAAGCCCCCAGAATAAAATGTCCAACTTCACAGCAGAAATAAACATGTTTACACCATGGTACAGTATAAATAGGCATCATTAAGCCTGCCTCAGGTACAACCACAATCCACATCTTTGCCCATTTTTAGATTAGCTGGGAGGCGGAAGAGGCAGGACTGCCAAGATGGCGGCAGCCAGAGCCACCACACTTCAGAAACCTGTGGGTGACGTCACGGATATGTCATCCAGATCATGAGAAGATGGAAGCAGACAGCAGGCAGAATCTGAATTATTATTTCCTACATCTTTTTTTATCATCATTTGTCCCTTGACACTTGTCACTTGACAGTAAAGAGAAAAACATAAGATACTAGCTTTGTTGACTTGCTGTCAAACCAGAGGTCTGCCCCATGACATCCAGAAGCCACATACATTTGGAATCAAAGAGCTAAAAGAAGCCAAGCTGGGTCTGACCATCCCACAGCAGTCCGACTTCTGACAGCAGACTGCTGCTGTAAGTGCAATATTTGTTCCAAGTTGAAAACATGGCAGCAGTATCCAGTATTCCTTTACCTGAATCCCAGTTCCCTTAACCCGCTCGAAAGTGTGGTGTCAGCAGTGAAATACAAAACTGTTTCACTGTCAGATCAAATGAATGCAACACCAAAACCCCTGTGCTAACAAAGCTGTCCAAATCATGTCAAGATAACACTAGTACTGTAGTGTAGTGTGCTGTTGTGCACTGGTGTCAACATTTTAGTATTGCTGTAAAAATGTAACTACTAAGAACATTATACTGTACCTCTTAGGGAAACAGTATGTTCTGCTCTATCAGTAGCTTAAAGGATTAGAATGATTATCATCTCATCATGGAACTTTACCTGCTCCATGATGTCTTTTACTTTGTCCTGTTCACAGTCCAGGATTACCCTCCTCTCCTTCTTGTTCTCCAGATCTTGGAACAGCGAGCGGTAAGCCTCATCCTTCCTCTCATCTTTCAGGTTCCCCACATTGATGGCTGTCACCTGCCACTTCCTTTCTGCTGCTGTGTCTAGAACAACCTGGAGCGTTGTCAGGCCTGTAGATGGAAATAAATTCAATTAAAACATCATTCATACACTCTGTGCGACTGATTTATTGGTACTGAAGACTTTTAGACAACTGTTTTAGAGACATGCTGATGACAAATGGGACCATTTAGAATTTACACTTAGAAGCAAAGGAATAAAGAAGACACTATGCATTGTGTGTCTGCACATTATCTTTCTCTTTGTTGTTGATTTCCCTGAAATTAACCCTCTGCGCCAAAGTATACCACTTTGTGGAGGCTTATTGTATGGGCACAGCCACAAACAAATGTTAAAAGCGGCCAAAAAAAAAAAAAGTTATGGCAACATAGCACAAACAGCAATGGCAAAAGCACGGAAAATATGACAATAAACTCAAAACAAATTACAGGCAGACAAATCTTATTCAAATCCATGGATGAACATAGTTCTTTTATTGCATATTGGCTGTATTCACTGTCTGCTTATTCAGACCCTGCAGAGGTTTTACCGAGACTCAGAGCCTTATGTAAAGAGCTCATCAAGATGACTCACAGGAGTTCTGGCATGAACCTGACCACCATGTGGGAGGAAAGTGTGTCTAACAATATACTTGACTGCATCAACACCGAAAGTTTTATGTTGCTGATTATTGGCTGTTTCTTAACATAACCTTTTGTGTTTTTTCCTCACAGTTTCCAAACAACTTCGTCACTGACGAAAGAATCTATTCTTAAGGTTCACTTACTAACTTGTTCTGATAATTTTCAGCCTTCATCAGCACATGAAGTTTGTTCAGTTGACACAGAACACAAGATGCTTAAACCAGAATGAACAGTCAGCTTTCAACATTGAGGTCAACAGTTCAAACAGATACAGTTTCATGACAATTGAGCAAACATCATATGGTCAAAAGCTTCTGAAAAGTGAAAAAAAAAAAAAACCTTGAATGGAGATTGTTTTAAAAGTGTAGAAAATCGTGTTGTTCCCTCCGTGTCCCTCTTGCTTCCCACCCATTAAAATGACTAAATGTTAGTTGAAGCACTCAAGCCAGCCTTGAGGCAACTTCCTCCATGCCTACTTAGGTTGGTGGGTGTTAATAACATCACTACCATGAACATCACTACCATCTTATGCACTCACATGTTTTATTCTTTACCCCAAAACTATATCTGAGTGATTCAATTACATGTAGCACCTGTTCATCAGTCTGAATTGCAGTCTGTTAAAGGCAAAGACTACAGTCTCCATTTTAACTTATATTCCTATCACCCTCTCCATCTAGTTTCACAGCTGAATCTCCACTGATATTGATCCCTGGTCTGCAGAGGGCAGTTGAAGAGTGGTTTGATAAAAGGGTCGAGTGTTTCATTCCGCCTTGCTACAGCGAGGTGAATTACAGATGTAATCAATTCCATGCGACACAGCGCCGGTTTTACGATGGTAGAGAGGAAAATGGAGGCTTGCAGTTTTATCGGAATGAACTCTACATCATAATTACAGTAAGGTCATTATGGTGTGGTTAGAGTTGACTGTTCATTAATGCTTATTAAATGAGATAATTAGAATTTAGAGTGATAAAAGTGATTAAAGTGAAGATAAAGCAATGACGAGAGCAAAATTTTAAAGCAAATGTTGATTATGCATTAAACGTGATTAAGGTTAGGTAATAATTTTACATGTTTATTGTCTTTGAACTGCATGTGAGGATTGGGCTGTCCTTGTAGCGAGCATGCCAGTAAAGAATGGGGCTCCATGTGTTTAAACATCATATTATAGTAGGTGATTTTTATATTTTCTAATATTTTGAATAATAGCAGTTTTTTTTTTTTTTTTTTTAAAAGTACTACAAAACTACAGCTTGTCCTACCAAAGAAGAGTAATGTTTACTCATTCAGGTTGAAAAAGATGCCAACACAATTCAATTAAAATGAAACTTTACATGGACCAAAATATACCAAAATACGAGTAACATGGATCAAGGAACATGTTCCTTTCCGTTAACTAGACATCTAAAACAACAGTTTAACAAGTGGGGCCCAAGGTAACCATAGCAGCAGTGTTTTTTTCTTCATTTAAATCTTGCTGGCAGCTCTAACCATGAGTCACATAAAAGACAAACAAGGAGTCATTTTACCTCTGCTAGAGGCCTTCAGTGTTTTTTGTCTGTTATTTTTGCACTTAAAAAGTGTTTTGCATTATTCATCAAAATTACTTTGTTAATAACTTATTGATAAAAGTAGTTTGGTACATTGTTCATTACATTCCATGTGTCTGTACCGTGTTTAACAAATGTCAGAATTAACTATGATGTGTTGTAGTTTAACAAGTAGCATCACATGACCATCACAAGCTGACGTTAGCTTTGACCTTGCAACTTTTAGAATTCCTTTCCTCCAACTCTGAACCTAAACCGGGTCATTCCTGAGTGCAATCTCACAAGTGGCCAGCTAAGATGATGCTCACAACATGTACATTGTGAATTTTGGAGGCAAGTTTGGGGTTAGAAAAAGGTGGAGATAAGCTAGCCATTTCCCTCCAGCCTGCAGCCCCTGCTCCAAGCAGATACACAACACATCCCAGACAAGCCTGCACTGAGCACACAGAGACAAATGTCATATCAATTCTCAAATCCAACTCCTGGTGAAGTTGTTTAAAAGCCACCCCCGAAAATGTTGAAGTAGTTAATGTGATAAGTAACCAAACTATATAGTTAGTAATGCATTACTGCCCATGGTATTTAAAATAAAAAAATAAAAAAAATAAAAAATCTGGAGTGGACTGAAGATGTATTTTTAGTTTAATATCGTGCAACAGTTAGCCAGTTACCGCCTTTACCTAGATTTGAGTTAATGCCCACAATGACATCAAAATGTCAAAAAGTGCACTGCTGTTTAAATAATTCTAATGATTTGTCTTTCTTTCTCCAATCTGCTGCACATTACTCCACTCTGTATATGTATATCTGTATAAATGAATATATATTTAATTTAAGCAGAAACTAGGATTTCCTCTGCAGTTCCTCAACTGCTGCATATTCTTTCCCTTGGAAGAATGGCTTATTATCGCTTCTGTTTAGAATGAGACATATGTTCTATCTTGGCTTGCAGCCAACATTATACCATCCATTCAAACAGGCACAGAGCTGCCCCTGCGTTGGACAGCAAAGATATGTCACGTGAACTCGCATTTACCCCTAAGTTGTCCTGGATTTAAAAGGTCATAGGGGAATAGCAAGACATGAACTATTGTGTAAAGTAGCATTTTGATAAAGCATAAACGTAATCACAACTGTGCTGCTGGAGTGACAATAAACATAACTTCCTTTTTCCCGGTGACAAGATTATTTCTTCTCTTCTAGTGATTGCACACAGCCTTGATTGTGACAGCTTAACTTCATGCTTATTGATCAAAAACATCTCAATGAGTTGATGTATGTGAATGTATGAGCATATGCATAATGCAATGCAAAACTATTCAAATGAGGCAAGAACAGGCTCATAAATAATGCATAGAGGAAAGCAGTTCAATACCTGCAAATGCAGCTTCATATAAGCTATAATCTCTTTGCTTCAAGCTATTGTTGCCTCACTCGTCTACCATGGTAAAGGTCCAACATTTTCCCCCAGGTATGCCTGTCCACTTTCTGCATTATACAAATACCAAGCACCACTTAAATCAATTGGTAAGTGGTTATAGGCACTGTTTGAATGATATGAGAGCAACATTTTGTGATTGCCTGCACTAGTGCCATTAGAGAAAGAGCTCAAATTTGCAAATGGTAATTCCATCCTCTGATGGTTTATGAATTCTTTAAATTTGTATTTGGTATTTGAATATTATGAAACATGTTAATTAAAAAAATCTAAACATGCAAATGGAAACATGTAGTATCAGCAGTGAGCAAAATGCCATGTCTTGAGAAAATTTAAAGTTAAGTAAAATGTTATCTTAACAAAATACTTTACAACCCCATCACTAGCCAAAAACTTTGATATTAAAAATCACCTCTTAAGGTTATATGGTGGACCAACTAACTCCTCAGGAAAATAACTGCTTTTTTAGCTACTGAATGCTACTATGAATTCACCAGCTTGGGCTGAGCTCTAACTGAAGCAACTGGCTGCAACAGCAGGCCAAGTGCCTAGTTGTACCTGAATGAAACAAAACTTAGCTGGGTGGCAATAGCTAAAGCCATAGCCACAATAACAAAATGGCTATAGTCGTAGCAAAAGGCGTGCAATGGTTGTAGCAAGTACCAATGGCTACAGTCAGAGCTCAGCTTCAGCATCAGGTGAGTTCGTTGTTAGCGATCCCTTCACATACACCTAGCCATAGTCACAGGATCCACCAGCAGCTTTATGGTTAGAGCCTTGCTTAGGATACTTAGTTAAGGTAAGGGGAAGATCAAAGTTGTGCCTAAAAGAAAAAAATATTATTTATAGGCCTTGAAGGGTTTCTATAATACTGAGTGTGCACAGTACTTCCTGCATTGACATTGAACTTGAACAGTTCCTTAGGATAATAGGCTGTTTTTATGGGAATGGTAACCAAATACTTAGGTTGTAAAAAAAAATATATATTTTTCTTTATATCCCTTTTCCACTTTCCTATAAATCCAATTGGCAGTACTAAAATATCAAGGATCTGGTGAGAAAATCCTCCTTAAAACTCGACTGAGGACATATCTGCATTCAGTGAAGTACAAAAAAGAATCCCTATCCGCCTACATGCATACGTCCATTATCTAAACTGACTTACTGACAACTGCTGACAATGGTTGTGTTGGTTCATCCATTAGTCTCAATGTGCTAACAGAATTCATCATAACCAGTGGCAACTTTATTGCCTCCTCTCCCTTGGCTCCTTCTTTGACTGAGAAACACCCACACACTCATCCTTGCATCATTTACCAACCAGCTCAGTTACTTACAATCTCTCCCCCTCTCTCTGTCTCTCTCCATCTCTCTCCACACTTTGGTTGCCATGGGAATGAGTGGATCACACTGACCTAATTAGACAGCCATGCAATGATGAAATATGCACAACAGGGCGTTCAGTGCCACCGTGGATGTACAGTAGAGACAGGAGGTCAGAGCTAGCATTAGCATGAGGACAATCTGAAGCAGCTTCCCTACTGATTTTGGAGAGGAACAGTTTTTGATTCTGCTGGCAGTCAGAGTAAGGCTGACTGGAGAGATTAGCAATGGATTCTGGGAGAAAAGGAAAGAGACCGAGGGAGGGTCAAGTAGTCGAGTTTAAGTGATGGGAAATGATAGTTAATAACAGTAATACAGAGCAGAAATGCATTAAATCCCTCCCAAATCATTGGCACTGCATTTTATTCAGCCTAAACACAAGTGTATAGAAAGCAATGATCCCATTTCTCTGAGTAGATTCACTTCCTCTTACCTTAAGCCACTCAATGTGTTATATAAAATTTCTGATAAGCCATCTTAGGGCATTCATAATGTATCATTCAATGCCCTCAAAGTGCTTTTTGAACATGATCCCAAAACACATCCTTTTAGTGTGCTAAAAATAAAAATAATTAAAGATGTTCCTTTCTATAATGGGGAGTAATGGAGGGGCTTATGAAATGTAACCTGAAAGCCAAGCATCCCTGTTAAAAAAAGACTTCATAGTGTTATTCCACTGTAACTGGATACTATTGAGGTCCTAATTATATTCTTTCATTGCAGCAACAGTTATTAAAATAGAATTAAACTCTATCTGTCAAAGAGATTCCCTTTTCAGTGCTGGATGGTCCCTCTATGCTGCAGGAGGCTGCATTGTTCTCAAAGGGTACAACTCAGAGAATCATAATTAGCAAACGACACAACGAAATGAGATACATGACACAGCAAAGCCAAATAATGCACAAGCAGCAAGCAGTGTTCTTTAACCTTTTTACACTTTACATGTAGCTTTTTAAAGAGCCATGTTGTGTGATACTCAGACATTACCTGCATGTATAGTAATGGAAAAACTGTTCAAGCTGATAAAATATGTATTGTGTACAGAACCATTCACACAGTGCAGAAATATATCTGCTAAAAATGTGTAATTTCCAGACTTCATCGAAGAGAAATAAAACATTATTAATGAAAAGGATCAGACAGAATATAAAATTGAAATGTGAAATAAGTCTGAATATTACAGTTTGACGGTGGACAATATTTCATCTTTTATTGCCTTGCATAAAATCAATCCATGATCTTATCCAATTACAATTTCAGGTGCACAGACTTAACATGTACGCACTTTTACGTCAAACCGCTAAAAGGGAATTGTTGCTGTATTAAAGGAGCAGTGTGTGGGATTTAGTGGCATCTACCACCTGTGGTATATGTAGCTAAAAGAACCTAATTCTGCCATATATGTGTAAATAGAGCCCCCTAAATCTGGACCTATAATTACTTTTTGTTTACTTAAATGTGCACGCTGATAAATAATGAATGTTTTAGCATCCTTTAGCATGCACTCACTAAATTGCAGCTACAGGGAAGGTCTATTCATTTAACTGATTGATTGACCAGGGGCTGGTGAGGCCTGAATGAGGTTGAACCACTAGCCAGCTGGGTATGTGTGTTGTGTGTTTGTATGTGTGTGTCTTTGGTATAAGTGTGGGTATTTGTTGTTGCACTAAAAGGCACCATTGACCCAGAGGCCAAGAGTATAAGACTAGTCCCCAGTGCGAAGTAGTGAGTTGAAAAAAGCTTAAAATGAATGCTCACCAACACATGTGATAAACAGAAAACTGTAAGTAAAACCTTCCATGGACATCACTTATAGTTTTGCTGCCAGTAGAGTGGTTAGAATATGTCTTTTGGTGACCAATGCAATATTTGGTAACACTCCTTCCTGAAGGGTGACTTTATTAATCTATGAAGATGAAAAAAAGCACGTAATTTTTAATCATGGTAGAAATAATTGGCTGTTAATATGTAGCTATAGCCCCATAATATATCCCATTAGACTCTGTCAGCTGTAGTTTCTTATGAGAAAAACGGTGATAACATTAGTGGAAACTTTGTGAAATTCAGATGTGGAACATGCTTTCAAAAGAGCCAACATGTTGTCCATGTCTTACCTCGATCACTGTCGTACAAGTAGGCAAACTTGTCCCACTTGTAGTACTCGATAAGGCTGAGGAGAGGCCCCTTGATATCAGGTCTCATCTGGATGATAAACTGCTGATTCCCATCCAGAGGAAAGCTGGGCGTTATGAAGGAGACATGGAGCGTCCCGCAAAATGACGTGATGGTGTTGACAGACTTCTTGTCATAGAATCCGAAAATGGCGTACACTCCTCTTGAGAACTGTGAACAGACTGAAGCAGAAGAAACGGTTTTGTTAAGGTAGGTTGCTTGATAATACTCATCTTCTAAATCTGTTCCTTGTAGGTTTTTTCCTTTCACAAACAAACCTTTCTGACATTTATTTGCACTGCTTTCACAGCTTTCTGCCATAACTCATGACAACGTATATACCCAAGACTTGTATTGCAATCCAGTAGTGCACATTAGGGCTGCACATAAGCATTAAGGGACGTCTCTTTCAGTTTCTCTTTTGGCTGATTAATGGATAGCTGCTTTCCATAAGCTCTGCCAGGGGAGTGCTTGTATTCTAGAGTAAGATATCCACTGTGCTCGAGTCACTATGTGAAACTTTTATGAGTGGCCCTATGACTTTTTGATACAGTGGGAATAAGCTACACTGCGTATGAGTCAAGCATTTACCAAAACCGCACATTAATTCTTCATATGGAATATCCATGTGCACTGTGCCATGATATGCTGTAAAGGTGCCGTGTTGTGTTTGATTTCTCCTAAGGCAGAAAACTAATTCAGGCTTCTTTTGCTGCATGCTAAGCACATATGCCACAGAAGACTGCTTCACGATCACATATCATCAGTAGATGTGCATGCGGTAGGCCATAAACCAAAATGATTGCCCTTATTAAGACCCTTTAGTGTATGCAACCAGCATTTATGATGACTGTGTGTTTGAATGAGATTATTTGTATTAAATCTTCGTCTTGTTGACTTTGCAAAATTATCTTTGTTCAATAATTCATGGCCCATGCTTAGGTACATACAGTACAGTACCTTTGCTGGCCTCTTAACATTCATTATGCACAGACCAGAAAAGGGCGCTGTGGACTGAAGGTAAACATGAATGCTGAATGTCTAAGTAATCCTGAGGTTGCAGGCGGTTTCTCAAACATTGTACCAGGGTCAGCAGATCGGCATGTTGCCTGTAAATGTGTATTGATCAAATGTAAGTTAATCAGGCTTATTGACTTGGACATATGTGTCCTCCAGTGTAATTAAACTAATGAGTAATTTCCTTATGCACAATATAACTGTGATGACTTGCTGACAACAGGGAACTGGAGTCCATATATCAGATATAAGTAAGCATCCTGACACTTACATGTACTGACTGTGGCAGCTATCATTGATGAGATGTACACATGCTGGGCAGCACAAAGAGAGACTGCTGTGGTCTTAGCGACATGCGAGTGAGGGAATGTTATCATCAGATTCATATAGCAGCTTTGCTCTTCAGCCTGTATGTTAAGAGGTTTACTCAATTCCTGCTTTAATGTTTCACATGAACACACAGTGAGTACTCTTTAGAGCCACTTTCTTGTACTGTTCCTGAGCAGCTTCATTGGTGAAGTTTGGGTGGAAATTAACAGCAGCTCATTAAAATTTGTCTCTGGCGAATGAATCAAGCAGTCTGCAGTATTCAGTCTTCGTCTATTCTCCAACGTTGTCTCTGCTGAACGAGACAAGACTCACTTGGACCATGAAGAACTTAAATTAAACTAAAACTAATTCCTCCTGTCTCGAGTAGGGCTGTGAAGTTATTTCAGGCACCCATGGTTCCTGAAGTAAAAGTCTCATTTATTTTCCGCACGGACAATGGTGGCCAGCAGTTGGAGCAC
The DNA here is from genome assembly GCA_946959425.1 of Argyrosomus regius. Lineage (NCBI taxonomy): Eukaryota > Metazoa > Chordata > Actinopteri > Sciaenidae > Argyrosomus > Argyrosomus regius. Next base: position 24,270,398 of record OX336893.1, on the reverse strand, counting down.
TTAAAGGCTTGGGTGGACATGAAACTCTAGTTTAATCATCAGTGGAACGAACACGCATTTGCTGGTTCTTTAATAATAATAAAAAGCCTTTAGGTGGATCCATTTACACATAATGATGGTCTGAAGCTAAAAAAATTATGCTTGTTATAAAACTGATAATATCTGAGTCTTCAATCAATTCACTTTCTAGATAAAAAACATTTGCTGTACCAAAGTTATGGGGAAAACAACAGATATCTCTGATGTCTGTAAACCTTCACTTATAGAAATGTTACATTATCCATGAGAGTCCCATAAAGAATTCTGATGATATTATTAAAATAAAAAATTCTAACCGACAACTCTTTTAATTCAAGAAAATATTGTTCTACATTAAGCATCTTGCTAAAAAGTGTGCTTCTCTGATTGAAAGTGTCAAGAGTGTTTTACCTGACCTAAGTGTGCTCTTTTGCATCTGTTACCATACCAACAGTGATGTCATGGAGTACTGACACACCCAGGAGTACACTTTTACAACACTGCTGCAAAGCGGCAAAGTTTAACCACAAGAGGACAACAGAAACATTTTTTAGGGATAAAGTCGCTCTTTACTGTCGCTGGTTGATATATACTTAATTTTTCTAAATTTATCCCATGGTAAGTGAAAAGTAGGTTGAATGCTGTACACCAAGTGGTATTTTGTCAAAGAGAGTTATTCATACACTTCAAACTCAGATGTTCTACTTAGTCTGGGGTATTCATTCCATAATCAAAACCTCTATGATCTCAAGGCTAGTTCAACCCTTGCTGCACTTTTCCCTTAAGTCTCAAAACATGCAGAGATCATCAAGAACAGGCCAAAATAAACGGGGGACTTCAATCCACTGCCAGTATTCATGTGCTTCCAAAATCTTTACCGGTCCGTCAACTCAAGCAATTAAATGTTCATCACAGTCATCTGAGACAAACTGTTAACAGCGGTTAACAGCACCTCCATCAGTCAGTGGCAGCATTCCTAATGTTTTCAGCAGATGACAGAGGTGGCCAGTGATGTGGCCACTAATCTAATTTCACTTTTGTCTAACTGGGTTTGTTAACTGTTGAGATCAAATAGGAAGATGATTCTGTACAATTCAGTGAAGAGGATTAAACATTCCTCAGAGGAGGGAGAGGGTTGTGCTACATGTTAATTAATGGCCGTGTGTTTGATGACTGACCTTGCATATTATAATTTACAAAAAACCTTTTAATGGACTTCAATGAAATTAATGAAAATATGATATATTGTTATAGGTTAAAGGACCAGTGAGATCTGCCCAGTTCTGCCCAGTATGTTCAGTTTTGATAGTTTGACACATTTCGCTGATAATACTGCACTGTTTGGTACCGCTATGTATAATGTGAGTGCTACTTTAGCTCAAGAAAACCATTTGAAGACTTCTTGCACCAATGACTACGCAAGTCTTAATTGGCTGCATGTCTGACATATTTGTTCTTTGAAGAGAAAAAAGAACATCCTATCTCATCATGGCAACACAGAACAAATATATCCTAGCACTCCTCATTGCCACCCCCTGAAGCTGATAGAGCTGTAGTTTCCTTCTGTTTTTCTCTGACAGTCTCCATTGTAATGTTTCTTTCTTTGCTGACACTCTCTCACTAGAGAGCTTGCTGAGTTTGCCCAGGATTAAAACTCTCCGTGCTCATGCTTACAGACTGGATATCCCCATGACTGTGCTGCAGCTTATGCCAGCGCGAACAGTTTGACAACATGTTACTTTATTACCAAATATGGTAATTCACATCCAGAAGCAATGCGCTACCCATTTCTCCGTGCAACGTCTGTTCAGATAGGATTTTGCAGGAATGTGACAGCAAAAGAATGAAGAGCAAGACGTTTTTAATGGGCGACCTACGTGTTCCTCTGCATAGAGGAATTCAAGAATTAAGGAAGTTTAATTAAGAAAGAAAAGCCACTGTAACTTTTAGAAACAGCGAGAATTGTGGAAAAAGCCATTAAGCCCCCGTCACATCTGACTGCTTTACAATGAAACTAAGGACCATTTTCCCAAAGAAATCCCCCTCCGAACACAGAAAGAAGAAGTGACTGGATAAATCTTTTTCTTTACAGTGCTGATGAAGTCACCCTAATTAGGAACCATGAGCAAAATGTTGTAACAAACCTTATTATTGCTCAGGGCTGGGTGTGTAAACTGTGGTATGGACCCAGTTTTCCCTCCCTATCTTGCTATTCAAAAAGATAAAAGGACTTAATCTGGGAATGTTCAAGTAAGATAAACACACTGTCTACGTGGGGACTTGTAATCCTAACATTGTAGTCACAGCCAACAATGCATAGTGAATAATACACTGTATGTGCACTTGTACATGTGTTTCTGGTTTCTCTGTGTTTGGTTGGTCTCAAAATTCCTCTTGAATGTTTTTAATGGTTTCATATGTGAACCAGTAATGTCAAAGGAAATTAGACTTTTGATGAGGACAATGTAAAACATAAGATGAATTCCTAAGAGAAGGTTGTATATGTAGAGCAAGAGCAAGGCGAATGGTCATTATGCCTATTACTGTAAGACTATGTTTCATATTTATTTATCTACATGTAAAATTTATTTAAAATGATATATTATTTGAAAGAAAAACATCAGGTGAATATCCTTCTGTGATGTTTGCATACATATTATATCTTTTGAGGGAGGTGATTGAAATGGGCATAAGGGGTTGTGAGTGTGTTTCATTCATGCATTGTGTTCCCTGAAGAAGGAGATATGTCTAACCTTCACATCAAGAAGTCAAGCTGTTGTGTTTTTTGTACTTTTGTTAAAATATCTGTTAGATTGTTGGTTTTGCTAAAAAAGATCTTTTAGATGATTTGTTCATCAGAAGCAGCTTTAAAAAGTACAATTTTCAAAACATGCAAGTGACTACTTTCACTGAAGAAGTAAATATTCCCACATATATGTTCAAAGAACTGCTTGCATTTAACTTCTTCATTCATTGGTTCAATATTTATCTTTTGATTTTATGATTATTTCTTTATTTATGAGCCTTGTTGATAAACACGGACAGTTTTGAACATTGAGAAAATTCATCTATAAAAGCTATAAAGATATAAAAATATCTACAGTTATATAAAGATAAGCTATATTTTTCATCTATATTATTTGTGGTGATTTGATGTTGATTGATTGGTTTGATATTAATAATGATATAATAATATATAATTTAGTAAAATAAATGCTTAATAAAGTCATCGTGTTGAGACTAGTACATACAACCAAGAAGAAATGCAAGAAGAAAAGATTGTAAATGGACCTGAACCTGAAATTTGCCATGAATGTATATACTAATATGTAATCCATCCCTTATCTGTAACAGCTTATCCTCATCGGGGTCACGGTGGGGCTGGAACCTAGAAGACTCAGGGCAAGACGCAGGGCACAGCCCGGACAAGTCTATGTACTGTACATAAACTATGTACAATATATATGTATGCACAGCAGCATTAAACAGAAAACAAATTGAATCATTTGTGGTTATGTTACTTTTGTTTGTGTTGACTTAGTCTAAAGCCGGGGTTAGATAAATGGCTGGAAAAGATTCTCACTTCTTTACACCTCAATAATTTGCTCCTGCAGTTTCTGTAAATTTGTACCACAGATGAAAAAGCACTCATCAGACACTCTGTGGTCATCAGAAGGTCCTAATCACCTCATTATCACCAGCATGTTAAATTTGTCGCAGCAGTGACTCTGGAACTGCATCACCTTCCGAGGAGAAGGTGCACCGTGAAATATATTTAGCCGTCCCAATTAGCTGACCTCATTTTCACCACTATGGCACTGAAGGCATCTCCACTACTTCACCACTGTTTACTGCCCTGTCACTGATCAAAGATTAAATTTGCATTAATGAACTAATTAGCTGATAAAAAAAATCCAAACTCAGCTCAAATCTAATACACCTTTAAGTGTGAAACTTTATGAGAGGATGACAGATACTGGTAATTACTTTGGTCTTTGGCGTTCACTTAGTTTGATCATTCCAAATGACCCCCAAACGTATACCATGTACACCATTGATTACAAGAAATCCATTGGTTTCAGGATTTTTAAATGTCATAGGTGTCATGCCATATATAGGTTTTGAGTCATTAGCAATGTGTTTTAAGCTATACACTTCATCATCTGACACAACACTTAGACTGATCTACTTAATCGTATACAAGACTTGCATACATTAGTCATTTTAATTAAGTTAAAAATGTTTCATTGCAGATTCTATGGTAGGTTTTTATGTAGCTGTGGTGATCACAGAGGACATTTATTAAACACTATCTGATATTTTATAGAAGACAGAAGCTCAGTGTATCAGCAAAGTGATGAATCAGTTTAACACTCACATGCACACACAGACCACGTCACTGTGGTGATGATCATCAGCAGTCCAGTCACAGCTAACAGAAGTGACTGTTAGATATCTCACCCTCTCCAACACCCCTGTTCTCACCACAAAGAAAAAGGCCTCTGGACTCTAGGGATTTTATGTAAAACTGATCTGTCACCAGTTGGCGAGGCAGCTTAAAGCCACCACCCTCCTTCCGTCAGAGCAACCTGAGCACATTTGTCACTGATATAGTTGCTGCACAGCTAGATTTTGACTTTGTATATCTCCAGCAAAACTGGAAAAACTAGATGGTTTGTCTGCGCCTTCCTAAATGACCCATATGACTGGACCAAAAACAGCTTGTAAGGAATTTCTATACTGCCACGCAATGTTTAAAGAATGTTTTTCAGGCAACTAAAACTGCTTGGATAGGGTTAGCAAAAAATCACTCAGCATTCAACAAAACAAATGTTGGTGGTAGGAAACAGGATGAGAACAACAGTCCCCAGTGTCAAAGCCACATGCTTTCTATACCCAACCAACATCTTCAGCCTTCTTCTCATAAGACTGGCTGTGTTATATCATTTTTTTCTGCATCTGTAGTAAATGAAAACATGTTGTCTTTTGGAGAGGTTTTCATAGGCATGGTCATTGTCCAAAGAAAATATTCAACAACATTCTCTCAAAAAACTATATTAATTTACAAGAAATTGCAATCAGCAAATGTCTTTTGTAGGAAACATCAGAAAAATGTTCACTGTCAATTTGTCATCTGCTAATATCCTGCAATATCTACTCCGCATTAACAAACAATTCATGTTTTAATGGTTATGTTAAGTCAACGTAAACCTTGTGGGAAATACACATATTTGTGCCACTCTCGTGTCTGTCTACGGTAAACATGAAGCTGAAACTAGGAGCTGGTTAGCTTATTTTAGCATAAAGACATACCAGGGAAAAACAGGTTAAAAATGAACCCAGAGTGCATGTCTAATATACCTCTGACCCACAACTGAGTTACCTTTAGCCATTAACAATTGAGGGTTTTCATCCAGTGTCAGTGTTATTGAGCTTTTTAAGTACCAATACATAAAATGTAAAATTAAGGTCAAAATAACACTGAAACTGGGTCCAAAACCCCTTAATGGTACTGAATAAAGTTAATCCAGTATTGTGTCTGTGCTCTGTTGACCCCATGCTGAGTCTATTTTTACCCATTCATCCATCCATCCATCCATCCATCCATCCATCCATCCATCCATCCATCCATCAGTTATCCATTATCAGTAACCGTTTCTCTGGAGGGTCCCGGGAGGCTGAAGCCGATCCTTGCTGCCATTTGGTGAGATGGGGTCAATCCAGTGTTTTTAGTGTTTAGCCTGGTCAGCAAAGGTAATACAATCTGCCTACCAGTGCCTCTAAAGCACACTGATTAACATGTGCATGAGAATAAAAAAAATACTGACTTGACTAACTTGCCTAATGAAAATAACATTTCTATATTTCTGCTTTATCCTAGGCAACAGACACACTGAAGCATTTAGAGAAATCCTGTTTAAGCTCCCCTGGGTGATCCCAACACTTTTAAGGTCTTTCAGAGTCTTCCTGTCTGTCTTACACTGCTGTCGGTAAAGCAAAGACAACTCCAATATGCTTTTGAAACCAAAATTACTGCTGTCTTCCTAAATGTGCTTGTAATATCAGACTCTTTCTATTTTCATGTATTTAGTTCCCTACCATTAAACCTCAGAAATAGAAAACAGTCAGACATCTTTCACTTGAGGCTCTGACACTGGAACATTTCTGAGATTATTATTATTATTATTATTATTATTATTATTATTATTATTATTATTATTGTTGTCTCTTTTCTATATACTGTTTATAGCCCTCAGCTGAATTTCTAGTTTCATGATTCCCAAAGGGTGCCTTTAGGCTAAAGGAATATAAAAGACCAGACATGCTTCATAAGGCTGGAACACACACTCTTAAGGAGCAAAAAGCTAAATATATATCAATAACCTATGAAATTGATGGAGCGTAGGCAGTGTTTTATAACTTCTAAGAGTTTTTGTCTGCAGCCCACAAAGGCACGATCTGGTTTCATTCTCTCTGTAGACTGTTGCCAGGGTAATATATTTCAGCCATGTTCCCTCTCTACACTGCAGAAAATATTCACCTCAGTACATCATTTTAGTGTTGAGGCATGAAATGTCATTTTTCTGAAAGCAACTGAAGGAATCAGCCAAATGGGTTAGACTTCTCAAAATATACATGTGAATATTGTTAGTTTTGAATTTAAATAGGTTATATTAAACTTTACTATATAATAAAATGCATTGCAGCATCGCAGGCTGTTGCCTTGGTGACAGCTCTCAGCCACGCTCTTGAGTGGCCGATAGAAAGACTTCTGGGAGGTGTCACTGTGGGCCAGTGAGGCGCACTGGGAAGTGTTTTTGTCCGCCTTAGAGCAGCTCTTCCGGCAGCTGGTTTCTTGAAGAACAGTACAGCTCAGTTCTTATCAACTTCTGACCCCTCCTCCTCCCATCTCCCATCCTTTTTCTCTCTGTCTCTTTCTCCATCTTTCCTTTTGTTCACTGACCTGTTTCCTGAAGGCTTTTTTGATGGCTGTGGAGGGAGGATGTAGGCTTCAAGAGAACAGAGCCTGATGAATGCTGTCTATAGGACCAATCGTTGCATAGCGCCCCCAATATCCCAGTCATCATTTCAGCTCTGCTTTTTGTTGTTATCTGTGCACTTTTGAATGCTCAACCAATGGCTGAAGGGATGGGGGAGGAGCTGGAAGCTGCCTGAGCAGCTCATCCATGCCATTTATTGAGTTGGACTGCTGACTATAGCTACATCACCAACCACTAACTAACAATGTACTGCACCAGCATTTCTCCTGTGAATTTTGAGTCAATACCATAATTAACGTCAAAACAACTCCACTTATTTTATACATCAAAGTAATTTAATTAGTTTATCATGATTAGTACTATTCAGTATCTTAAAATATTTGTAGGATTATTTGCCTCTAGAGGAGCTTTTTCAAGTCTGGAAGATAAATCCCAAAGTGATGTCACCAGGGTTAGCTTGGATCCAGTGTAGGATCCAGCATTTTTGGACCATGGTTTCTACAATATTGTTGAATGCACCAACTATAAAAGTAGTCAACATTGATTTTATCATATTGCAGAAGAGGATTTTCCCATATTGACCAGTGCAATTATACTCTTTAATCTAACAGTGGTATAATCTGTTGTATGATTTATGATAGTGTAAATAAGATCAGATAGCTTTCCTGATATCTTCCAATGAAGCCCAAAAAAAGCCTATTACCTCTAGATTAATATGTACAGATCCACTTACTTATAAATGATGCATATTGTAAAGAAACAGTATTATTGGTCCAACATTGGACTTCTGATTCATTAAAAAAATCCTACTAGTAGCAGTTGTATGTAAATATTATTCAATAATCATCGTTTTTTTAATATATTTCCTATATTCAAATCTCAGCTGAAGTCCTACATCTTAGATCTGAATATGAAATGAATTCCATTGTTTTGCTGTGCACAAGCAGCCCTATCCATCCCACTAAGCACAATACAGAATTCTTCAGCCATATTGATTCTATGAACTCGGCCCATACATCACACACAGTGTCTTTGTTCACATTTCATCTGACTCCTATAATAAAACATATCACATGTCCACTGACCTTTAGTGGAAATACCAAAGCAGCCTTTTGGATCTGTTATTGTTCTAATGATCTCAGAACCTGCCAGACCAAAATTAGTTACATCTATAAAAACAAAGCTTCATCCAGCATCTGAGGGAGCAGCTGCCATAGCAACCAGACATTCTGTGTTTGCTAAAGATGAATAAGGATCAACTCAGAGAGGTAGAGCAAAGCAATGAGAGAAGATGCTGTACACAAGATGCTGTGTTTGATGGTTCCTGTTCAAACTACTTTTTATATCATACATATATCATCAAAATTGAATCATAATATTTTTAGTAACATTGTAAAATGTCAAAGCCTATTTAAGTGTACCAAATTCTTTCTTGTTTGTCTCACATCTGTTATCTCCCAAAGCCATTTCCCCCTTTCTCTCTCTCTGTCCTCTCTCTCTCATCAAAGTAACAACAGTGGGAGAAAGATGAGAAGTCATGAGATGACCCATCAATAAGAACTTGCCACCTCCATGAATATCAGCTCACTGGGTCACTCAAGAAGACCCCAGGCTTCTCATCAGCTCTCCATCTCCATTTGACCCCTAACTCATTCCCTCTTCATTGGCCTTGAGTCCATCGCTCTGTCCCCGACCTTTCACACAACCATTTATCAATCACTTCATTTCAATACTTGAATTAATGCAGTTGTGGATGTGGTTTGGTAAAGTAGCATTCATGTAACATGTGGAAACTGCAGCAGAGACGAGGCTGTGTGGTTATTTGAAAATAGAGCACATCCTCCTGTCTATCAAAATCAAATATGGTCTTTAGCCATTATGCCATAGTAGATTAATTAATATTAAATGTATACTATCCATGGATGTGGCCAGCACAAAGACATAAAGGCCAGTCTCTAATAAAGGCTAGGTAAAACATAAAATAAAGGTAGAATTGTACTCTTAAAGTGCACTTATAAATCACTAATTCGACCAGCACATTAGCAATGGAAATACTTCTACTAATACTACTAAACATGGCTGTTCTTGTACTGATGGAATTAGTACTATGGAAATTTATCAAGGCAACAAGTCAACATGGACATTTTTATTTTTTTGCATTAGCAGCAAACGGAAATGGATCAGAAAACATGGAGGTTTCTGACTAAAATGTGTTTTTTTTTAAAAGAGAAATGAGAAATAAAAGTCTGACTCTTATAGAACCCGCAGTGATTAATAAATATATGGAATATAATGCTATACATAACATAATTAAACATTTCTGAATGTCAAAAAGGAGATGATGAGATGCAGACTAACTTATTTACATGAAACCTTCTGCAGACAGAGACTCCTGAGAATTACTTCATTTTCCATTCACAGTGCTCCCTTGTACTTTTTAAAACATTGTGTCTTTGTGTCAAAGCTTACACACTTTGAATTAGTGCCAGTGTAAAGTCCCGCAGAAGAAGATAGATATTACACAATACACCCACTTCAAAGAGAAGCAAACCGAGATGTGACCTCCTGATCAGTGTGGCCTCGGGTTTCAACAATAAAGTGAGCATTAAAAAGTAAGATTGAGGCTGCAGCTGCAGTCTTTTTCATGGGACTCAATGTCTTCCATACTGTGGGGTATTTTCATGCAAATCTGACCAATTTTTGACAAACAATCCTATTATATAGAAGGCTAATTTGTAGTGCAGGCACAACACAGAACATTTTATGTTGACAGAACACTGAACCATGAAATACTGATATTTGCTCAGCAGTAATCTTTTTGCATGGCTGAAAAAAAGTAGAAAGTACAGTATAGCAGTATATAAGGTATTAAATGTGATTAGGATAGTAATGTAGCAGACATTGTGGATGGTCCTAATTCTGTTCAGTTAATCTTTACTACTATAAAGTGACAATGACAATACAGTTTAATCTAATCGTGAATTGGCAACAATTGGCATTATAATTAGCAGAGTTCTGTTGTTTTGTTGTCTAGATATTTGCAATAAATATCTTCCATTGTTATCCATCCATCCATCCATCAATCCATTTTTTGTTTATGCTTATTCCTATCAGGGTTGTGGGTGGCTGGAGCCCATCCCTGCTGACAAAACAACCATTCATGCTCACATGAACTGGACTGACCAGTTATCCTATTAAGTGCATGTCTTTGGACTGTGGGAGAAAGCTGGAGTATCTGGAGAGAACCCACACAGACACACAGAGAACATGCAAACTGTTCTCCATCATTATTATTATGTAGCAATGTCGGTAAATTGGTCCACCACATTGGCTCAGCAAATCAACAAGTATTGCTATGGATTATTATGAAATTGTGTACAGACATTCATGGTTCCCAGATGATGAATCTTAATGACTTTGGTCATCCCCTGACTATCACTGTAGTACCACAGTGAGACAGACTGGGAATGGGGTATCAGTACTTGATGACAGACTTATTATACATGTTAAACAAGAATATTTTCACATTATCTAACTTACCACGTTTAGTGGTAAATTACTCCACACCGTATTCTCATTAGACTCAAAACCTAACTAAACAATGAATGACAGCTAAAAGGCAGAAAGTTGCACAGTTGTACTGGGCTCTTATAAGCCACTAGCACTTACTCCTGTTCTACACACCATCTTGTGACCTGTATACCCATGGTATATAGTAAAACAGGTATGTTGGCACATTCTTAGTTAAAACATTTATATTCCCAAGAGGATGAATTTTCATAATCCCATGACTTTTCATGTAGAACAATCATCATCTTGGATTTAAGGCTAAATACCTCGACATTCTCTTAAACTTCAACTTTACGTTGTGCTTAATGCTAATAAGCAAATATTAGCATATGAACATTAAGCTAACAGTAAACTAAGATGGTAAATATTATGTCTGCCAGCATGTTTGTATTGTCATTGTTATAATTGAGAACATGCTCATGTTAGCATTTACAGACTGACAAGCTGGCTGTCAACTCATGTCCCAATTAATTTCGACTGTAATATGGATACTCCTAACATTTAGAGATGATCTACTTTTCTTTGATAAGTCTTCCAAGATTTTGCTGTCTTGCTTTTTCTGACAATTATCATAAAATGCATTAATAAAACAGCTATAAAATAAAACAGGGTTAGGAGCAGAGATAAAGTGATAATCCCCATGTCTATCATCTGAAATCCTATTCATTTAGGCAGAGCTAAGAGAGAATAAAAGGTCAACATTTGGGTGTATTTTATTGGATCTACTGCTCTTACTCTGACTTCCTTCCGGCGAGCAAATGGTGAAATCAGAAAATGTCAGATAATTTATGCAGCTGCCCCCTTTCCCAATGTTTCTCCTGCTGTTTTATCACAGCAGGGGGGATGTGGAGCTGCTAAGAGATGTGAGGGCTGTTCTTTCAGCTCGTGTCATTTTGAAATGTGTGTGCTGGACTTCACTGATACATTATACTGTCGGTCTCATATCCTAAAGTTATATGTCCACTTAAGGACCAACAGTCTCAACTTTATTTTGAAGTAGGTGGACAGTTGGGAACAGTTTGGAGTTTCCTCTTGCCTGCTGCATCATTACACTCTCTGCCTGACTGCTGCCTGAGTGTGGGCGTAGCAGAATATATCTTCTGTGTGTGTATGTAGGTGTATGTTTGTTTGCCCTGTCTGTCAGAGACCTGTCACACATAGTGATATCACCTGCTGGTGGGTACAGCTGCTGACCTAGCTTTTGTGGACTTGCCGCTGGCCAAAGCCCTATCTCTCTCTGCCTCATCATATTTCACTCCGATTTGTTTTCTTATCTACTCCCAGTGGTTCATGTCATTGTCAATTTAATGGTTTTGTCCTGGCACCTATTAGATACTTGGCTGTCATTGGGGTTGAATCTTTGAATTGGTTTTACTGTTGCGAATTTAACCTTATCTTACTGTGTGAGTCTGCTGAGTCTACACTATAATCAGTTAGACATTATTGGTTTCCTATATATGCGCTTTTGCAATATTTTTTTAAAATATTTTTTTACACAAAGCACTGCATCATGTTGTTGTGATGATTAATTTTCTGTTGCAGAAAACATGAGGATTAAGTGCTTTCCTATTACCACTGTTGCAATTTCTGCTGACTACAATTTCTGCTCTCAATGGACGATCAAAAACTACTAAATGTCCCTTTAAAGAGTCAGGTCACCCACCTTATAAAAAAAAAAAAAACAGTTTCTCACTGTAATGGTATCATTGTTCTGCTAACAGTAGCTTACAAGCCAAGAACAGACAGTATTGTGTTATCAGTTGTATGAAAAATAAAGGCCATACCACTTCTAAACTGACCAGTCAGGTTTCTTGTTGCAGGATAAGACATGCGTCCCTTCTTGTAAATAAGAAGGGTTCTGTTATATTGATTTCCCAAGATCAGACTAAATATATATACAAAACAATACAGAAACATATATGAAAAGACAGGATGGAGTTTTAGGGCATTATTTTCTACATGTTCTGCTCTAATTCAATGCTCATTTCTGCCACCATCAAATTTCGTCTTTTGTCCGATTTTGAAATGTTTTAACAATAACCTTGCAACTTAGTGTTGGACTGTTCCTTTCCTTTTTATCTTTGAACAAACCAATAGGGTAATAGATCAAAACTAGACACATAAAGACACAACCAAACATTCACTGCATATTCACTCTAAGAATGAGAAAACAGTCCTGTTTCTCTCTCTCCACTGAATCCATCCAGTACTGACCCATGAGACGGGGCAGATCAAAGAAAGTGCTCACAGACTTTGGCCTTACAGGCCTTCACATGGTGAACACACAAGGTTCCTTTAAACATCTTCACACAGCCAAGCAGTAGGGGAGCAAGGCCAGCTGAAAACCAACCTGAAGTTTCACCTTTGAACACTCCAAACTTCACTCCGCTCATTTGTAATGATAATAAACAGATTTCAACATGAACTTTATTGTCAGGGTAAATTTGACTTGCAGCCAGGTTAAACACACAGATTTAAACATAAAACAAGCGCTCAGTATGCACACTCAATATTTGATCATAGTTTTTATATTTTTGTCACATAATATTCTCTCATTGTCAAGTCATTATCTATTCATGGTGAATGAGCTTTAACTAATAGTAGCCACTAATGTATTAGAGGGACACTTCACATGTAACAAAGGTAGTTGAGTCAGTAAACTTCATGACACATGTGCACTAAATATCAGGTTTTGTTACTGTTTTGCTGGCCTCTAAAGGTAAAAACTAAGAATTTGTTTTCTAGACTCATCGTTTTAGATTAATGTTAAACATCATTAATTGAGCCATGCTATTTTTATTTTTTCACAACATTTTAGGTTTTTAGTTTTGGAATTAATAATTTTTCTAGCGTAAGAACAGGGGAAGTAGACAAGACAGACAAAGAAAATGGTTCCAGTTACATTATAAAGTGTTAAAACATTCGATTTGTTTGCTTTACAAGGATCAGTGTGTAGAATTTTGTGTCATCTAGTGGTGTAGTTGCTATATTACGGTGGCTGTGAAAGCCATGAAAAGCGCAAAAGACCAGTGTTTAGTTTGTCCATTCTGGGCTACTCTAGAAACATGGCAGTTCAAGATGGCGGACTTCGTGAAAAAGGACCTGCAATGGCTATAGATCTAAAAGGCTCAGTTCAAAGTACCAAAAACATAATGATTCTTATTTCCAGAAAAAAACAAAACAGACAAAAAAAAAACATAGCATATTATCAATTTCTGTCACATTCTGTAAATAGAGACCCCTAAATCTGACACACTGGCCCTAATATGGCCTGTATAAGCAAGGAACATGGAAAGTTCCACAGCTTGCACCTTTTGTGCATCATGCACACAATTCTTTATAATTGTAGAAAATACAACTGACAAGCCAACACTTGCTGAGATATGTTGACTCCAGTCCAGATAGGACCTTTGTTTAAGCAGGAAGACCATTAGGGAACACGTTCTGACACGAGTACAATAGCACTGTCTGGAAAACAGACATTGCTTAACAGCACTGCTGACAACATAAAGAAGTGTTTCAAGTGGATCAAAGCTCTAAATGAAGTGGACAAAGTGAGCTCTAGTTAAGAGATAGAGCAGAACTGCAAGGAAATGTACTCATCAGCCCTGCATGCTCATTTACTTGGTTGCTTGGAGACATGACACTGTGGAATTTGCGGAAACACATTCTTAAGCAAAAGGTTCCGTAGGTGAGAACAGTTGATGTGAATCAATGTTACATAAAACTGAGGATGAATAATGCTAATTGCATATGAATGTGAAATGATTATGAGCAAAGCTCTGTCAGTAGTCCCTGTACCCAATCCCAGTAGATGTCCAGGTGCATAAACGTTCTTTTTGTGAATTAAGTGAAGCATTAATAGATGAATATCTTTATTAATGGGTTAGTCAGCAGGTTAAAAGCTACTCTGCTGTCACAAAACAGGCACTTGAAGAGATTTTCCCTGATCGTATCCACCTTTAGCCTGAGTCATCCTGGCCTTTTTCAAAGGACACAGCCGGCCTAAAGAAAATCGCTCTACATTTACATTACATTTACATTTTGCTCAGCGAGACATAACATTACAACAACAAAGATCACAGGGTCACTTCTGTCTGTACATTGCGCTCATGCTCTGCTTATCACCCTATAAAGTTGTTCCATCTCTGCACTGTCATTTTCATTTATCATTTCATATTTCTTTATCTCTCTCTCTCTCTCTCTCTCTCTCTCTCTCTCCACACACACACACACTCAACTCCTAATAAGTTTGACAAGAACACCCTGTACGACCAGACAAGGCAACCAGATCAAATCTTAATCACCACGATGATGAGAAGGACAGATTGTCTTCTATGCATGCTAATGAGCATCCCCTTTCAGCAGAAAAGGTTATTCTGTGAATTAAAAGAAATTCAACTCAGACTGTCAGATTCATATGGAGAAGTGGTCTCTTAGATTTTTAAACACTTAAACACAGAAGCTAGTTCCATTTTCACATTGTTTAAAAATGTTAACAATGCACTAATAATAAAAATAATAATTGTAGTTGTTTGTTTTTTTTGGTGGGTAATTGAGTGACAAGTACTCTAATTTGAGTTTTTTAACAATTTACCTTTATTTTGCAAAAAATCTCATTCTGAGAACTCTGAGAATCTGCTGACGATGACCATGAGTTATAGCTAATAGCTCTGGCAGGTAAACTTTATTCAGGTGTGTTATTAATAAATTGTTAACAAAATTATGATTTGGCAACTTTAAAATGAAAAGAATGTGACTTTCCCCTTGCACATAAACATAAAGATGGCAAAATAGATCAAAATAAATGTTTTGCTCTGATTTTTTAGAAAATGTATTTATTTTTTGGAGTCACTTTTCTGTCAAATAACCTTGGCTGGCTGTTAATTGGTATTTTCTAAGCTGAAGCCCGAAAGACATAAATGTTGTCAATATGACCATCTGTTTATGTTTTTATGTCTTTAAGCTGCTACTGAATTGACAAGATGACCGTATGGCTGCAAAACTCCATTTAACCAGTGATGAAGTGATGGCAGCTGAGCTGTAATCATTTCGAGACACATACACTGCATCTCCATGATGCTCTTATAATAAATGTAGCTTCTGCCGCTGCGACAGCCGTACACTGGAACATGACTTACACACATATCAAAACGTTAAGAGTAAATGGAGCTGATGCTGTTGTCACAGGCTTTTAGCGTTTGATAAAAGGCTGCAGAGTAATGAACAAGTTGTTTTTATTTTTCAGAGAGATATGAGAGGGGACATCTAGATAGAGGGCCAAGGATAAAGCCCTGGTTACATTTTGCTCGGATAAGGATCGAATGAATGAATTAAACTTTGTCTTCTCAGTGACAGGATGCACATCTGTTCTGAAGAAGTTGACTCAGCTGTCATCGCTTCAAGTTCCATACTTTTTCGAGATGCACTAGCCACTGTCACTGGAGGACAAACAAGTTTACTTCCTGCCCAGCTAATGCATTTGAGCCACCTGCCTGGAAGGCAGAAAACTAAGTCATTGGATGTGAGCCGACTTCCAGCTGAAAGCCTTTGAATCATGTTGTAACTGATGCTATCTCAGTCTTGTGTTTTTTGAGGACAGAGTGATAAGGGCTTGGTTGAGGGCTTTATTCAGGGCAAGCAAAGCTCCACAGAGGGTTCTTTAGCCTCATTTTCTGACCGGCCAGCTCCCAGGCCTATTTAATATTTCACAGCTCCCTCTGAAATGGAGGAGAATGCGCTTAATTAAGTGTGAACAATAAATTGGCTATAACCAATGCTCTGCTGCACATATATGGTTTAGGCTTTTGATCATTCAGCAAGGTCTCTGAATGCATACTCTCAGGATACTATGTGCATGTAGACGCATGAAATTACAGTATGCCGTGATTCAACCATGACAAACTAGAACTTTGTAAGTGTTAAATCGCCAGCCGACTGCCAGTGACCTCAAACTGCTCTGTTGCTCTCAAAGGAGGAAGAGTGGTGTGCTTTAAAAGAGGTGGGCATCAGAAATAAAAGCATGGGAGCGTACTACAGCAGAATATGTGGCAGGAAAACACACACATACACACATGCACATAGTCGTGTGCACAGTGTAAGACACTTTTCACTTTAAAGAAAGTCCATCCCTACTAGATAAACTTGCACTACTTTGTATTAATTGGGTGAAGTTGTGCAGATGGTTCGTCAAATTATTTTTAAAAAAGTGTGTGTTGAGAGAGGATGATGCTGTGATGTGTGTCTCAGTCGTTCAAGTAACACAAAAACTGTCAGATGAGGTGTAAGATTTTGCATTGCCCATGACAAAAGTGTAAACTGTAGCTGCATTCTGGACATTATTACATGTTCATGCATCAAGGCTTTAGAGGGGTACCCTGTTTGTGACCCTTTAATACAAATAAAAGTCTGTCTGTGACCCCTCATCATAAGGCACTGGTCTATGAGTTGTGTGCAGTTCAATCAAAGAGTGATTTTCTTTTCTCGTGCTGCTGATTTGAATGATTTGAATCATAATGTGAGGCGAGACTTCATTTGAAAAAAGCAAAGATTAGAAAACAGACTAAAGAACAAGCATCACGCTGTGTGGAAGATTTACCGAACATATTTTCGGCCCTACTAATTATCTCACGACCCATCTTATGACTCCCTAGATCACCACTATGGGACTGAAACTAAATCCTAATGTTTTCTGTAGCTGAATTATTTGATCCCACTGAAGCTGTTCTACAGCTATTCAGTGCAAAACACACATTTAAAAAAAGCATCCTGAATATCCTTGTAGTTCCAATGAGTCAAGCCCTTGACATACTTCCTACTTTTCCCATAATGCAACTTGATAGCATCTTTTATTAGACCCTGGTTATTTTCAACATCTTTCAAACTAAATACAACCTCCAGAGCCACAGAAGACATTATAAAACTGTTTTCACTCCTCGTGACAAGTTAACCAACTTTCATGTGTGAATTGGTGGAGTGCCCCTTCAGTCTTCAGCGGAGCTGTGCAGGAAACATAATATCTACATTGGATGGTTGTCCACAGAAATAGAACAAGAACACTTTCTCAGGAACATTTTGCAATGGGCATAAACATTGTACTTCCATTTAATAGCGGTAAGGAAATCAACCCAGCAGTCAAAAACCCATCCTTATTAATAGATTATTCCTGTACATATATATTAGTTAGCACTTCATTAGAAAATATGACACCAAACAATAACATGGCCCAAGAAATTCAACATAAGCTGTGAAAATCTGTTATTTTTAACAGCAGAGAAACATTTCAGGATGCATTAGTCATTAAACCATGTGGGGTCTCAGGGGTGGCTCTATTCTAGTAACTTTGAACAAGAATCTTTTAAATTTATTGCTCTGGGTGGACAGCACACCAATATAACAGCACACACATGCACATGCACACAGGCACAACGACTCCCCTGGTCTTGGCAGCAGATGCAGGCCTGTCCAGATGAACTGTTATTGATGGAGAAATGTATCATCCTCCCTCCCACTGTCTCTGACACACTGTATTGATGAAGTACGCTGTTGCACAGGCCAAGTACAACCAGAGTGTAATATGTCTGTGGGGTACAGATCCATATGTTCAGAGTCTTATTTCATAATCTCAAATAATGTTTTCATTAAATAGCAAGCTGATTAAAGTCTAATAAGCTTTATGAGAGCAATAAAATCTACAATTAATAAAATATTAAATATTTGCTTCTTCCCTATTTTAGGAGAAAGGCAAGTGTGTCACTTCCTGTAGAACTACAATGAAATCATATGTAGTTTGACATTTTCCCACATCTTTCCATCCTGCGTTAAAGACAAATGTGCTTTTGCTTGATCCAAAATGAACGCTCACAGCAGCAGCTCCTTGTTAATGGAGTGTATGAGGTCTCCTGGAGCTCAACAGAGAGCTTACAAGAACCTGCAATTATAACGTTTTAGCTTTCAATATGCCACGTCAGCTTCAATATTTCTCCTTTTATTCTCCGTGGCGTGCTGTCTCATAAAGTACGTTTTAACAAAAGGCACGCCGGCGGTTTTAATCTATTATAATTACACATGGAGGTGGACTGTGAGGCAGGCTGCCATCTACTGGCTTAAAGGCAACCCCCCCTTCAACCTCACCTCACCCCATTCACCCTCCCTCCTCCTACTTCCAACTCCCACTCAAGTAGTCGATTAGAGGAGGCAGATAGAGTTCAAGCACATACATTTTGAAAACAGCAAAGGTGTGCAGCTTTGGTGCTTTGTTAAGAGACACACAAACTCGCAGCTTTTTCAATATTTCATGTGACAGTCATTACTCATCTTGAAATCTGCATTCATTTGTTCATTTTTAATAACCATGCATTCATTGTGTGTGATAACTGTGTGCAGGTTTTAGTCATTTGCTGTGCGAAGTGGAGGTGAACCAGCCACACACCACCACCCCATCTGAGTGTCAGCTGCTTAGCAAAACCATTATGGAGGATCGCCATTGAGTTAATTACATACACATTAAATACTCTTCTTAACCAAAATGAACAGCTCAAATCACTCACAAGGATTGCAGCACATTGATTTCACCAAAACTCTGACTTTATATGTTTTGTTTAGTAATCAGGTTCATTTTTAGAAGAATATGTGGAAGCCAGCAGTCGTAATGTGTGCCATAAATTAAGAATAAGTAAATAAAACAACTTTGTTGGTGTTTATTTATATTTCTCCCTCACATTTGGGGAGCATGTGCATAACTAAAGTAATTGATTACATGCCACAGGAACCTAAAACCCCTAAACCTAAATTAAACATGTCCGAATTACTCAAATTTTGATCATAACTTGGTTAACTGAGCTTAACTGTCACACCTGTTTGCAAAAGTTTGGAAATAATCTACTCAGAGCACGTTCATATGGTGTTACACTGGTAAAACAGCCTGTGCATATTGCATTTGGAGTGGATATATCTTGCTGGAGATTGCTATTAACAGTAGAGAAGACACCAAATTCTTAAGTCTGATATTTGTATGTTGCACATCGTCAGGACTCTCGCTGTGATCTGTCGGACGCAATGAGGCACTCCAAGCAGGAAGCTTTTATATGGTAATGAAATCGATTGGACCGATGCGCGCACCAATCAGAAGCGTTTGATTTATGTGTAAGGGACTGTTGAGAGGAGTAGTCGCTTGGCAACCGCCTAATGAAATGTTCGAGCTGTGGCTATTAAAAATAGCGACCTTAGAACCTATCTGCTGCCTCTTGTTGCGGCTGTTTCAAAGAAAATAATCAGCATCTTGGCTCTTATGATGAAAGAGACGCAGGATTAAAACTGAAAACTCACCGCTGTCTGATCGAAAAACGGTATATGAAGTGATGGAGTTGAATGTGAGCTGCCTTGACTCAAGAGTCGTGATTTAGGTCAAAAGCTATTATCTCCTGCATTTTACCAAAGAACTGCCAATCATTTTATGGCCTCTACTCCCACATATATTCTGTTTAATCCTCTGTATACGCTGAACGTGTGACGCTCACTGTAAATCTGTGTAGGCTGTTTTATGGGAGCCAACAATGGACGAACACTGCTCCTTCTGATCTGAGAAAAGACGTGACAACGGTACACTGAAATAAATGTTCATCTCAGCAAGTCCTGTCTATTTTTTCCTCTCGAAACATGAAAGCCAAATGAATGTTGCGAGAGATGGATTGAATTCATTGGTTTGACTTTTTTTTTTTTCAAAGACAAAAAAAGTCAGATCTCTACATTGGCAGCCTTATAGAAATTCCATTCGATTCAATAAACAGGCTGATGTTCATTGGAATTAAACTCATTTATTTTTCCACTCACTTTGGAGAAGAATCAGTCGGTTTAAAAGACTGCTGGATGAAAAGAACTCGATATTTTTGCATTGCCTTGCTTGATCTCTGAATCTGAAGGACTGAAAATAATGGATGTGACTGACTGTTTCTGTGGAAACCAACTTTCCCCTGCCTACACGATGTTGTTCATCCTCAACTACCCATTTTACTGCCTCGATATGTTTGCTAGACAGCTCATATGTAATAACTGATACATTTATCCAAACTCATCTCATAAAATATGGACATGGATGTCATGAACACTTGTAGGAAAGATTCATTTCAAAAAGGGAGGAAACATATTTTTGCACTCACAGCAGTTGGTAACAGCAAAACTGTTCGCCACTTCCAGATTGTCAATGTGAGGTGTCAATCTGAATTCCGAGGTGCCAAACTGAACCATTCCTATCCGAAATGCGCTGTACTCTTGATCCGCGCCCCTTGGAAAAAGTCCCCCTGAAACCGACACAAAATACCAGTTACACCTGAACAATTTTCCATCATGAGGCACATTTTCTATCCAAATTTAACATTTTACGCACGAATTCGTCGCTTTTGAGCCAGTTCATTTTTTAAACTAATGGATACCTACCAATTTGAACACTGGGCGAGCCTCCAAGCGCGCATCCCCATAAAACCAGCAGAACTGAAAGGGGTAAATTTACTATCTTTTCCATGTCCACAGTTCAGATGTTCACATCCACCACGGGAGACTGATATTCCTCGTTCTCTCCGGAGATGTTAGATCCGACACATATTGGAGACGTTCAGCCTTGGGGAGAAAACAAAAAAAAATAATCTGCAGCAAAGGACAGATTTTTTTCTGCAGGTGGCTAGCAGTGAAAGGACAACAGCAGTGAAGGAATGGTCGCCTGCGATGTAGCTCTGCTGTCTCTTCTTCCGCTCCTCCTCGTCGCAGCTGATACCTCCTCTAAACGCACAGAGACACTGCGCGTCTCCGCTCGGCGCGCCGGAGATCCTTTCGGCATCACACCCACAAGTGAGGAATGTTAATCAGGAGGCGGACAGAGACGAAAAGAGCCGAGTGGCAACCACTTGGTGACAAGAGTGCTATAGTGGGAATAAAACATCTCGCGTTAATTAGGAGCATTAAGCCATTAAAGCATTGAACAGCACGGGGTCACTATAGTGTGCAGTGAGTTCATATTGTTGATGGTTGCCTTTATGAAGCACGCCCAGGGCATTTCCTTTACAGGGTTTTCAAAAGGTCAATCAGCTTCTTTTTTTTTTCAAAGCTCAAATGTCAAAAGGATTACCAACCCAACATCAAGAACCTCATGTGGACTGGCTTAATCTTGTCATCTTCAGTACTGAGCTTGTTTTACTTTCTAAACAACTGGAGTCCTTTAAGTCAATGTAACAATAAAGAGACTTAAATGTGAGTAGATTAAGGTTTACGCTTCAGCAACACAGTAGCAGATCTTGTCTATCAGTCTGTACACCTTGACTGTATATAACACACTCCATGTACTTGACTGACACTGCCTTACAGAGTTTATACAAGCTGCAACAAACAATTGTTTCTCTACTTGTGCTTGAACGATCTGCAGTTATTTACTTGATTAAATATCGAAGAAATGCAAAATTATGATTTCCCAGTGCCCGAGGTTAACAGAATGATAAACACAGGAAATGGTGACACTGGAAGCAGAGCATGTTTGCTTAACAAGGGACTGAAACAATTAAAGGATTATCAAAATTAATTTTCTGTTGATCAGTGATTCGATTAGTCATTTGAGCCCTGAAGTTTATAATGAGAAAGTAAGCAGATTAAGGTCACTTCAAGGGGCCAAATGGATTGTGAACCCATGGCTCCTGCAGAGATCCGACTTATGACCTTAAAATAGGGTAAAGGCATCCTTAGAGTCAGACAGCAGCAGCTGTATATCAGACACATGAAAACATTCTTCTGATATATTGATTTTAAAACTGAAGATATATCCCAAAGTATCATTTCCACATCTACATTAAGGATTTGCCTTTACAGTTTAATTCAGAAGTGTTTTTCACAATCTGAGAGACATTCCTCTATTCCTTACTGCACACTGGAATACCACTAAAGATATTAACAACCGACAAGACATCAAAAAAGCAGCAATTTTGATAAAATATATATTAAACAGACAATTTGAATTGAGACCTTCAAATGTTCTTCAGTCACTTGAAAACCAAGTCTCCTTTAAAGAATGTTAAAGGCCAACATTTCATACTGAGAAAACTCATCAAGTGCATCAGCTGGAGGCCATCACTCACACCCTGCAGGAATAGCCATCAAATGAATCTCCTCTTTAACTTTGATCTAGCACTTTTTCTACCCTCTGCATACAAATCTGATGCAAGTCTATGGCTGCTTGTAACGGCCATTTTGAGCAGGGTTATAAAGAGGAGATCTGCCTCACAACTAACAGGAAATTCTGTTCAGGGGGGTGACAGTCAGACGCAACAGTGTGTCAGATTTCAGCACCATGGACAGCACATCACAAAGCTCCACAGACAGTACAGACAGGAGAGGTCATTTTATTATGAAATGATTCCTATTTTCTTATTTTCACGATCATTTCTATCGGATACAACACTGTATATCTGAACACTGACATTAGGGAACATTACTACAGTGCTTTAATAAAGTGTGACATGTCAGGTTGCAAACAAGCCCACAGTTTTGTCAGATTTTCAGAACTACTTCATTTGAAAATAAATCAAACGAAAAATGATGAATGATAAATAAAATGAAAAATGAGAAGTGACAGCACCTGAAATATCAGTGAAACATTTCCGGAGAAAACCAACAAAACAATAAAATATGGTACTAATTATAGGGATATCCTCCAAAGAATGATTCCATTCAAAGGGCCTGACATGGTTTCAAGTCTAATAATGTTAAATATCCATTACTTAATAAACAACAATCAAACCTAAAGTTCAGGGAAAAAACTATTTAGGAATGTGTGGGCAAGGTTTGAACAGTGCATAAGACAGCAAATAAACAAAATAAATGGATTCAAATCAGTGCAGGGAAAATATGTGAGAACACAATTTTCCAAATGAGCCTCGCCCACCTCAGAGCAGTGAAAAGAGTGTTTCTTTAGAAAATACAAACATCTCTTGGTGGACAATGATGTTTTAAATGGAGTCTTATTGCAAGATGATAATTAGGAAAATGTTTTAGGGACATTGAAAGCCAAAATAATTTCTAACATGCATTATATTTAGCATTAGAAACTGAATATTTATGTTGAATTGTTGACTTTTACATGTTCAGTTTAATTGTTTTACACAAATTAAAGGATGCTCAAGGTTATTTATGGTCAGTGATCAGTTGGAATTAATGAAGAGTGTACAAAATGTTCACTATTGGTCTGTGAATCTTGGTTGTAGATCCATGAAGACATTTCCTGAAGACCTCTCATCCTAGAGGCTTCTTCAGTTCTGACTATTCGTCCTGTAGTTAGTACACTATTATGAGTAAGCTTGTTTAAAACATGCATTACTGCTTGATTCGTCTTACTACACTTTACCAGTGACTTCAGATTTCAGCAATTAACTTATTGGGTAAAATATTATTCATAGCAATAGGAACCATGAGAAAAAAATCCATCTGTTGCACACCCAAACCTTTGTTTTCTGGTGTCACTCTCGTTAGGAATCCTACTCATGGCACACTATATTGTATGTTCATCTGTTTGTGTTTCACAGGCTCACACGTGTTGATCTGTCTGACCTTGTCTGGAGGTTCCGCCATGCATGGATTCACTCTGCTGCTGCTAGATTGAAATGTAATTTCAGTTTGATTATCTTACAGCACATTCCGCAATGTACTGAAATTGCAGCCTGCGAGATAATTTAACTGTCACAACGCTCAGGAGCGTTCTGATGAGTTTTCAGGAGTAAAATGAGAATAACTCATAACCAAATCATGAACCCGCTGACTGTGTGAGTATGTTTACCTTTGAGGTAATTTACACAAATAAACCACAGGAGTGAGTGAGATTGAAATTTTACACATGCTAATGGAAACAGTTGGTTTTCCTGGAGATCGAACACTTTGTAGCAGGTAAAACCAAGTCAGTGACCTTTTGAGAAATGTGTCATCGCTCAGGTTTGTATGTCCCAGAAATCCCGTGTGCCTACTCCAGAGAAAGTCTTTACATTTCTGGCATTTAGTTGGTGCTCTTATCTAGAGAGATTTACAATGGGCAGCATTTTAGTGTCTCACTCAAGGGTTCTGAAACAAGACACGTAGCTTGTGATGGACAAACACTGACTGATTCCCTAGCTGTCATTGGCTGCAGTACACCAAAAAGGTGGAGAAATGTTGAGTGAATATTCTCTGGAAGTCCATTGGGAAGCCTGATTGCTTTCTTCTCACCTTTGTTGTTTAATTTCACATTTTGGAATTAACTTCCATGTTTAGACTGACCTTCAAAAATGGGTTTGTAGAGAATCTCAAGAGATTTGCTACCCTACATGTTTTTATCAAAAATAAATTGAAATGAGGTGAATGCTCAATCTAACTGGATCTCTTGGATGACAGAAAACAGTCAGAGAGACGATACAGTGTGAAGCTTGAATGGTTCCATCTCACATATTGGTTAGACATGTTCAATGAGTGACATTAACTTTCTTCAATGTCTCTGTCTTTTCAGGAAGTTCCACAAGGCTGGAGCCTGTCCTAGCATGCACTGAGCAGCAGACAGGGAGATACTAATGATGTGTATTTCAGAAACGTCTGCAGCTAAACACTGTGCCAACACAGATATACAGCCACTCACATTCATATATATATATATATATATATATTTCCAATCCAGCTGAACTGACAATTTGAGCCAACAAACCACTGTGCTGCCCTACAGGTCCATTTAAGTATAAGTGGAAACATTATTTTTGATTTACAAAATGTCGCGTTAAAGATTCACTCATCTTCTTCAATACAAATATAATGACAACTCCAAATTAAGAACTGGACAAAATAATGCAGGATATGAATTATATTACAGAAAATAATGAACATAATGCATTAGTGGTTCATATATTGACATTCTGCTGTAATTTGATTGTGTGATGCACATTTTGATTTATTACATAATTGCACAACAACTTTGTTACATCAGGCACAAAAAAACTGATGCCAAGTGCAGAAGGCTATTAAACAGCCACAAACAAAATGCACGTAGAAGAGCATATTATGTCTCCTACAGCTAAAACAAACTCCTACAACACTGATCAACAGAACAAGGATGAGGAACATCTGTAAAACGTGTAATCATGTTGTAATCATTAGCCATGAAATACTGTGAAATTCACACATTTGTTGCTAGCTCTAGAAACTGCAACTGGAAGTTCTGACGAAAGTTTTAGTGAAACAAATGCAGAACGGAAACAAAACAGCATTTAAATGAATCATATTTATAATTTGACTAAACTTTGTAGGTTTGCAGTTGATCAGGAATTTGAAAACAGCCGTGCCGCTGTGACTTACAGCTGCTGCTGACGTGACAGTGTCTTAGAGGCTATTGAAGCATACAGTAAAGATGTGATATGAATATGTAACAAGGCCTACATGGAAGTTGCTAAGACAAGCACATACTGCCATTAGAACTGTTCTGGGGAGTTCAACCTGCAGGATTGGTCCCAAGGTCAGAAAGAGTGCTGAGACGGACACTTTGACTGCATCAGCTTACGTCAATAGCATTCAATCTGTAACAATGTTGAACCGAGCCCCTTTCATACTTATCCTCTGACATACAGTTTCAGCCTTAGATCAAATGGAAAAATCTAAAAATGATGATTTGAAACTGGGTCTTGCATTGAAAGAAGTATGTCTAATAACTTTAATCACATGTGATTTTAAAATACTAAAACATCAGCCAGCAGATTTTTGTACTCAAACTGAGCTCCTGGGTATGAAAGCATGTTCGCTCACCAACAAGCAGAACAGTTTCCAGCTGTCTGCATTTTGTATTTCACATCAAATATTCATTTTTATTTCCCTCATTATCTTAGTAATGATGCATCCTCCCGGACCCCGTGCTGCTGTTTTATGACTCCATGATTATGAAGACCCGTTCAAAATATCTTTCATTCCAGTAAAAGATGCATAAAAAATTGTAAACTTTCTTGAAAATTGAATTAAAATTGAAGACACAACATTTGAATCTGAGAGGAGGACATTGTCTTCCTTTGTTCTTCAGTTCCATTTTTTATTTACCATCCTCTCTTCCTCCGCTTCCTCCACTATCAGGTTTTTCAGACTTGACGGTATTTCACCTTCACCATTTCACCACCCTGTCGCTCTTCACTCTAACTTTTCTCTTTTTTGGGCAGAACTAACTGTAATGACGGGACCCACAGTCACGGCTATTTTATAGATTGGTTCAGTCTGGCTGGAACGGAACTTCTCGTCGCTTTGACCTCTGACAGGAAATGCCATCCTCCACACTTTCTAGACTTCCACATTTCGAGCTCTGCCAAAAATCAACTGCCACCAAAACAGCCGCCATGCCGCCTGGGGCGGAAAATTGTGGCTAACCTGAAATCCACTGTGGCATTCGGAAAATAGCCTATTATGTCTGAGGTTCAGGATAAAACCGTGAAAGTTCCCTCATGACGTACAAATACAACAGCAAGTAAACACATGCACAGATTGTAGAAGTCAGTGGACTGTAATGATGGTAGGTGTAATGTAGTTTAACATTATCAAAATTCTCCCTATGGTTTTATTATGGTATGATAATTTGATAGAAAATGATTTAAAACACTACATCCCATTGAATAAAGGTACAGATGCTATTCTTTTATTATAGAAAAATCAATGTTTACTCTTTATGTATTTATCTTTGAGGCTAGAATAAGGTTATAAAAGCACAACACTGATGTGTGAAAGCCTTGTTCACAGTAAATGAGCTTCCAATAAGCCCCGTGGCCTCTCCTCCCCCACTGTTCCTCCACTAATCATTGCCTGACTGTCATGGTGGTTTTCTTGGTAGGCTGGGTGGCAGCCTGGTGAGAGGTCATGTTGGATTAGAAAGCATCCTGTGTGATATAGGTTACTGCACTGAGCTACTAGCAGGGTGCTGGTGTGCGGGGGTGGAGTGTGCACAGAGACACACACACAAACACAAAGAGACACGAGTCACTTCAGCGACAAGGGCTGTATTTGATACTGTCCTGGTGCTCTGGATTGTTTCTTTGCATAAATGGTGCATCTTTTGGCTGATGTCTGTCATGTTTGTTGCAGATAACAGCTTCGGGAATGTAAAATGTTCAACATATTTTAAGAAAAAGCAGCTGCTAAAATGCTAAACATGACTTTATATCTTCTAAAGATTTTTGCCATTAATAATTTAAGTTTTTTTCACCTCTGAAAATGTCTTATAATTCAGGTTTATGCCCCAAATGGAAAACCAGAATCAGATTGCTTTTGTCTCGCCTTGTGCCATTATCATACTTCACACACAACCTGTTATTACATCTGTTTTTCCTCCCAGGAGAGCATTTTGTCTCCTTATTACATTAAACAAATATAGATGTGGCCATTGGAGGGCACTGCAATGCAGAATCACTCTCATTTGAGATTCAGTCAGAGCTGCAATAAGGCTTCATATCAAAATTAACCACAAATAAAATACATTTTTCATTCATCTGTGAAAACATATCCTTCACTTTGATGATTCATTCATCTGCATTTTCTGCAGTCTGACTCTCACTCTGCATCTTAGGCAGGTGTTTGTAATGACAGACAAAAATTCTTTCCCATGCCTGTAACCATGGCAGCCACAGAAAGAGAGAGAGAGAGAGAGAGAGAGAGAGAGAGAGAGAGAGAGAGAGAGAGAAAAGTCTTGTTTTCTAATTTTGTGCTAACCAAAAAGAAAAAAAAAATGCAATGACAATTCTGCTCTCCTTTACATGAGCAATCCTGAGCCAATTTACCTCAAACTTCATTAATATGACCCTGTTGTCGTGACATGAGGTCAGCATCTATCTTGCTTCATTAAGCCAGAGACAGATTTCGTATGAGGATTCTCGCAATGATAGTCAGGGGTCATTTTCCAAGCAGGTTCGCATGAATAATAAATGGCTGGTTTGGCAGATTAGGAGAGGTCAAGCCTCGGTGGGAGAAACAGATGTGTTGTTGTGGTGATGTGCGGGATACATGCCGCCAGAACAAAGGGGAGATGCTGCAGATACAGACTATTTCCAGATACAGTATGTGGCAAAACTGCAGACTTGAGTCTGAATCCTTACAGCTGCGCTCTCACTAATTAGTGTCAAAATAGAAATAAAAACACAGCGTTTAAGAATCAAACGTGTTCATCTTTAATCACAGCAAATGGTGAAAAGTCATTTATTTATTTTTTTTAAACTTTGCTTGTAAATTTCACAAACACATGGTCACAGCTCACTAGTGACCCATTTACACACGCTACAGGTGAGGAGATGTCAAACGTTACATTGGTTGAAGGAGTGGCAGTGTCACATGACCATCTGGACAGGAGCAGAGTGTTTCAAACATTACATTTGTTGGAAGAGTGGCAGTGTCACATGACCATCTGTTTCACATATCCACTTATCTTTTCAAGAGCAAATCATACGATTAATAAAATGTAATAAATACTTTATATATATATACTTAGATTTTATCTTCATATACATGCATCTTTTTTTTTACATGCAAGGTGATTGCAATGTTACACTTTGCATTGAAGCTTAAATAAAACACTTTAACTTATTAAACTTGCGGGCAGACTCCCACTTGGCAAGGGCGCAAAATCAAATAGCTATTTACAAATGCTCTTTATAGATCTGTGCGTCTTCTGCTCGGTCGTTACACAATCAATCTTTCGTCTACACACCATTCATCAAAACAGTTATATCTGCAATCCTGTATTAGCCTTTCAAGTACCCTTATCAATAAATAAAGTATTTCAATAGAAGATGCTATAATATTCATTTCATGTAAAGAAATATTAAGTTATAATCATTTAAGACACAAATAATGATAGTTGACTATTTTTATGTGAAGATAAAGGTAATAATAGTAATACATTGTAGTTTTATTTTCTTCTAAGCAATCACATTTCTCAATGTTTACTTTGGAATTTAACGTGTTGAATGTAATTAGATCATTAAAGTACTCATGGGAGTGGAGTGGGTTGGGGGTGGGGTGGGGTGGGATAATAATACAAATCATCTCAAGATAATCACAAGTATATGGACCAGTAAATCACATTAAAGAATAGGAAGGAGAAAGGGAAGAGGGCTCGGGCGTACAGGTCAACTCTTTTGGCAGCAGAGGGGATTACTGGTTTTGGGGGAGGAGGTTTCTTGTTGTTCTTGGACTGGGATTTGCCCGCACCAGCGCCGGTATTGATAGGCTTCCCATAGCAGTCAAAGTTCGACAGCTCAAAGTCTCGCGGGAGTGAGCCCACGATGCTGAAGTCGTTGGTCCGCAGGTCTGATTTTGAGGTGCACACCTTCTTACAGCGAGTCTCTGCCACCTGGGTGCATGACAACATTTGGGGAAACAGAATTGATTATTAAATTCTTCAGCATTTCATTGCAAGGCGCATCTGTCTATCTGAAACATATGAACCGAGATAAAATTAGGCTAACAGCCGGAAAGTGCTGCTGGCAGCCCCTGAGGCAGTGTAACTACGCTAAGGTGGTTTAAAACTGAGCAGTACACTGAGGTTACTGTGAATAGAGCTATGCACTCGGACTAGTGCTACTAACAAAGATTATTCCACTCTGTATCCACATTCACACTCCCCCATTCCCTTATTATTTACTCAGTGTATCCTAGTCCCTTCTCCCTATCTATTGTGCTCAGTAGCCATAGCATTCTAGCCCTTGTCGTAGGTATCTATATACTGTGCACTGCCAAAAAAACACAGCAAGACGACCTTGTAAACAACATACATTGTTAGTTTCTCTGACAAGACAGCTACTGTACAAGAACCGGGTATAGACTTCACATCTATTACAATACTAAACATGATTCATGGTTCAGTTTGTCCTTGGTCATGGACCAAACTGCACAAATCATCTTGTAGAGACATTCTTGACTCTACGATCCTATGCTAGCAAACTGAATTCACTTTCTCTGACTACTGTGTGACATAAAAGGTGTGTAAAACAGTAGCAGTGATATCTCTGAGACGTCACATTCAGGTTTCATCTTAACTTTAACAAACTTTTGACTGATGCTGTTTAGGATTGTTGGACTTGACTTGAAAACAGACCAAACTTTGAAAACCCAGTGAAGGAGCTGTTTGATCCTAAAGCTTGGACAGAACTCATGTTACAAAAACTGCTGTTATTTTAAGAGAAAAAAAAAAATATCCTTGGAGCCAAAATTAGATTTACTTTATTCTCTACAATGTTGCCTCATATGGTTCTTCTCTTCTTCTTCATCTGGGGTCTTGTAGCCTCTCTTCACCCTCTACATGCCATCACATCAAACAACCAGTGCATGTAAGGATCAGCAAAAGGATGTAGTTTAATGTCATCCAAAAAATTCCTTTCATCAACTTTCCTCCAGGCCTGCAGGGTGAACAGGATCTAATCAGACTATGGATGCTTACTCACTGAAGTCATTAAGCTCATTAAAGCTTCATTATTTTGATTTGGTTTTGACAAGAAAACCCATTAAACCTCAATGGAATAATGTAATCCTCTCAAACCAAATGTGGTCCGGACAAACAGACCTAGAGGCAAATTAATTTCAATTAGGCATACAATTGGAAGACCGGTACAACATATTGCATGCCTGATGTGCATGTGAGTGTCAGACTTGAGTCCTGACAGAGCTGTGTTTACAGAAAGCGTGTGTTAGAGACAATGCCAGTTTTTAATGATCGAATCCCCGTGTTTTGCATTTAGATTAGATCTCGATGCCTGAAGGATGTTGGATCTGGAACATGCATTCTCTCATTGTACTGTGTGTTATTGTAGGTTGGAGGTTACTAAGAATCATATACATAAACATAGACATACAAACACAGAGGGTGCACACTTCCATAACTAAATCTCCATCATTTAAATGTTTTTATTTAATTAACTAGCATCAAAAACCCAGAGGACATTCTTCATACTTGGATATATACACAATGCATTACATATTTAAATCATACAGTATGTAGGACGGGGCACTGGAAAAATGCAATTCAAAGTCAAGTTAGTACACAACATGCCAGGACACAACTGAGAAACTATCATAGCTTGGTCCATGAACTAGGTCCATGTCTAGATAGCAACCAGTGATATTTTAGGCTGTGGAGCAGTTTCATCAGATTGGCCGCAGCAGCCTTATGTCGAGTTGCGTTTCTCCAAAAGTTCATTCTGTTTTAATTCTCCACCTCAGCTTGCTGCAGTTATTTTGGCATACCTTGTACCCTGCACCACAGCAGCCTTAACCAACTACCACACTTCAAATGAATGGGAAAAGCTGCCATTTCACCACAATGCCTGATTTGGTCTGAATCGGCTCTACAATTTGTGCTTGACAAATCTTTACAAATTTTAGGCATGATTTCACATTAACAAGGTCAGTGAGAAACAAAAACACAAAAAGCCTTTGGACCCCAAAAGTTCTGGCTTGGTTTTAATTTTACATTATTTAAAATCATTTTGTTTTTTCCAAAGGAACTACATTTAATAGGACCTTCTATGCCTTAGTAATATCAAAACAAAGGTATTGATAGTGTGCATTTTTTTCCCCTTTTATTTTCATTTGGGATTAACATGGGTTGAAATGTTGGCACCACAGTTACCAGTGTCATACTTCAGGTGCTGCAAACATGAAGTATGATGTTGCCATGGAATCACTGAGTTAGTTGTTGGCTACACCTGAGCCCCATTAAGTGCCTGTTGCACCACGTCAATGCTGCATCAGCTGAAGCAGTTTTCACTGCTAAAAACAACATTCAGCAATCTTTACTCTGATAGTGACCGTGTAGAGACAGACAGGAAATAAGGGAAGCAACAGAGGGGTATAGCAAGAAATATACCTGGCCATGTTGCATTGGTATGCATCTTAATCAAGAGACCAAGATACAAAAAAAATGAAAGAATAACCATGAGGAAAGATCTTAGTTGGACTTTTACTCTCAATGGATATCAGAAACACAGCTATTACCGAAAAGAGTAGATTCAGTTAATTTCATATGTGTATCATGAATGGCAACAAACACAAACACTGAAGTTATCAAACCCAATCCACTTACATGCAAGGTGCTGACATGAAGCGGTGTCCCACCGGTTCCGTTGACTGTGTTGTTCCTGGCAGCGGGGCTCTTTCCCGCAGCCTTCTCCTTCGATGCCATCTTGGCCTTCTCGGCTTCAATGCGCTTCGGGCTGTTGAGCATCACTTGAACCACAGCGTACTCCACCAGCGAGGCGAAACCAAACAGCAGGCAGGCGATGAGCCAGATGTCGATGGCCTTGACATAGGACACTTTGGGCAGCTCCGAAGCCAAGGAGGTGCACTCAGAGGATAGAGAAAGCACCGAGAGGATGCCTAGACAAAGAGGGAAGACAAGTAACCTTGTCAAGAAGCGTGAGTGTGAGGACAGATCAAGAATATAAATCGAAAATGTAACTTTTCCAGGATCTATGATTAATATATCTTCTACACTTGCATGCATAAATAATACCCAGCTCTGGATAATCACGTGATAGTGTAACCATGATTGTCAACATACACCACTGACACCAGACAGCCCTTCTTGTGTGGACTAGATGTTTGTTTACACTGAGGAAATGCATTTGATGCACCCACTGTGGAGAGAAAAACTGATGCCTTTCCTCTTCAAAGTACAAAATACTGAACAAATTAATCTTCCCATACGCACAAAAGCCGGAATAATATTCTCAAATCCACACAGGGCTTCAGAGAACATGAATGCAATTAGAAATTCATGACCATTCCTTTACCTCCTTTATTAGGACATCTCTAAGAGCTCAGACAGCCTCTAATAATAGTCATTTAAATTGTTTTTTTTTTATCTCCGATAGCTAACGGGATTACAGGTTAGAGATTCCCCCAGCACACTCTTTAAGGCTACAGCAGGTAGAATTACAACAACTCGGAGGGTTATAACAACCAATGAAGAGCTTCACTCCCCTTCCCGAACTGCAATGATTCTTTAGAGAGATCATAAATACATGCCCCCAGGCCTCATTATGGTCACTCATCAAGGGAGAGTTCGTACAGGGTTCATATCTAATCAAAGTGCTACTTCCTCACTAGACAAAGAGAGCACTGTCAACCTGGAACCTGTAATCCACGAACAGGGGAAACATGAAAGGTGGAAATACTAAAATAACTTTGTTCGCCTTGTTCCCTCAATGACACACTGAGTACAAAATAAACTTGGACTTTTTATCTGACAGAAAAAAAACATAACAACACACATTTGCTCACATCCATGTGGGAAGAAAACTGCTGTATATACATGAAAAAGCATAGTTAAATGGACACATGAGGTGTATACACACACATGTATGTGGACACACAAACACACAGCACAGAGCAATAAATGAGAGTAGTCCCACACCTGGGTGTTGACTGACCTGGACTGATCCCATTTAGAGAGAAGTCAGAGGAGGCTTCCAGGAGGAGTTGAAGTGATGATGGGATGAAAGTGGTGATAAACAACTGGAGGGAGGATGGAGAAAAGGAGGCAGTGGAGGATTGGAGTGGGATAACAATGGATTATCTTAGTCATGCAGCCCTGCACACACAGAGGTGCCCCTGTGATTCTGTATGTGGTTGACACTGACATATTACACACAGGTTGAATTATAGACGAGGAAGGGGAGGAGGAAAAAGTAAGATGTGGAATGGACATTTTCCCAGCAAACACAAGCTTTGTATGAATTATTAATATTGTATGTCTATTCTCCCATGTGCAGGAAATGTGGTAGCAAAAGCATAAACAAATGGAAAAAATAGCCACTCGTTATTTCTCCTGAAAAAATTCTCTAAATGATGACAGATAATTATACACCAGTGTCTGCCTCAGGTTTTCACAAATGATTATTACTTTTTGTTTATTTAGCACAGACTTAAAATACTAAATGTAAACAGATAATAAAAAATAATGATATTTGATTTATCGTTTACTTATCTTAGCACATCAGGTATGTCAAACCTGTCAAAACGGTGTCATAACAGTGACACTGAAGCCTAAAAGTGTCAGAAATGGATTAAACAGCATGTGTTGATGTAAAATACAAAAGTTTAACATTTTTGGCTAACTAGCCTACTACCTAGTACATAGTCATAAGCTATGGCAGGAGCCTTTCATTAACCAACTACATTAGTTTGTTGGATTACAGATCTGAAAATCTAGCTTGAAACATTAGTAATTAAACTGGAGACCTTGACGCTAACTGTGTCCATTTACAGTTTGGTGCTTAGCAGGTAGTGTCCGGTGAATCTTTAGAGCTTTTTTGTGCAGCTGAAAACACAAATGTGAGCATTGTGAGCAACTTCATAAAGATGAGGGGAGCTGCAGAGTTAGGTGACAATTCTCTACACAGGTTCAATACCCATTTCACACTGTCACATTGTAATTTCATACATTGCTAGGATAAAAATATTATATCCAATTTAATTTATAAATGTATTATTAATTTGTGCTAAAAGTAGGAAAAAATTATGCATTTGTTTTATTTTATTTTGATAAGACTGTGTCAAAACTGTCAGTCCAGAAGTGTCTAATTTTGGAACATAGCTCATTGATTTTGTTGATGGCATCCAATGTTTAGGGGCCTTATAACAAATGGAAAAATTCAGGGATACAGAAAGATAAAAATGGTCAACAATACCTAGCATGAAAGTGTCTGTCTCTTCTCCATTTCCATGCATAGCTCTGTGAAACTAGTGTGAACAACCAAAACCGTAAGCAAGAGGGACACTAGTGATTGCCCATCTGTTTCTTGCCTGTGATTCATTCAGTGCGTGAACAAAAACACATAATAAATTAGGCACTACCAGCACTGAACCCTTCTTGCTTCCCCTTGGGGCTCAGGCTAATAGTCAAGTAATCTAGCCGGACCTTCTTGAGGCGAGACACATTGTGTGCTTCTCTGGTTTGGAAAAACAGCTCTGCTCCTCATGCTCCTCAGCACAGCCCTTCATTAATTGGGTTAATAGGGATCAGGTGTGCCTCGTTGGCCAGCTGAGCGTCTCCTGGTTTTCTCTGTCTCCTGAAAAAGCCTTGCTGCCCACACTGATTAACATTAGGATTCACCAGAAACACAAGAGCATGAACTTTTCTACCATTAGCCGTGTACCTGCATATTTTAAACCTGGGCAGACAAAAGTTTCAAAATGTTGTTTAAATTTGGGAGTGGAGATACGTGTATGTGGCTAAACATCAAAGTCAAAAGGAAAAGTGGCTGGCTAAAAAAACTGAATGTGAATTTTAGACATTTAGGTCATTTGATGCCTGCCTGAGTGTGTTGGCAGATCAATGACAGATGTGGAAATCAAACCTATTAGCCATGGGTTGAATCT
Source organism: Argyrosomus regius (assembly GCA_946959425.1). Taxonomy (NCBI): domain Eukaryota; kingdom Metazoa; phylum Chordata; class Actinopteri; family Sciaenidae; genus Argyrosomus; species Argyrosomus regius. The sequence continues at coordinate 24,234,420 of OX336893.1, read as the reverse complement.
CAGTGCCTCCAATAACTAAAAATGAACTTTTACATGGACTTACTGCACTTAAACATGGGCCCAAATTGTATTTAGACCTACACTAGATACTAAAGTACCACTGCGGTGGGTCCCATCTGTCAAGTCCAGCCTTATATAGTGATTTATCACATATAGAACAACACTGGACATGACACCATGCTAGACAGATAAAGTCCTTCATGGTGTCAAAGTGATTCATGGTGTCATGATGGAGAGGATTGGGGCGGTAATGTCAGTGATCCTTAAAAACATAAATCCTACACAGAGGTTTGTATTTAATCTTTTTCACATGGCTTTTCACAACACCAGTTTTCACACCTTTTCATACACTCGACCCTGGTTTAACAGCACAAGAAATATTCACAGTTCATGTGTATTTTTAAGCGTCAGTGGAAGATGGTGGAATTGATCAAATAATCCGTACCCAAAGGGACCCTGGCGGCACTCGCATCAGGGTTGATCCAGAAGGACAGCCAGGAGAGGACTACGATAAGAAGCGTGGGGGCATAGACACCCATCATGTAGAAGCCAACCTGTCGCCTTAGGGTGAAGATAACCTCCACACAAGTGTAGTACCCTGCATGAAGAAGGCAACAACAGGCAGATAGGATTAAATAACTTCATAGGGACACACAGTTTGCCTAGGAATAATAGATATATATAGATATATATATATATATATAGATATATATATATAAAACATGAGTATGTAGGTATGTACTGCCATCATACACAAAGTAATTGTGTCCAAATTCAGAAGCTGTGTTCTTTAAAAAACACAACCAATGAAAGGGGGTTTCCATACAGACTCAAGGGCCAGACTGGAGGTCCTGAAGTGACATCAGTTACAAACACACAGTGTGTAGGCCTTTTTTAGATTAGCTGAATTCATTGTATTAGTGTATATTCAATTCTGTTCTTTTCGCCAAGTGGGAGGTATCATCGCTGTTAGAAATTCCCAATATGTCCGACTCAGATTTGCCAGGTGGCTGACATGAATTCTGCTGCTTGCAATTACTGTCTGAAAGATAAGACATGAACACAGCATTCTACCATCTTTGTTAATTCACATACTGTATGAGGTCCAATTAAGACTTATTCAGTCTAGTAGGAAATAAGGAAACGTGAACTGAATACAGCTCATGAATTGAAACAGAGCAGGTGAGAGAAATGGCTCTATACTGAGTTGGTCTATTAAATCTGCATTAGGCATTTAAAAGGAAAGGTGGGAGCCAGGTCAAGTCATGTATCTGATCTGCCTACTTTTGCCCAAGCACAAAGCAAAGCACAACTGTGCGCACCATTAGTAATAGAGAAAGCTAGTTAGAACACCCAGGGCAGCACCACCAAAAAGCAGTGCTTCCCATTGATAACGTGCCTACCACGTAGGAGAACTAAATCTGTCCTCTGCCAAAGTTTAAATTTTTAGTGGATAGAACATGTTCCTGCTTTCAGAAGGTTGTCATTCTTAGCAGTGCAGCATAAATTTCCATTCATGATCAGTATGAACCGATGCATCTCTACTGGAAATATGGTCTTGATTAGTTGGGCTTAAACCAGCATGGAATAAGCATCTATACCCTTCAGACCTCCTACAGCAGTGTTGTGTTTCTGCTCTTTGAGGTTGGTCCGTAGGTCCAATGGGATGGTAGAGTGGTTGGGCTGAAGTAATATTTAACTAGCCAAGGGATCTCTGGGTGAGCTTTATACAGCATATAAGGGCCGCCTGTGTCGCAGAGCAGGCTCGCACCAGTTGTACACAGAGGTGATCTTTGTGTCTGGCCATGTTGCCATGGCAACTCGTTAAAAGGCTGACTCATTGCCAGCAGTGTGCCTCCAAAGTGCGAGAGCACTGAGGTCATACCAGCCCTGTTGGCTGATAGAGATTTTCCATTTCACTGCGTATGTCGTTGTACTCACACTGGTCTAAATACTTGTATGGCACAGTACCAGGAGTACTTTATGTAGCTTTTCTTCTATTTCATTATAAGAATACTCAATAGACTTAGCCCTGCCAGCATCTTGGGGAAAAGGTCAGTGTGACATGTCGTGCATTAGTCTGACTGTGCTACTAGCAAGTACTTGTCTTTGTATCTTACCTTACACTTCAACACATTCTTGTATGTGAAAACCTACTTGGCAATTAATCTAATTCTGATTCTTCAAGCATAAATACAATGCATTTTAATGAGTAACACTGAATGTAAAACTAGCTGAATTTGTCCTTAATGCTGAAAATAACCTTAATTCTCTGAACACTCTGAAATGGAGCTGCCAGCGTGCTGGTGTTACACTGAGGGAACAAGAGACAAACTAAACAAACGTGTGCCATAGGCCACATGTGAGAGGCAGACAGATTGGTGTTAGTGGTATTGAAGAGTAAGGATCACAGCAACATCAGCAACATCAGCAACCAGACCGAAGTGACATTTGCAGGAACAATTACATGCTGTTAATGTGCTGCAGCTGAGCCAGTGAATGTTTGCTTGGTGGTGCAGGACAAGAACAGTGTTCATGTCTGTAAGTCAGATAAAAAGGAGACCTGCGAATGTGGGCTGTTGTTCAAAATCTGTGTACTGCTTTCTGCAAGGTCTGATTGGCTGTATCAAAATAATGTCTCTAGCAATGAATTTTTGAAACAAGAATATAAGCAATGCTTGATTTAAAACAATGCAAATACAGCTTTGCAATTGCTTAATTAATTGCTTAAAATAATGCTTTTGGGTTGTTGTTGTTTTTTCTTACGTGTTGGTTCTTGTTTTTTTTAACCATGAGCTAAATCCTACACCAACTTCATAGAGATTTGCTTGTCCAAACTTAACCCTCTCACCCAAAGTAAGCTGGGATAGGCCCCAGACCCACCCTGATGAGGATAAGCGGCCACTTATAATGGATGGATGGGAAAAAAAAAAAATCTAAACTTTTAGATTCTTATTATGTGCTGTGCTTTTTGTTCTGCCAGTTCACCTGGACAGGAACAGAACGTGACAGTTATGGCACATCTGTGGAAACTATCACTTAATGTGATTTCAGTTATGATCACACAACAGTGCATGTACATCTTTGGTCTCCATCATAAAAGACTGCAACAGGACACAATAATCCAGTTCATCTTTATAATATAATAGGCTTTTGAGGTGTTCAAATTGAATTTCCTTGAACGAATGAAGGCAGGGTGATTGAGGTGTAATGACTTTTCTGACTTCACCGGAAACATGGTCACACAGCATTACCACTGGTCAGATAAGAAAATGCAATCCTGCTGCCCAGGATCTGATCTGCTAAGATTTCATCTTTCAATCACCTGCACCCAACTAATCTTACTTTAACAAAGAGACCCATCAACCTGTCCCAATTTCTTTGACTAGGAACCTATAACACTGCTTGCATGATAGCCACAGCCAAAATGATACAACTTGCCACTAGTCTCAAAGAGAATAGATGTACAATAAATCCCAGATCAAAATAAAGTAATCGGTTGTTATTGTGTATCTGTGTCTATAAACTTACTTGAGTGAAAATGAGCCAAGTTAATAATAATTAAGGCAAGCAAAAGGCAACATATGAGGGACAGCATAGCTTTTACCCTAGCCTGAGCAAATATTCGGGGTATAATAAAAAAAAAAAATTGTAAATAAATTCAGAGAAAATATTAAATGAATGGATGAAAGGACAGCTCAAAGATAAATAGCAATGACAAAGTCAAAAAAATGTATGAAAAAAAATTAAGTTTACTGGTTCAAAATATTTCACTCTGCAGTAAATTATGGCCAGTACTGACTCAAATGAGTATTTTGACGGATTAAATAACTATCTTTAGTTGATAAAGTATTGTCAGAAGAAGTTTTATTTACAACAAGGACAGTACCTGTTCCTGCATAGAATTTAGTGCAGTTCCCATAATCAATATCTTCTTGTCTGATATCAAACTGTGGCAAAGCAATGGCATCCATTTGTACTGGATCTCCTGTCTGCCACATAAACTGCAGGTCGTCTGTGGTGTAGCCAACTTGAGGAAGAGAGAAAAGGCACACAAAAATTGAGACATTCCTGCACACAAGTGCACATATGTTGTTGAAACCGCATTAATCCACAAAGGCATATATACATATAGAGTACTGTATACACATACAATATGTGTTTGCATGTTGAATACACTCACAAACAGAAACATAAAATCAGAGTACTAGAATCAAAATGCACACAGATTAGCAGAAGGCTATAAGTCTGAGCTGTCGCATTTGGCATTAAAGGGAAAAGCCTTGAAGTTATTTTGCTTATCTGAGTCTAAACTGCTTTGTAAACAAGATGCAATAACCACAGTCGAGCTCCATTAGCTATGAGACTTTCACAGCCTTGAAATATGATGATTTATTCCACTTCTGTAAATGTCCGCCACTGAAATCGGCTTCTAAACACAAGCAAAGAGCTAATTTACCCCAAAACAACTATTTCATAAAAAAACAACAAACATATTCCCAACTCACAAATACTGTATCTCCTAAATATGAGCAAGCAGATTTGTTAAAGTCCAACTGAAACCACATTCAGTCATCCCTTTTTGTAGTCAAAGAATAATGACAGCATGTTTTTTTTTATGTATTCTTACTAGTTTTATATTATTAAAAGGAAGAAAAAATGCCTTCAGGGAAAATATCAGAAATGCTTGTTTTTGTCTCTCCGTGTCTGTGTTTGACTGACAGCCAGAGTGTCTGTATTACACTGCAGGGAATAAGAGACAAAACAAACTAACATGTGTTAGTGCTATTAAAGAGTAAGGACCACAGCAGCATCTAACTGGACCAAAGTTTGCTGGTGTGTTTAGGCTACATGCAGCTAAGCAGCTAATTGGCATTCCAGCCTGTTTGTTTGGTGGCTTCAACAAGCTAATGTGCAGGACAAGCATGTTAGATAAGAAGGGGACTTTAGCAGGAAAGCCAATGCGGGTTGTTGTTCAAAGTGTGTGGCTCTTGTGTTGTGGCTGTTGTCTGGCTCAGTGTGACCGCCTGCTCTGCCTATTGCTGCCAACAAATTGAACTCATGAGCTTGTGGTTACGAGCTGGGAAATCTTGTACACAAACTTGTGAACTGTCCACTTACGAGGTCATGAATGCCACAAGAGAGGGGTGTTCATATGGACTCTTCTTGTGAGCACAGTAAACTCGACCCTATTTGAAAGCAGCATATCATCAAATGCCGTTGTGTCTGCTTAATGCTAGATTTATTTGGCCGTAAAGATACAACGTCTCAGTATTTCGTGAATTTAAAGCACAACTAGAGGACACTATCAATATTAAATTACATTTCTTCCTTTTAGTTTGTGTTTTTTTTTTTTCTCTCTCAAAGGAGAACACAAAATATGTATGCTGTAGCAGACCAAAAAAGCAATTTAATTTCAGTTGGACATTAACTGATGAAGTGGTTCAAGGCAAAATGATTTCAGAAAAACTCACAGCTTTCAAGTTGCATTTTACACCTCTGTGTGTCCATAGGGAATAAGGTCAGATCCAGCGGACACGACAGTGTAACGGACAACCTGGAGGAGGATGAAGACAATTTTCAGCTTTTCATTATGCCCCGCTTTTTAATTCTCTTTAAATATATCCATTTACACTCATACAGAGGCCTTGTTTGTAAGACACTGCTATTGCCTTGAGAACTCTTAACCCTTGTCTCTTTTTTGTGACATATGCATTAGCATTGGATAAACAATGGCCTTCAATATTTACAATGGATCAAATAAATATGCCAGAAATGTCACAATCTAACAGAAAAAAAATAATTACCTCATACTGATGAGGACGTCTCCATTACGGAAAATGAAGAGGAGAATGTTCTCCTGGGTGACATCATGAAAGTTGGCGCTCTTCTCGTTAGCGAAGAACAGGTCAGGTTTCCAGAGACATTTGAACATCTTGGGATCAACGGTGAGAGAATCTGACTTGAAGTCTTGCGGTAGCTTCAGTCTGGGGTCGTTCCAGCGCTGCCGAAGGAAGATGTTGACTCTGTAATCCTGTCGGGTACAACAGACAGGCACAAACATGGTTAATGTCTGTATCATGTTGGCACTATTCGACACCAGTTGGGTCCTTTTTTTGAAAAGGTCCTTTGGATTGATGACCAAAAGGGAAACTTTACCTAACCCTTATTTTATATTCACTTTTTCCATGAAGCTTTAAAAAGGATGGTTGACAAAATGGATGCTTTTTATTGATTGACTTTTGGACTCTGGTCAAAACCCTTTTCCACAACACTCCAAGAGGTGTCTCAAAAAGTCTTAACAGGGCAATAAAACCATTTTTATTACTAGTAGTTTCATGTGCACTTAAAGAATAAGTAAAAGTGGGCATTTTCCTGTTACTTAGCACCTTCCTACACTACATTTAAGATGACATTTTTTAGCATTCAGCAGTTCTACCTTATTGACAGGTTACATCTTCTACCGCTAACATTTTTAACTCCTTGACAAGCAGCATTTTCTCACAGCAAACATTTCAACAACAACTTCAACGGACCACTTCAACGTGCCGAGTGACATTTTACAGCTGCAGTGAAAACTGTACAGTCTGAGGGTCAAATGTTATCAATACAGAAACATGTGATACAGCAAATACCTCATTAGAGAGCTTATTAGTGAAATTTCTACATTCTTGTTGGTGGGAAAGAATCACTCATTGAGGCTCTGGGATTTTTTTTTTTTTGTGCCTGCTTTGATGCCATGCCTCAAGCTGTTCTGTGACCAGGTGTTAGGAAGAACTATTAATGCTGAGTGTGAAGAAGGATGATATGTCAAATAAAGCTGCCAAAATACCAGCTGTATGTGGGTGGATGGGTGGGTGAGTAGGTGGGTGGGGGGCTCTTGGGTAAGAAATTAACTTCCACCTTCCATCCCTCCTATTCTTCCCACTTTTCATAATATTGGTTGGCTTCTTTTTTATTTTTGATGCAGTAACTCATGAAGAGTCAGCTAAAAGCCAACATTTGTCATTGCCTCATGCACTCAGGTGTTTTCAGATTAAAAATGGTGCAATTTGTCTCCTGCTAAGAATACAGCGGTTATAGGCTTTCATGAAGTCAGCAGCAGGGCCCATAATGAATCATAATAACATTCATGTTAGTATTTGACAACTCAAAAAACGTTCACCAGGAAATGTAATAAACTGCAATGGAAATAATGGAGCTAGAATAAACATGATGTAATGTGTTGTTTTTCTTTTGGTAAATTCAGGTCAAAGGAACTCATTCCTTCGAATTGCACATGGGTTAAACATTGGATAAGGTATCCAAACATGGTGGATTCATTCCAATAACATCTGCTCACTTAGGTCATTACCCCTGATGGCCGTTACACATGTGATCTGTGTTATTGTCTCTAGATGAATCTGAAACCAACTGTTGGCCCAGGACACGTGAATGACAAAATAATATTAATATGCCTGTTGGACCTACTGGTTAAAATTGTTGGTAGTTTTAGAAAGTGTGTTGCTTAGGAAATGTATATATTCATTTTACACTTTCACAGTCATGGCATCCCATTCTCACTTCCAAGTTTTGCCAAGATAAACATAACTTTTGAAGCTCAACACATTGCCATGGATACGATCCAATGAAAGGAGCTTAATGGGGCTTAGATCAAGAAGGTCACTGAGTTTAAAGCAAGCCAAACACACAAACCAACACATTCTCACTCCCAACTTCTCAAATATGTCAGCTTTGTCAGTGGCCCAACACTTGACATGACATTGTAGGTATCCCTCTAGCATTACTTCTATATGTGCCAATCTGGTGTAGTGTTTTGGTGTGTTGTTCAAGTCAGGTGATATAGAATAAAGAGCAAGAAGGTCTGCATAGGCAGGAGGTGTGGTGGATGGATGGGTCAAATATACACAGGATTTTCAACCAGGAGATTGCTGTTCATATGACACCATGAGTCAACATTGAATTATTTTGAATTTACATGACATAAGTTAAGTTACTTACTTATTTTAACATCAAACCATGATCCTTTCCTGCATGCATATTAACTGTTGTTAACTTGACCAGATCGGGTACCTACAGCGTCCTCGTTTGAACTGTAAGGCCACTGACCAAGCTATCGTATTGACGACTTGGAAGTGACAACATGTTGGTCGGCAATGTGTTTGTGCACGACTTACACTTCCAAGATTGGCCACTATGACAGAAATCACCAAACACCTCTTTGGGGGCTTGCTTTTAACTCAGTGACCCTCTTATTTACTTAATCTAGGCCATAACAAGCTCTGTTCTTTGGATCCTATCTTGGCAAAATGTTAACATTCACTCCAAGTTAAGTTTATCTTGGCTAGCTCGTCCTTTCAGAACATGGCCAAGCCATCGCAGTCTTGCAGCTTTTATTTTGGAATTGCACAGGCTTGTGTTTGCTGACAGATATTTTAGTTAAGCCAGATTGAGGTACCAGGGATGATTTTGACATCTCATCTTTTTAAAAGTTTCTTTCATTTTTCACAAATGTATGTAAACTGTTTGTATGTTAACTGTGTAGCAAAATATATTCCTACAGCATGGAAACTTGAGCTACAACCAGGTTTGACGAACAGTGAGAGACAGCCAGTAGACCTAAATGTGGTTTTACGGTGCATCTGTTCTTCATGAAAGTAAATTGGTAATGCAACATTTTTACTGTTTCATCTACAGTCAAATATGCTACATACTGAACTAGACTGTGTGTGTTTTTATTCACATACACATAACAAAAATATGAATGCAACACTTTTGTTTTTACTTCCATTGATCATGAGTTGAAGTGACAGATCTAAGGCTTCCACACAAAATGTTTATTTTTCTCAAATTCTGCCTACAAATTAGTTAAAATTCCTGTTAGTGAGCACTTCTTCATTCAGGATAATCCAACCACCTGACAGGTGTGGCATATCACACCTGTCACAGCATATAACATTTTGTGTGAATAGAATGAGTTAGATCTTTTTCTTAAACTCATGAAAAATGGAAGTAAAAACAAAAGTGTTTATATTTGTGTTGAGTTTACAATAATACTGCAAACAAGTAGAGTTAGACTCCTAATGTCCTTTTTCCTTTCTGCTCAGTTGACAGACTTCTCACACCATGAATTGAACCATGTGACCAAAACAACACATACACTTAATTAGCACATGCACTAACTTATTTTTGTACTGATGTTTGTGCTATTTACAGACAAGTGATAAAAGCAAAAAAAACAACAAAGTGTCTTAGTGAGTTGGTGTTGGGCCAACACATGCTGCCAGGACAGCTTCAGTCCTTGGCACTGATTCTGAACTCTACTGGACAGATGAACACCTTTCTTCCAAAAGATCTGTGAGGCCCATAGCATATGATTCACCTTGTCATGGGGCCTTGTCATCCTGGAAGAGGGGCGCCTCCCATCAGGATAAAAATGTTTCATAGGATAAAGGTGATGCATCTGAACTGTTTTGTATTGATTTGCAGTGACAGATCACTTTCCTGGCAAAATGCAGAAAACATATGATGTATGATTGAGCCATGTAATTTGTTGTGGTATATGTTGATGCACAATGTTTATGAGGAGACAAGAAAGACACGTGAAGGTTTCCATCATTTTTGTTGGATATGCACTAAGGATTCAAAAAGTCAGCTGTCACCATTTCTTTACACAGGTCTTAAAATGGTTTATAAATTCCGCAGTAACCCGGAATGCGTTTTATTTTCCTGCCAGTAAACATTTTTGGACGGAAGACTAGAAGTCAAACTGTTGATATCTCATTTTGGAAAGAACACCACCATCATTTCTATACAGCTTAATTTTAGACTCCCATGTTCCAGTTAGCCCTTAAGCGACAGCATGAATAGCAGCTTCCAGCTCATCTCAGGCCAATTCCAACACCTTCGCCTTTCTGAAAACCAGACAAGGAAATATATCTTCCCTCTGGCTCACTATCAGACTGCCAGTACTGCATTCGATTCCGGAGAGATTTAAGACAACCGCTCAGTGTAATCAATGTGGAAAACTCAAGCTGAGGAGCAGTTTAAAAAAAAAAGAGAAATACCCACAACAGCAATTTATTTTATCTCACAACATCAAATTAGTCATCCTCTCCTGATGAATACAATCATAAAGTAAAAGTAGATGTGTTAACTACAGTGGACGCTGGATGGTGCTCAGCCAAGGAAGGTGTAAATGATGAGAGAGAGTTTCCTAAGATCAAATACCCCACAGAGTGATAAATTGAGGGGGAGAGGTGACCAGCTGTCTCTTCTGTCTCCTCTCAGAGATTCGTTTTGAACCTTCCTCACATTTATTCTCTTCCTGTCTTTCATTGGGTGTCCAGGGGGAAAGCGGGAAGACAGAAGTTGCCATCTGGGAGTTCTTCATCTCTCTTTATCTGTCTTAGTCTTGGCTCTTACTTGCTCTTTCTCAATCCTATCTTGCTTGTTTCAATCCCTCCCTTCACCTTTTCTCTGCTTTTCTCTTACTTAATCCCTTTTTCTCCCTTCCTCCCTTTGCTCTGCTTGATTACCTCATGCTCGTCTCTTAATTTACCTCTTCCTTTGTCTGTCTTTCTTCTCCCTTTCTCTTCACTTCCCTGTGTCCTGTTTTCCCTTCTCTAACATCTTGGCTCACTTTCACGCCCTTCTTTCTGTCGCTGCCTTTCGCTTTCCGTTTACTGTCCCATCTTTTTCTTCCTTATGTCCACCTTCCTGCTCTGTCTTCTTCTTATTCCTCTTTTGTTTCCTCCTCATTTTTTTTCTTTTCTTCCACCATCCATGCATGCCACCTCTGCTTCTCAGCTCTAAGGATTTTCCAGTTTCAGGATGTATCACCCTAACCGGTCCTCTAATTGGTCCTGGTGTGAAACTCTCCACAGGAAGATTTTATAAGTGAACACACTTAGTCTACTGATCTGCAGCCAAAAGAAATATTTCCAGAGTAGATTTTCATGCAGCTCCAATTCCAGAATATAAGATCTAAGGCGTCACTCCTCATGAAATCAAGTAGGAGAACATTTATCATTGCTTTGGACTGAGACACTGTGCAGGCCTGCAACAGAACTCTGGAAGCAAAGGTGAAAAATCTCATCCTCTATAAGAGGTTGGCAATATGTTTAAAAACTAAAACTGGATGGTTCATATAGGAAAAATTGTGCAGTTGCAAGCAAAAAGGAATTGTAGAATTGTATCTACACAGTACACAGTTTGGGCTGCTAAACTTGTGCTGCTAAAAATGTTTTCATAAATGGGTTGCATGTCCTGCAAGTCTCTGTAGCTCAGATGTGTTGCTATTATTGCTATTTTATGTTTAGCTGTTGTTGTTTTTCTGACATGCATGCTATTGACTGAACAGCGGCAGTATATTCACCTTGTGAATGACATTAAATTTGCTAGCAGTGCTGCCTTTGACAGTAGAATGACAGCTTTTGAAAGCACACCAGTCATTTCAAATGTTTATTGTTACATCAGATTTGGCTTGATGATCCAACCTGTTACTTAGAGGTCTAATAAGTGCCTGCATGAATCAACAGTCTTGTTTTATGACCCTGCTTTCAATTATTCTGTGAGAATAATTTAAGAGATTAAAACTTCAGGAGGTCATGAGACATAATCAAGTCAAACTGTGGATCCTGTCAGTCTGCACTACATTCATTTCAATCACCTTGTCAAATGATTGAATATATTTACTGAGAGAGACACTTGGCTCCTCCCAACAGCTTTAAATTAAAATGCACCGGTAAGTCAGGCTTATTGGAAACTTTCAGGAATATTCCCTTTTTGTTCCATAAGTGATCAAGAGTCAACCCAGCAACGTCCTTGAGTTTAATCTATTCACTTGCATTCAAACAGCACTCCTTTATCAGCAATTAAGCCATCAGATAAATGAGGCATGAAAACCCCGGTGTTCATAATGATTCACTGCTAAATGGTCTGATACTGTCTAGAAAACGCATTCTATCTAAAGCTTGAAGAATCAAGCAGTTTTCAGCTCTGATCCACTGCCTCTGATTGGCAAAAATATTGATTATTAATACTGTTAGGATGTAATGGTATTGAAGTGACTTCTTACCATGGTTGTTTCTTGGATGGAGCCAAAACTGTTGATGAAAATGTTCACTCTGTCTTCCACAGGAATTCCTGGATTCAAAAAAAAGGAAAGAGGAGATTGTAGTATTGAGTCCACTGTGTTTTACAGCTGCTTTGTAATGAGAGTGAAGTAGCTCTGTGCTTGTGTGTTACAGCAAGTGTCAGTATGCTTTGTAAAACCATGTACGTCTTTATTTCTTGATGTTGTATCTGGTGATTAAATTGATTGTGTTACTCATCAGGATTTGTGAAAGACTGAACATTTCAAAGTCATAAGCCTCTCCTCTAAGCTAACGCAGTAAAAATGTATACTGGAACCTCTTGTCACTCTGTCTTTTGCATAATCTAATAAAATATGATGAATACAGACTGCTCACCCTGCTTTGAATAAATGATTTCCTTTGAGGTGTTTACTGAAGGCTCAGGAGTTTCACAGGGTAAATTCTATCAGGCCACTTACAATATTAATGTGCATACTTTGGAGGCAGCATATAGCTCACATGCATTAATGCATTAACCATGGAAACTAATTAATATACAAGAAACACTTTTGGTGTTTTGCTTGGAATTCTCTATATGGTCTATAAAAGCAGCTCACCATTTTATAGGCCTGGGCAGAGTCATGCACAAGACACAGTTTAGGATGTAATTTGGGAGATTATGACATGGATGTTAATGGACGGGGAGCTTTCAGCCCACCCTGAAATCAAGAGCAGATGTTTGGCCTTAGGATCAGTCACAGGCAGTCGGAGGGGGATTCTGATTCTACTCACAACACATCAAACATAGAGTCCCAGATACAGCTCCTGCTGCCAAGTGCCAGAGGATGGAAACTAACTGAGGATCTACCTGAAGACTTGTAAGACCATCAGTCAGGCACAGAGGTCACCAATCATGTCTGTGTTAGTTTTATGGTGGTTTCTCTGAGACTGAGGCCCGGTGCTCCCTACAGTGTGACATTTACAGTACGCTGTAAACACTGTAAAGACAGATTGGTGGGGTATAGGAAAGAATGAAAAAAAGGGAGTAAAGAGAGTTGCTTTTTTTTGTTTCTGTAGATCTTCACTTCATATGAAGTAAAAAAAGATTTGTGTTGGGGGTGTATCCTAACTAAGATGTGATGGAGTTAAGTAATTGTAATGTCTACTTTTGGCATAATTCCAGACAACGCAGAGCAACAAAACCATTCAGACTAACAGTAATGCAACAACAAGCAGCTTACAAGGAGCTGTCTCTACGTCTACACAGACTCCATTTATTGACCAGTATGTGCTCTGTTTTTGGACGCATACTTTTGTGGCTGTCAGTCAAATCAATGTGCATTACTTTTGGCAACATGAGATTGCCATGTTGGCGACCAGTTTACAACGTCAAGACAGGTGGCCACTTTTCAGCTTTATTGCCCAATTTAAAACATTTTATAAAAAAGTAATCAAATGTAAAAAAAAAAAAAAATGGCATTATACCATAGTCTGGGTAAATACTTGATTTTGATTGGCTGCAAGTTTGCCATTAATTCTTGATACAGGACATTAAGTCCAGTTAAACGGTGAAAATGAATGCACTGAAACAAAATATATGGGGAAAAAGTGTCATATCTTGAGTATAGACTGAGTATAGCAATAATTAATATAGTTGCATTTTTATGGTGATATTTAGTGACACTATCAGTTGAGAAAGAAAAAATAATTATCGCATGGTGTACATAAAATTGGCTTATTTTTAATGTACAGTATTTTTGTTTATACGTTGGAGAATCAAATGAGACCTTTTTGGTACGAGCAAGTTAAGAAAATGACGTATATTTCTTGACAACCTTGTCAACACTCCATTCCATAGTTCTAACTTGATAGGCTAGTTTGAACTGGAGAGGCGGACTCTCATAGTATATAAGGAAATGGGGGAGAACAGACTGGTTTTTGTTTCCTATGTGAAGAGCAGCACCATAACTGTTTCAGATGTGAAGAGGGAACAAAGGATTCTTTACATTCTTTCTTTGTTTCATGTTTTTTTTAAGACTGAAATTAAAAGTCTATTTTTCATGCACACTGCCCGGGCAACATGATGTTTTCTCTTCCACATGTTGTATCATGCTATCCTGCACCTCACCTTGCAACACTATTACATTTCATTTCATTTCATTAATGTCTCAAGCTACATTTTTGCAGAGACCTGTTCATGCACCAAGTTTATGGAAGAAATGTTGAGATAGCAGACACATTTCTTGAATTAGCATGACAGCACTGCAGCAAAAATGTAAATTAAAAATAGACAGAGACAGATGAAGAGGAAAATAGGCTTACCTTTGAAGTTAGGCCTTATTCTGGGATCATAGCTGATCAGTAACCTGTTCAAGATGTTACTGGTTGAATTTGCAGGGACACGAGCCAGATCCTCAGATGACAGCTGTCTGCAAACAAAACAGACAGGGAGGGAACTGTAGGCACGATTACATTAGGTCAAATTCCTGGCAGATGAGTAGCACAGATGCACAGTTCATTCACTTCTACTGTGCATACTTTTTGATTAAACTATAACGTGAGAGAGCTTCCAGTTAGGGATTAAATTACTTTTTCAAGATTTGCCATAGGCATGGGAAAGGTGACATGATTATTCAGGCAGATAGAGCTTACTTTTGACTAAAAAATTAGTAGCCTACAAATGTCTACGATGTGATGTTTAGTTGGCAATGTTTACCATCTCAGCATGTTATCATGCTAGCATTTGCTAATTAGCACTAAACAGTACAGCTGAGGGTAGATTGTCTAAGGAACAAGGGTCAAGTGCTTTGATATGATACAGTAACTATTGTTTTCAAAGAAATGCCAAGTGTTCATTTACAAAGTAAACAACTGAAATTGTTCTCCTGCAATTTTCCAGATTTATTTTTGTTACCTTGAAAAAAATCCTTTAAAGAATTGAGTCAATTAATCTGCTACGTGGGTGGCAATGACTTGTCAAGACAAACAGTTTGTTATTTTTGCAGTGTATACCCAGTTTTTATTGAACCCAAATTGAAATTTTCACTTTGAACCATCCTGCAAAATAGCAAAAAACATCTGTCAGCTTAGAATTACCACTATAACATAAAGTGGTGACTTTCAAAGACATTCAGCCAAACAGCATTTGTTTTCTGAGGTTGACTGATGAAAAAACAATGGACAAAGAAAGGGGAAAGGGGAGAACACAATCCAGCAGGAAATAAAAAGCCTCCTTGTGGGTGGCAATGAGTTCTCCTGCCAAAGAATTTCCCCTTCTCAAAGCACTTTACATATCATTATGTAAACCTTATCATACACTGAGGATGAGTTAAAGTGCTCCACAGGAATGCCGCAGAGTGTGTGTACGTTCTGCGGTTCCTCTGATCAAAGTGAAACACATAATTCCCATCCACTAAACCTCTTTTTTTCACTCTTTTAACAGACCCTTCTGACAAGCACAACAGCTAAACTGGAACCAAGTGGTTCCCTTGATCCACAAAGGCATCCGCAGAACTAAACACGAAATATGTCATCCAGCTTACACTTGCCAATACTGGGACTACATCAAACGCTCTTTCCCTCTTTTCAAGAAGTTTCATTGTTGAGCCATTTGTTACCATTTAAGGAAGCTTTCCACTGCACAGAGACAATGGACAGTCCGTAGGCATGTTAGGACATCCTGATGTTCATTCAGGACATATACAGAAAGCTGTTCAGTTTTTCCATGATCTGACAACTTACACACTGCTTTAGCACTTTTTTTACACACTAGCATATGATACCAGTCAGCTGGCAAAGAGTAAATAAGGAAGTGCTAATAGAGTGGCTAAAATAGCATCAATCTTACAAAAGCAGCTGTCACTTTTTAAACTTCCCACATTGCACATATTCAGTTTTTTAACACCACATTCTTTTAAGGAAGTGGCATCGGTGTTAATTTCTGGGATGTTCCTGCTGTCTGTGTTACAGTCTTATATCACTCTGCAGTGAAGCAGCTGACAAGATTAAACCAAACATGGTGGATAAAGACTGGAAAATAAGACTTGGCCACTCTCTCCTTTTCTCTATCTAGCTTCTACTCTTGTCCTCTTTATTCTTCTCGCCTCTGTGTCCGTAGAGGCTGCTGAGTCCTGTTACATTGCCCACTTGCCCAGCTCTGGTTCTGGCCCAACATAGGCTCTGCTCCCTGTCATCATTCCCGTGTGAATGAAAACCTCCTCTTCCCAGTGCTCTACAACACCTGTGATACAAACACTAACACTCCCCCGGTGCTCTGAGCTCACAGTCCAGACAGCCTGGCTAATTAACCTTAGCTGATAGCAGCTATAGTTCACAGCAGTTTCTTTACTGTCCATCAGGAAGTTGATGTGGAGTTGCATCTGTACAGGTCAGTTTGCTAGTCAAAGGGTGTACTACTCAGCCAATTAAAAAAACAGTTGTTAAACGTCATCTCAATTACCAACCGGACATTAAAAGACATCAGTGCCAGGTAAGGACATTGTTATAAAATATACTATTGGCTGGATTGTTGGGAAATGTAGGATTCAGTGTTTTTGTAAACTTTATATTAAAGAGTGGTAGTAGTAGAGTAAAAAGTCAGGCCACCACATCCTCTGCTGCGTTGATATTCACTAATTTTCTTCTTCACAAATCCCTCAAAATTAAATTTATCTGAAAACGTATATTGTAAATATCACTAATGCAACAAATATTAAACATTTATTTATTCTGCACCTTTTGCTGTTTGCTGTCCATATCTTTTATATATTAAAAAAGTGGATGCCACTAATGGAATTGGTTTTCAATTTCTCAAAATGGTTGTCAATGGCAACCTGCCAACCACTTCTGTCGAGCCCTGCACTTGTAAACAAGTCACGCAAAAATATGAAATTTAGCAGAAACAAGCCATATATTTAAATATGTTAGAAATGATTTTGAGCAGATACTCACCTTAAAACTGTAATGTGAAATTAACTCAAAGTATCACATTGTCATTACTGCACTTATTTGCAATAAGTGCAAGATTTAACAGCCCATGGTGTTGTCTATTCCATACTTACGAAGGACAGTAAACCTGCTTTCCTTTTTTCTTTCCCTTCTTTGTTCCTTTTTCTTTGGCAGAACCTCCCCCTAGACAAAGAGAGAGGACCAGGAGAAAGATGGCGAGCTTCTTAATTCCCATTCTGGTGTGAGCTGAGCCTGTGGAGGAAAAAAAACTGTTTAAAATAAAGAAAATGGGCCACTGCATTAAAATTACTCATGCTTAATGGTGTGAAATTCAACAACCCAAGCTGAATTGTTTTCTCATCACATTCAACAAATTTCCTCATTCATTTGCACACGAGGACAGAAGCTACTTGAGCTTTTCCCTTGAACACCGTGACTTTGCCTCTTGCTGTCCTGACATGATGCATCCCTATTTATTCTGGATGCGTGTCACATACGGTAAAT
This sequence comes from Argyrosomus regius, assembly GCA_946959425.1. NCBI lineage: Eukaryota > Metazoa > Chordata > Actinopteri > Sciaenidae > Argyrosomus > Argyrosomus regius. Next base: position 24,216,892 of record OX336893.1, on the reverse strand, counting down.
GTTTGAAATGTAAATTAATCAATCTGGCATGGTTTAATGAAGTTCAAGCATAAATCAAATCAGTGGAGTAATGCTCCTGAATAACGATGGTCATTCAGGACCCGTCAGGTGAACGTGACCTCGAATGAATGTCTGAAATAAATAACCTGAAATGCCCTTCAGTCTAGAACTTGCAGAGAAAGGCCTTAATAGTGCTGTTTCTGCGTGCAACTGCAGATTCTCTTTTTTAGCACCACAGTTGTTTATCATGATCTTTGTGACCTATATAATTAGATTTGATCTGTGGTAGCTGTGGTGTTATAGTTCAATCCTTTCTCACACCATAAATGCTAAAATGTAGGAGATAATGTGGTCCAGTGTGTTTACCATAAATCTCTTTGTTAGAAAACCTAAAGCCAGTTCTTACAGTAACACAATTATATATGTACAGATGCACACTTCCATGCAAAGGCAGTGTATTCTTGATAGTGGTCATTAATCAGCTAGCAGCCATATTACCTGTGTGATTCATTCCCCATCTAGGAAAGTGGTGCCCTTTCATTGCATAGGGACACTGAGACTTACAGCAAAGCCAACAGTCTCATCCCCCCCGCCCCACCAGCAAGACTGTATATTAACTGAAGCAGTTTATTGTCTAGACAGAGACGCTCTCTCTCTCTCTCTCTCTCTCTCTCTCCTTCTCACTCTGCCTTGGCCCAGTAACTCCCTAACTGTTCCTCTCCTGCACATTGATCATCATCTTCTCCACTGGAAATCGTTTCCAGCACTCCACTCAGCACCTTTTGTCTCCATGCAAACACCTTATCTCCCCCTAAGCTAAGTCAACATTGTTTTATCAGTTTTGAGGAGTCCTGCAGAATGGGAGGTTGGACGGGGTTCCCATTGTGGAGGAGAAAAACATACATCAACACTGACCCACATGTATCAGTTGGCAGCAGCTGGAGTGATGGGGAATGTTTAACTTGGCAACCCACCACATTTCTTAGAAACTATTTCTTGTGTGACCTACAAATCCTACAGCAAGCCCCTTCTAGGATTTCTCTACATGGCATCTCTAATATCTGACCATCTACTGCAATCAGGAGGATGAAAGAGCACAGTATGGATCCATAACTGGAATACATGCCACTGAAGACACTAAATAAGATTTATTACAAAATAAGTATTGATATTGTCATTCATAATATAACCACTGGCATGCACTTACAGTATGGTATTACATTAGTTCATAACCGTATTGGCTCTAACTCCTTCATGCCCATGTCTCATTCTAAACCTTTGTCACAGGTTACATGTATTTTTTTATCTGTGAGTAGATTAACCAATGTGGAGTTCCCTTTGTAGATTTTATAAATTTAATCCTAAAGAGGTGACACTCCAGTATTTTCATGAGAAAATAAACATATTAATTATTAATAAACATATTTTCTGAATTTTCTCACGATCCTCACTATAAGATTTGACTTTTAACTCCTTTGGAGTCATATTGTGTTCTTGGGGTTTGAATTTTAAATGTTAAAAAAAGAAAGAGTCGTGAAGAGATAAAGTATTTTAGAGGGAAAAAGATAGTCATAAAAACAGAATTTTGTGCAGTTATGATGACATAAAAACAGATTACTTCACTTTTTTTCATTTCAAAATATAAAGATCAGTTCATTACAATTAAATAAGTTGCTTTAACTTTAATCAAGCTGTTATCAGAGGCTGTTTTCTGTTTGGGGGCCACGAATGAATGATTTAATTGGAGCAGTTTTGAGTGACCAGTTGTTGCTATGTGTTGTTGTATTGAAGCTCACACTAGTCTGCACCTTGTTCTGTGCACATTCCCAACCAACAACCAGGTCATCATGCACGTGCTTGCTAAACTCATCTCTGTACAGAGAAATGTGGGTTCAGCTGAGAAAAAAGTCCATAAATTGACCTTGGCGTTGCCTGAGTCAACAGTGTTCCGCCACTGTAGAACATTGCCTTCACTGTGTTTTACTACTGGCAATGTTTAAAACTGCAGTGGCTTTGTCATACAGTGGCTGACAGTGACTCAAGCAGCCTTACATGGTCTGCCCCATTGGTCCAAGGTCAATAAGCAATTCTGCTCTGCCCAAGTGACTTCCTCAGGCGGTGTACTTTTAGATTGTTAACCATAAACATCCAGTTCTGTGAAAAAATATTTCTGTAAGAGGGTGAGAGTATTTAGGTACATCAGTGATTATCATTCATGAGCTATTATGAATTCCAATACAATAAAACTAAGTGATTTAGTGTAATTAATATGTAATATTCACTATTTTGTTTTAATAACATAATATAATACACTTCAGTGGAGTATATTTTGTCCTCATCTAACTGTAAACAGCATTTACCCATGAGGAAAGGCCTGTGCTGTGCTTCAAAATACAGATGCAACAATGCAAAACAACCCCGCCAGACTGCCAGGGCACTCACAACCTGTGGCTGCACGTCGTACTGGCTCTGTTAACAACAAGAGAAAAGTAAGTAACAGAGGCTGACACTTGCCCAAAGCCTGAGGAGCAGAGGGGCTGGAGTGGGAACATCACAGCAAAACAGCGACCACCATGACGACGGGAAGGAGAGGAGGGGGATGCAGGAAGAAGACGCCGATACATATGAACGCGATCATGCGATTTCATTTGACATGAGCGCACGCTACCAATATTAATAACACTGAAGTGATTTATGACAAAACATGCCATGCAGTGTCACTTACCGTTCGGCTTTGGCATCTGTCAATTCTTTAGAAAACTAGACCCAGTAAAGCTGACTGTGCAAGTAGTCGTTAACAGAGCCTTCCAGACCAGTCGCTGTGTTCCTTTTCCATTCTGTTCTCCGTTCTCCTCACCGAAGCAATGTGTTGAATGGTTTCCGAAAGAAAGTTACATCTCGGCAAATTGCCAATTTTTTTTTTTTCTTTGTTTATTCCCGCGCTTGGTTTGTTGTTATTTTGGAATCTGTGTATGGCTGCTGCCCTTTTGCCTCAGCTCGGGATGCCCAAGATGGAGGCTTGCGTGTACCTGTCATGCAACATGCGCAGTAGCGGCTGCACGGAGCCGGAGAGCATCATCAGTCCTCCCATCAGCACCACGGACAGCCGCTCCCCGCCTCCACATCCACAGACGCTGCTAAACGTTTAAAACGTGACGTAGATGGCGGGGGGGGGGAAGAAGCTCTCATTCACGTGATGGGCGTAAACGTCTCACTATTTATGGCATTGTCTGTGTGGTATTTAGCGGCAGATGGAGGTGAACAATAAGGACTGTACTCGGCTGTATAGACCATAAAGCAGAAACCAGCAGCAAATAATGGATGCAATACAGTTTATGCTCAGGGCTGCTATTGGTATTTATTGTTATGAATTCTATGCATGTTCCAGTATGGGACTAGGCTTTGCATAAACTCCTTGACATGTTATTTTGAAATCTGATGGGCGTGTTTATCTGTGAATTTGAAGAAGAATGACTGTATGTGTATTTTTTTTACTACACATCAAGGTGTATTTGCATGTATGATCATCACCCAGTTTATCAGTGTGTTTACACAGTATTATACACATATTCCTCATCTAAGCTTTTAATATTCTTCCAATAATGTCAACTTGAACTTGCTCAGTAAATGAAGATTAAAGTTCTTCAGTTGTTCAGAAAAAAAATAGTTACAATTCCTTGACAACTGGGCAACCAGATGAAGACAATGTGATTTGACTGAAAGCTCCAGAACATTCATTGATTTATTTTCCATAACTGCTTATCGTTGGCAGGGCCGTGGGAGGCTGGAGCCTATCCCAGCTGACACTGGGTTAGAGGCGGGGTACACCCTGGACAGATCGCCAGTTAATTCACACAGCTGACACATGGAGACTAACAATCATTCACGCTCACCTTCAGACCTACAGGCAATTTAGAGTCACCCAATAACCTATTAACTACGTATCTTTGAACTGTGGGAGAAGGCTGGAGCGACTGAAGAGACTCTGCAATCTCTGCAGCTCCAGAACAGCTCACACTAAATGGACCTGGTTGTAGTTTCCTCAGCTGTTAAACAAAATAAGATGTAGTTTTCAGCCAGTGTGAGTGTGCCTGATAAAATACAATTCCATCAGGAAAATAGCAAGTTGCAATATGTGTTGTTCATCATGGTAGTGGAAGAGCCCTTATCTGGCTGGTGAGTGAATTGTAGGATACATAACTGACGGAGTGAGTGACAAATGAATAAATGCCTGAGAGGCTTGAAAAATGTTTGGCAAAGGACCAAACAGTTACAAACTCATTAAATATTATCGCTTAATATGCCCTAAATTGATTTTTTCTATGAGTCTATGAGGGATTTTTATGCGACACATGATTTATGTTCCTCTTAAGTAAGTATTCTGTATGGAGCTGACCTTTCTGCTGCTGGTGATGAGTAATATCTCAAGTTGTGTTTCTGCTGTGTGTGAGGCTGAGAAGCTCAACCAACACAAACATTACAATACTGCTCATCTCTATCAACAAATGCGTGTGTATTCAACTTCGATAAGTTTGAATATAATGTTGACAACTGCTGATATGATGCAGTTTCCAATCTGAGAACAGCCACATACCAAACAGCAACCTCCATGTGAAATGAAGCCAATGTTGAAGTGCCAAAAACTGAAGTTCTTCAAATGGCCACTTGAGGCTGGCTGCAAAAACGGGCCAATCTCCATAAGTCCCCATATTAAAATGTCCAACTTCACAGCAGAAATAAACATGTTTACAGCCTGGTACAAAAAATGGTAAGGAGTAAGGAGCTGTCAGAGGCTGCCAAGATGGCAGTGTCCGACGCTAAGCTTTACAACAGCTTTTCAGAAACCTGGGGATCACCTGGGGCATCACCCACAGGTTTCCAAAGAGCTGCTTGAAGCTGAATATATGTGCCACCGGCCGCCACCATGTTAGCTGTACTGCTTCTTGGTTAATGTAAATATCAGCAAAGATGTGGATCATCAGCAGACCTAAAGTGGGCCGAATGACATCTGGGTGCTCCGATAAGCCATCTGTAACAGCACTTACCTGTCAATCAAAGTAACTGCGCTGCTAATTATGTGCAACTTTAAGCCTTAATATCATTTGAATGGGTCAGTTAAAATAAAATTAAAAAATCACCATTCAGTACAGTTGTCATGAACGGGAAAATTGGCTGTATAGAGACCAAAACCTTTTTTTGTACCAGGCTGAAAACATGTTTATTTCTGCTGTGAAGTTGGACATTTTAATATGGGGACTTATGGAGACTGACTCATTTCTGCAGACTGTCTCAAGTGGCCACTCAAGGAATTACAGTTTTTTAGCACTTCTGCATTGTCAACACTAAGACCAAGGGAAGACAGTTTAGGTAGCTGCTAATATTTTCCAGATCTCTTTGTGGGTCTGTTGGTGTTTTTTTTTTTGTTTTTGTTTTTTTTGTTTGTTTGTTTTTTCCTGATGTCTCCTCCCAGACAGCTACAGTTAATTGTTGGCCTCCTTCATTCACTTTCTTGGAGTGCATGTGAAGGGGTGTGGGGGGGGGGTGTGGGGGGGGGGGGCAGCTCTTAACAGGAACAAAAAATTCAAATAAAAAATGAGTCAAGTTATCGGTTTCATTTGAAGCAGGAAGTTTTACCTCCAATCACAGTAATGCCGTTAATTAATAAATCACTTGCACTTGACCGAGACAAGACCAAGTTAAAATTTGATTCCGAGGTGAGACCAAGACCCTCAAAAAGTGTTCTTGACAGCAAGACTGATCTCTACTACAGTACTATTAATACTACAACGCTGGGAATCAGATCATAAAGAGGAAGCACTAAATACAATGTCATTTGTGGACAATAAAAACAGTTATCAGCAGCTATCTAATGTCAGTATTTTTATCTGTGGACCTTAGCTTTTCAATTTTAACTGAAGTCCAAATGGCTCATATATAAATGTTATGCTGTAATAAAATCTGAGTCAGTCTTTATAAAGTGGTCACAAATTGAATTGATTATCTTGATGGTGATAGAAATGACTGTTTTGCATGCTACAAATTGAATTGCCTCAACAGATTTGGCATTTATTTCTGCACCGCCACATTTGCCTGGATTTGGTTGTGGTTGTAACTTTTCAACAAAAAGAACTTTTTATAAACATCAGAACTGTTTGTGTCATTTTTCATTCGTTTTGTGAGTGTAGTTGAGAGCTGTACAGGAAGCGTGCTCTTTTGTTCTCTGTGAAAATCAAATCCATCGCAGACCGCCACTGAGCTGATTTTTTTCCCACAATTTTGATCCATATCTCATTCTTCACTTTGTGTCAAACAACTTGGGAGGCCTTTTTTCACATTGATTCCCATAGTATAATTCTGACTGACAAGGCATTCTATGTGCATACACAAATTAATCAACGCCATATGCATAGACATTAATGATTTATGTCACAGGGCATGGTTCTGGTGCTACAATCAAGAGGTTTGCAATCGAGCACAAGGATCCTTTTGTGTTGTCTACAGTCAGAAATGTTCACTGACTGGCTTCAAGCCATGCGTCTGATGGACAACCATGTGCCATTCCAGAAATATGTCAGGCTGGATTGAACCAATCTATTGTGGTTATACCTGGCATGCAAACCACATTTCTGCTACTACTGTAACTCAGAAGAGTTATATCTGTTGTCACATTCATATTCAAATTAAAGTTTTTCACCATGTGCCACTAAGTGATATGTTTGTTTTTAATTCCGAAGCGATGGAAAGTTATTTAACTAAACCCAGAGAAGCTTCACGGACGTAACTTTAGCTCAGTGACAAGATAAATAGCTTGGAAGAGGAAGAAGCAGATGTCATATGAGCTGTCAAAGTGAACAAGACTTTGATGAAAATCATGACAGATGACAGTGAAACAAAGATCAGCAGAAGAGATCTGATTTAAATATTTTCAACTTGATCTTGATAAATGGGAATATAATACATGTCGTGGGCAAAGAACTAAAAATGATAAACTAAATGCCATGGGGGTGTGTATGATTGTTATTTGTGAATCTTACTGTAAATACTGTTCATGGGATCTGATGATGTGCTTTTCTAGGGGAGTTACACAATAAACTGCTCATCTGTTCCGGCACATCCATTGTAATAATTATAGACTCGTGTTTTTCTGTTAATCTCTTAACAAGCACCCTTTTTTGCACATGTCTGAAAATGATATACCCAAAATAAAATGCTTACTGAACCTGATAATGAGAGTCCTTATCCTGGTCTCTTTCTACAGGGGAGCTCTTTGATGTTTACTCCATTTAGATCAAGATTAAAGTAAGTGATATTGAAATACACTGACAATCCCTTATTTGAAAAATCTTTAGCTTTTTTTTGTTTTCACTCGTTGTTGCAGTGATACTGGGGTAAAATGATTTACCGATAGGATCACAAACCCTCCTCCACCAGCCTATATTTGGGCCACAGCTGGTTATTTTTTGCGTGATTCTTATATATTTTTTTCGTATATTATTTTAAGATAAAAACTCAAAACTCATTTGTAAAGGAATAGATTCTACTGCACTTGCAACTTATTTTTCTGAATCAACGCTCTCATTACAGCAGCACAATAAACAGATTTACAGAATATTGACAAGTTTTATGTATTGGCAACTTTCTATTTGCTGAGCTCTCCTTTAGTTATTGATCCAGGTGTCTCCGCTCTGCATGGTGCTTCCTCTATCTGACCTGTAAAATGAAATATGAATGAATCCACATAAACCGATATTACACATGCTAGAAGCCTAGAAGTGCCTTCAGGAATTTAATGTAAGACAGATTTGCGACATCTTTCAACACCACAAACCAGTACATACCACCCACACTGCACATATTGAACATGCATACTTTGTGCATATGTCTACTTTCACCTATTGGATTTACAGAGTGCAGGCTTGCAGATGTTGAATATCATGCAATCCATCTCTGCGCAGTGCTGAGTTCCAGTCAAATCCTGTATTGATGAAGTTCGGCACTGCTGCGGATTTGACCCATGGATCACTAAATAAGCAGATTGCCGTGATGGAAACTGAGTCTTCCACTTTAGCAGATGTTTAGCAAGTGCAACACTAACCAAGACTATGACGGCGGCATCGAGCCAGGAAGCTGTTCAGCAGAACAACTCCTTTCCCAGTAGTTTTGGACTCTTCTCAGGGAGGGAAATCCTCAAGGAGCAAGAGGTTCTTTTTCAAAATGAGACATGGAGCAAATTCATAGCAAACCAAGAGTGGTTTACTCGCATCGTAATAGCTCTTCTGTTAATGTGATCAGATGAGTTCTTGAGAAATAAACCCCACTTGAGATTAGGTTTTCTTTTTTAACATTTAGTTTATTTCAATGACAGGAAAAACTCATCAGTTCAAATGAGGTATCTTGTTTTCATGCCAGCTTGTGTTATCAACCTGCAGACTTCCAATAATAACAAATAGAGTCAGTCGGTATCATTATTGAATTTAAATTCAACTCAGCAAGGGTTCTTTTCTGTAGACAAGTGTAATGGATAAATGTATCAGACAAAGTTTCAGTGAAATAACAGTAATGGGTACAGCACAACACTAACATGCTGATCTCAGTCTGTACCAGCCCTCTGGGACCATCCGTACAAGTACTAGTGTGCAGTACGTTCTGTTTCACTGTACCTGTACTTTGTTAACAGTAGTAGTGGCTTTTGAACTAAACTACTTCCATCATCTGAATTGTACAGGGTGTGAACACCTCTATTCTACTACATTTTCACAGAAATATTGAGCTTTTTTACTGCACTACATTCATTTCCCTACATTCAGCTATAGTTACTTTGCAGATCATGATTTTAGATATAAAACACATGATAAGGTGATAAAATATGAACGCGTGATCCCTAACAGACTTACAACTGAGTCCAGCTCCAGGTGAAATGCTGTATAATGCAACAATATGATGAACCAAAAGGTACGTATATTGGATATTTCAAGCAAATTTAATTGGTAATGCTTGTGCACTCTTACTTGAATAAAATATTGAATGCAGGTCTTTTACTACCTGTTAGATAAGAGTTGAATCAGCTCTAACTGTTGCTCATGGAGATAATGTTTTTGATTACATCATATTGTACAGGTAACCCGTGGCTACACCCTAGAGCTGATTATTACCTCTACAGAATAAAACAGCTTACACTTGAGTGCAACAGTGCCACAGCAGGATGGATCTAAATTTTAGCAGTCAGTGAGAAACACTTGCAGATTATCTCTTAATGCAGATGAAGCCCTTGGTGTCCAGCCTCATTTAAGAAGCAGCAGGTTCTCATCATGATGACTATCTGGGATTTCTGAGTCAACATAATTTCCTATGAATCACAACTACAAACCAAGCCCTAAAAACACAATATTACCTTTTATATTGTACTACTGTAGAGTGTCTTTAGAGGTAGAATATATAATAATATGCCTGCAAACGAAGACTCCAGCCCCCCACGACCCTGAAGAGGATAAGCAGATTAGAAAATGGATGGATGGATGGATGGATGGATGGATGGATGGATGGATGATTCCATTAAGGAAGCATTTCGCTGTCTTGTCTTTCCAGAGACTTTATATGAATCACATGATGGCTTTCCTTTAGTGGAGGCTGCAATCAAAACAAGAGTTGTTGAACTGAGAAATTATCCGCAGTACTTGCAGTGGCACCAACAAGTGTTCAAGGGGCAAAGACCAGACTGTAGCCCTGAGGGGCACCACCAGGGGGCTCTGGTTTCAAAGCCAAGTGCAACCAGGGGCAATTAATCACCATGATGCCACACTTTTCACATCTGAAGCTGTAATATCCGTAAGACTTAAGGATCTCACTGATGTAAAAAAAAGTGTGTTCACATATTGAAGGACAGAGCAAACATTAGTTCAACCCTGAATGTGTGTTTTCAATGAAATGAAGTCATTAGACATTACAATAAATATAAAAGATGTCAGTTTGTTAGAAATTCTGGGTAAATGTGAGTCATTTCTTTTAAATTCCTCTGCTTGCACATTCCATACTTGCAGTGAAAACCACAAATGACTCTCAGAGGACCACACAGCAAAGGCTCCTGCTGCTGCTGCTGCTACACGAGGTTTTACCATATAAATGAAGTCATCTCAAAGGCCTTTTCCCTTTAAGGTGCAATAATGAGCTGTGATCTGAATTTAGCAAACATGTCCACTCCCTTATGTTTCACTTCATTTCACCTGGAACAAAGCTGGTGTTTCGCTGTAACAGATGACTTGTGTAACACAGACTGATTGTGAGGGCATTTGTTTGTTTGACAGCATGTGTCCCGAAAAGGCAAGCAAGTCTAATAGGATTTAGCTACGAACTTCAGGCTGTGAATTCTCTGTTGTATACATTTCCATCTTCCAGTCCCCTCGGTGGACGTAGAGCCCCTCCTGGCTGGCATGTCTCTCCATGTTAGCCGTGACCCCAGAGGTCTGCCTTGTTTCTAATTTCCTCTGTTTATTATATTCTTTGTATCAAAGCCTCCGCGTTTCACCGTGTTTCAAGACCACCGTGGAAGCGGCAATCAAATGTGGACAACGAGACAAAATACCCAGACAAAACCTCAAGGGGTGAATGAGTGTGTGTGCAAAAGAGAGAGGGATTCCACAATGTTGAAGTGCTGACATCTGCTGCAGGCCCTTGCAGGGTTGGAATGTGATACTCTCCTTTACACAAAGGGCCTTGGCCCTTGCAGCAGGCACAAGAACACCTCTATATGCCCCTCTCCACGGGGGCAGCAAACATATGAAATGTCTGTATCAGTGCGCCATGCCTTCTTTTCCCAACCATTAACTTTGATTTAAACCACAAAAACCTTCCTTCATACCTTGATTCTGGAGAGATGACTGTTCTGCACTCTCTTTGAGGTGGTAGTTTCTGAGCTATGTGAGACTGGGGGCAAATTGCTGCAGCATTGCATCATGTGTCTGGCTCAATGGGTTCAATATGTCTCCAGCTCTACTTTGATTGTTGTGTCTGTGCTGCAGCAGACTTGCCATACAGTGGGGGATACACTGGTGGATTTTGCCAACAATAGAATGGGAGGAACCACATGAAAAACAGTTGATGAGGTACAACAGTGTGCCGGGGAGAAAGGAAATTGGGAACAGGAGGGAGTATTGTTCCAAGCGGTGTCTCTGCTTTGATATGACAAATTGAGAAGCCCTTAAACATTTCCTTCCCCAGAAACATTTAGGCAGAATGCACACCAGCGTGTTGAAAAGTCTTGTGCGGGTACACATTTATCTTTCATCTCTCTATGAGGAAAATGAATCAAGGCTTTAAACAATCACTCCATGGTTACAGCACGGTTACTTAGTCACATTTTATTATGGAAAGTTTCCGTTTGAATAATGAAACTCCTCATGTGAATATGAACTGTGAACTTCATTGTTTAACCAAGTTTATGTTAGAAATTTGATGGGACATGATGCACCGGGCAAAACAATGTAAGTGGACCACAATGATGAAGCCTAACAGAAAGAGTAGGAAAAAAAAAAAAGATATTCATCAGCACTAACACAGTGAGAGCAAATGGGATACACACAGTAGCAAGTGAGTTTTGTCTTTGTATTTAATTTTCTTTCCTCCAAATAGACAACAAAATGTTCTTTTTCACTGACACTAGACAAACCGTCCATGAATATATAGTCATATAAAATCATTCATATGTGAGACAATGTGTGAGTGAAAAACTTTTCATTTTTAGTTTTTACATTAAAATGTGATACAAATCTAAATGCTCTTTCTATTTGTATTAGTTTGACAGTTGTGGAAAAATGATTCTGAAAAAGGAAAGTGTGAAACAGATAACTCCAGTATGCAAAAATGTCTATCCCGGTGATTTGATCTGGTTTCATTTTAAGAATTACCTCATATCAAGACTTATTTCTTTAGAACTCGCGGTGCTGAGCTGCTTTGCTCTTGGTTATCTGGAGACTCTGACACATTTCCTGGAAACTACTGGATACATAGGAAACTTTTTTTTTTTTTTTTTTTGCAACAAATGGGACTATATTTGCCAATTTCTGACAAAAAAAAACGGTGAAACACCTCATTGGACCAGGCAGCAACGGAATAGTTAACATGCCGGGGAGTTTCCTCGGCTGGGAAGTTGTACTTTATGTATAGCACCTGTTGTGCCGTCAGTTGGCAGTTTCCAAAAACCCAACCCTCGCCGCGCAGCGATATTTTATCTCAGTCTCCACCAAGTTATGACTCAAGACCGCGCCAGACAACAGAACTCGTCTCGGTGTTACGAATGGTTTCTGGGTACAGACTGTATCAAGTTGCTGGACTCTCTCGCTGTCTCTGTGTGTGCTGTAATGCGTAAGGATCTGCGGGGATTAAATCAGACGGAGTCAAGAACGCACCGTGGACGTGCGCTTTAGCCAAAATGCATCTGTGCCTCTTTAATGATCTCCTAATATAAATGATATGCCTGCAAAAGGACGCTTTCACAACTAATTCCAGGATTAATAACTTAAAACCAAACTTTACCCAACTCAGTATCCAACTTTCCACAGAACCAACAGGTGCGCACTTGCATTGCGCAGAAGCGACTGGTGTGGAAGCTTTGGAGCAGGATTTGTCTTGATTTAGGGAGATATAAATTTCACTTTTTTCCAGAGGGACTGATGATTAAGATTATGTGGATTCTACTCTGCGTTTATCCTCTCCAAATGTGTCCAAAACAGCACCGCTGTCCTGTAAACGACGCATGTGTGTGGTGATACAAACCATCCCGTCAACAGCGCTTTGTGATCGCCAACCACCACTCATCCAAATGATCCTTCCATTATTATTCCTTCTTGCATCGCTTCTCCAACAATATGGCTCGGAAGCTGAATCAAGTCATATCAGCAAATTTCACCCTCCAGGCGTAAAGGAGCAGAACGGTGAGTTTTCGATGCATGTTTGTAACATTTAGAAAAGTTTTGCAAATGAGCTCGAACTCGTGTATTTCTCACACTTATAACAAAATGCTCATTCTTACTGGGCTTTCTTTTAAAATGCACATCTTGCTTGGATTTAAACTGCAATGAATGAACGCGTTTCATTCAGTTCAAACAGCATTATCCAGAATAGGAAGTGCAAAATTACCTTTTACCTTTAAAGTGTACCCGAGTGTGTTTCAGGGGGAAAACCCTCTGAAATTCCAGGTCCCCCGGGAGAAGTTTTCCCTGTGATCATAAAAAAGGCTCCATTCATGCAGCAGTTGTGGCTCCAGGCGATGTAATTTACTTACCCTCTGAACTGCACTGAGCTGCGCTATCAAATTCAGAATTCCCGTTTTGTCAGTGTTTAATGTTTTTGGCTGAAGTTCATGATGATACCATGAGTTTGATTAAGTAAATAATTACCCTTGGCATCATGGGCAATTTGGCAATCAAGGTCCTGGTTGTTGTGTGAGTGTTTTGGCGCGCGCGTGTGGGCGTGAGCGTGTGTAGTGGAGAACATAAGGCACTTTCTCAAACTTAAATAAAACAACAGACATTTCTAGATATTTTCCAGTGATGCACTTGATAGACTAACTAGATTAGATTGTTTTCTCACCCGGTCTGTTTATTGACAGATTCTTTACTTTTGCCTGCAAGACACTTTGCACTTCACATAAGCTATGTTCACAGCTTGCATGATACTTTATGCATGCAAAAGGCTATTAAGAGCAATAATGCTAATCCAGGATAGTAGAAGTATTGGATACAATGATAGTTTTGCTAAAAGTAGTCCATCTTTAGTTGGCATTTGAGCAATCATGCTGTACAGGCCTATAAAGCAGGAGCAGAGAGATGTTTTAATATCAATATTCTGCAGTCCTACTTAATAATAATGCAACCTTTTATAAGCTGTACTAATGCTTTCTTGATCAGTTAAGAACAACTTTTTGGTTGCTGTCCTCCCCTGCCATCATACTTTCTTTGTCTTTTAAGCTTTAATTCCTCAGGAAGACCAAGTTCATGTTAATAACTCTTTTTAAAAGGTAATTCCATCTGATGGGTCTTCATGATTAATTAAATAGCTGGCTAAAAAGACAAAGTAACTTTTGTGTGGGTGGAGGATTTTCTGAAACCTGAAGACTAAATACTTATTCCCATTAACGGCTTAAAACTGATCTAAAGTAAATCATTTATTAACTATTAATAAAGCAAGTGCTATGAATAGTCAACTATTTGAATGTGCCTGACATACTGACAGATATTTATACAACAACATGAAGAAATAATAAGACCTCACAGAGTGCAGTTCAAAGTAAGATCATTCTTGTAGCCTGCAGATGTTGCACTGGTTAAACTTCATTCATTATTCTGTTGTCTATAGCCAGTGGGTTTGACTGGCCTTGTGTGAGGACATGCAGCGCTGACTTCACTACAGTAACAGTCAAGGCTTGGAAATCAGAGCCTCCCGCTGGGATCTCCAGGTTTAATCAGGAAGGCTGAGAAAGGAAAACAACAGGGAGGAGAGAAGGGAGGGAAAAGGCGATGAAGGAGGTGGATGAGAAGGAGAAGGAAGAGGAGGAGGAGGGCGCTGTGGGGGATGGAGAGATGTTAAACTGTCAAAGAACTCTTTAAAACAGCGGTCACACACACAGCTAAGGGCAAAGCTGGTCTGTCTGTAACCTCTGACTGGAGTGTCTGAGTGCTCACCATTCTGGCGTACTTGATTGCTGATGCTCTGTGAGACAATTTGATATTGATCTGAGAGAGGGGAGAGAGCCAGACCTGTCTGGCATGTTTAGTAGTAGTTGCCTGGAGAGTTACGGTCCCCAGTCGTATTAAACTTGGCAAGCGGCTGCTGATGACTCCATAAGATATCAGAGGGGGCTGTCTCACGTTGAGGGCCAGTGCTGTGAGGAGTAACCATCTGTCACAATAAATGATTAGGACAAAAGCCTCACAAAGGCTAACAGAATGGGCATGAACTCTGAAATGTAAATTTTGTGTGTTGTGGTCATAAATAATATGAACATTTCCTTCCTCCACCACTGAGGGTTATGTTACAATAACATGTATAGCAAATGTCATTTTCATGTGTTCACCACATGGCTATAAGGTTTCATGGTTATTAAGAAAAACCATTGCGAAAAATGAGATCTGCAGTTACACTACCAAAATACTTTGATTGGTTTTAGTAATGAAATAGGGTTGAAAGCAAATGCTTGTACCCATCTGCCCTGACCACAAGCACCACAACATTTGTTTGTGTCTACAAGTTATCCTCTGTAAAGTAATTATGGAGAGAAAGATGTTTTTTCTCATAAGAAAAAGATGTTTTTTGCATTTTAGGATAGCGGCCATATTTTTTCTCAATGACCGGTAAGAGGAAAATGAAGTCTTCATTCATAGCAGCCTTTCAGGTTTCCTAAAAATTACATAACTAATTTGCAAATGTGTTTTTCCAGATTTTAAGATTAGGTTTTTCAAAAACATAACGAGAAAACAGACAGAAACTCAATTCACTTGGTTTGGTCTAGGAAATATGTACAGTGACCCAAAAGCATGGACTTTTCTTCTGAAGAAAGTGTTTTCATTGCCTAAATCTAACAACACGAATCACAGACAGCATTGTGTTTCTTCCAGGCCCTTAGATAGGCAAATTAGTAGCGTATAAATGTATTTCACGGGAGACAGAGTTGTGATTTGATATAAAACTACATGATTTATAGTTTATGTATTTAATTGAGGGCATCTTTAGAGTGCATTCAATCAATGTTCTCCCGTTTACACAAATAGACTCATGCATATCACTGTAAAGCAATAGCTGCACCTCGTCTTCAAGCATAATAATGGCCTCTATAAGCTTGTTTCATTACACTGAGATAGCCTTTGTTCATGCTACAGTGTTTACAATGGCTTTTTCTATTAGGCTATGATTTGCTGGCAGAGCTGCCACTTGAATAAGACTCCACATTTAGTTGAAGATGCATCTGAGCTTCCCAATGACACAGATCATCTCAGGGGGCGCCTCTTCACATCACTTCTCTTAGATAAGTGGTCTGGCTTCACTTTCTCATAGAAGGCCATGTTTTCACCCCCACCTAGCCCACCCATAAGCACAGGCCCAGGTCTTATAAGAAAAATCAGGCTGCAAATATCAGTAGGAGATGTGGATTACCTGCATATATTCCTACATATCCCCCTAGAGCACCACTGGAGGAAGGTATGCAACGCATTAGACCTGCCAATGATCACAGAGGCTGCTGTTCCGCTAAAGATTACGAGATTAGGGGGAGGACTGAGGTTATAAAGGTCACAGGCCCATGTGGACCATGTGCAGTTTTCCACGTATGCATAACATACATGGAGGGTTGAAGATACAGAGGTGCATTGTGCATTCATTAGATTATGATGCAGACAAATAAGCAGTTTAAGAGCAGGGACTTAAAAAACAGGAAAGAGAGTGAGTGGCCTTGTTAGGAACCATGACTGTTTCAGATGTAATGTGAAGTGTACATCATCACCCATTCATTCATAGATGGCTGAGAACAGTTATTAATAGCACACTGAAGTGGGAGGAGTTAGTTTGATCAGTCAGGGTTCAGCACGTAAAAGCCCTGTTCATTTCTGTTAGTTGACTGACAGCTGAAGCACTTCTAAGGCTTGTACAGGCACAAAACTCTCCCAGTTGAGAGATTAGCAAATACATTAGAAAATATCTGCACTACACTACACTGTACATAAATAAAACCTGAGGGGAGAAGTCAACTACAACTCTCAAGAAGCATCTTGGTAAGAATAATCTAATAACAGAGTTTAAAATTCAGTTTTGTGTGCCACTAATGGGGAGCTGAAGCAAAACAGCCTACTTCATAGAAACCAGATAATGTGTTCAGTGGTTTAAATTAATTCACTTTTCGTTTTTGGGTCCATTTTAGAAGCATTCAGTAACTATTGCAATGACAGATCCTTCTGAATTTGCTTCTTCCCCTTGGAAATGGCAGCTAAAACACAAAGGTATTGCAGGTAGCCATCTAGCGTACGTAGATAACTGGTTAACTGGTTAAAGTTAAGAACAATCAAAATGTGTTTTTTTCAGCCAATTGTGACCAAATCTGTCCTGGCTAAACCAAACGTAGTGATTTACATATCCTACTGTAGGTGCAAGCCTCTTCTACTGGCAGCTTCAAGTGTGGCCAGCTGGCATTCAAGTTTCCACTATGTTATTTTAAGTGGTTTCCACAGTGCTTAACTCTGTGTTTTAATTTGAAATTACGATACGCCTCTTAAACCAGTAAGACAAAACTGGCCGGTCTCGGAATCTCCATTCATTCTTTAATACAGGTCAGATGTTCCCTGAGCCTGTTTCCCTGGGAAAAGTTGTTTCCAGTTAGAAGAGGCTGTACTTTGATGGATATGCTTGAGTGAATGAATGCAGCGCTATGCAGTTAATCATTATAGCGGGCAGTGCAATAGCAGCCGGTGTGCTTGGCTGAATTAAAACCATCAAGGAAAATGGATGGCTTGAATGTTCAATGAACTCAGCGGGAAGAAAAGAGGGCAACGATTATACTGAGCATAACACTATTGTCAGATGAAAACCATATACTTTATATAAAAAGAGGTTTGTCAGGATTGTTAAAATGATTTCTTATTTTCTCAATTAAGCCAATGTTGGTTTTAATTTGAACAATGGATTTTTAACCGGTTTCATGGGCCCATCCATCCTGAAAGTCCCTAAACACATCAAAAGAAAACCCCCAAGTCTGCAGTTGTGTGATTTTTCCAGAAGCAAATCCTGGACCACTGAATACAGGCATGTCTATGTCTACTGGCGGGAGGAGTCCCCCCCCTCAACATCTCACTCCAGAGTGGGGGACCCTGGATAACAGTGTCTATGTTTTCCCTGTCAGCACTATTTGAACGTGGAGTGCTGTATTTGGCAAGGAAAGCATGCCACCGCCTGCCTGCTGTTTGTCATTTTAGGCAACGAGAGCCCCATCTCCCCCACCTCCTCAAGAAGCCAAGCCAGTTTTCAAGGGATCTGGGTCCCGTGTTTGAGTTCTTCTGGAGAAGAAATGCTCTCCACAGACGCCAAGTCTGTCTGTGCCCAGCTGAAGCAATGTTAGTAAAGTTGTCTTCTCTTAAAGTGGATGAGTATTTGATGCTGCTTTGAACAATAATAGATGATTTGGCCACTTGGGGGCAGCACAAGATGTTAACACCTTAAAAAGCAGGCAAATGTGTTAGCAAACAGCTTACACACCCAGCAAATCGTGTTTTTGATCACTTGATAACTGTAAATAGCTACAATATTCACTTTAAGTGAGTCCCTTATGGGTGCAACCCACTCCTGAAGGAAAACAATCTGGCTCTTTAGATGCTCTACTATGTTCACCAGCTGGTCGCTAACTTTGTCTGGCACTATTTGTGCAGAACAGGTAGCACACAGTGGCTTTATAAAGGCTTTTCCACTGAAAACAGTTACCTACTGCTGCTAAAAATGACACACACACACACACACACACACACACACACAACCTCTCACAGACATTTACTAACCAAGCTAGAACCTGTCTGGCCTAATTTAAGGTAGTGAACGCTAAGTGTTGTAAATAAGATATCAGATTTTTTTATTTCATTTATCTCAGCACATTAACTGAGAACAGAGGGCAGCATGGTGGTGCAGTGGTTGGTACTATTGCCTCACAGCAACAAGATTTTGGGTCTGGAGACCTTTCTGTGTGGAGTCTGCATGTTCTCTGCGGGTACTGTAGCTTTCTCACGCAGTCCAAAGACATGCAGGTTTATAGGTTAATTCCCTGATATGAATAAGCGAAAATGGAAAATGAATGCATGAATTTAGGACAGTGAACAGGCAGTTGCACTGGAATTACTTAGCAGGTGCACACCCTGCAGCCAATCAGAGTTGTGTATTCACCCAGACCATGGTAGAAGAAGCGGTAAGAGGAATCAATTAAGAAGTTAGCTAGCTTGAAAGAAACTGAGGAGTTACAACTTGAGAGGTTGAAAAAATTCCATAGAAAAGACACTTAACTCCAAGCTACAGATTGCCCAGTATCAGAAGTTCAACAACAACAAGGCGTACAATGCAGCTCCCAGGTGTGTCTGAAACTGTCTGAATACCAGGGTGTTGGTGAGGAAACTCATTCATACTCAGCAAACACTGCCTGGATAAATAATGTCTTTAAATAATATATTTGATGTTGCACTGGCTGTGTTTCTCCTCGTTCAGTTTCTTATCGGCTCAGCTTCTGCAGTGGTCTCATTGTTCTGCCTCTTTTGGCCGCCCTTCAATAAGAAACCCACTTTCTGAAATGTTACCAATTTACAGATAAAGATTGACCACAGGTTACACCATCAGTTTGGCAATATCATTTTAAATGTTTGGCTTTGTCAATATTTCATCGCAAATTCAGTTGGCAGTTGTAAAGATTTTATATTATCTCTTTCCCTCACAAGCAAAATAAATACAGATAGCATTTCTATCATGTGTTATTTCCTTATCTACAAAATGAAATTACTTGAATTGAAAAGCAATTTCACTTCCTTAGCGGAAGGACTTGGGAAATGTTATCAGCTGTTTCTGCACAATGAGTCAAGTAGCTACAATCTGACCAGCTGGCACAGAGCAAAGCAGCTCTAGCAACATAAGGCAGACTGAATAAAACAAAGCCAAAAGAAAATGAGCAATTGTGAGTCAAGTGCATGCCTCTGAGACTCCTAGAGAAGAAAAATGTACAGTATATAAATGTAGTCTTCTAAACAAGGCACTGTAAATAGTTCCAATGCTAACATTGATTCTGACAGGCAAAGGGAAGTGTCTGCCTGGCGTAGTCTAAACATGAAGGGTGGAGTATGTCTGCCTAAAGTCAAGATTACTTGTCAGAGCAAATACCTGTCATTCACTGCGAGTTAGCATCGTTTCCTCAGCTCCCTTTGTTTTTTTGGCCCGACCTTCTGTTTTACTGCTTTCACTGACATATTGCTGTTGTGGGTCAACAACACATCTACAAAGGAAGGTGAGCTTTAGCAGCACTGAAAGACTTAAGGGTCACGAAAGTTACCTCAAAAACATAACAGATGTGTAGCGTGTATTCAAAAAGTGAAAACTACAGCAGACTCACCTTAACCCAACCAATGTTTCCCCTAAAAACACGGTTTTATATACTTAAATAGCTTTATCTTAATTGAGGGAGGGCGTCAAAGTAGCACAATGGTAATTTATGCGCCTTTTGCATTGCATGCCAAGGCAAGCAAATGAATTTATCTCCTAAGCTATGTAGTATAAAAACTATGACAGTACCAAAAAAAAAAGTTGTTTGATCTTCTGTAAATGTTGGCAGGAATGATCATTATTCTTGTTGTTACAGAACTGATTCCCCTTAAAACAGAAGCTTCCTTTAATAAAGGGCTGGGATCAAGCTGAGGCTGTGAAAACTTGCCAGCATGGCACTGTTTTTATACAGACCTCAGTTGTCCTTTTGAGTGTTGGTTTGTCTTATGGCAACTGGAATTCCGCCGGACTGAAAATCTTGGCAGCGAGATGAGTTGACCTTGGATACCGTCTCTGGAGGGAATGTCTGCATGGCTTGGCAGATGTCATCACCTCCTATCAGAGAGGTATTTCAAAGTGTCCTGTAATGTCTCTACTCTTCAATTCACAGGGTTTCATGGGCATCACCTTGCAGTTGACTGACAGGGAGCTTGACCCAGATCAAGTGCTAGAGAAATCCACAGCTGTGTCTTGCATGATATGATAAAATAAGAGTTTCTTGGTAACACTGTACAATGAGGTAGACAAATGGTTCCATCCTCAGCTCCTCCTGTGTCCTTGGACTAGTAGGTAGTGAGTGTAAATGAGCGGCAATTTCTAAAGCACAGTGCTATGTAGATGCATCTATTTAAAATAGTTATCTGTCTTTGAAACATGTAAGGTAAGAAAGTAAATTCTAGTTCATAAATATGTCCTGAATAACTTAATAACTGTGTAATGATCATACATACTGGCTATTTTCTTCATAAATTATCCCTGATTAGTTCTATATCAGGTGAAAAATGAAAATGAATCAAGAACCATTCTTTTTTATGCATAGTAATACCTTGTTTTTCCCCTTCTGGTCCTTCAGACATTCACAGAACTGCATAATAGCAGCACATTGTGCAAAGAAGACATTTATTTAACAATCCTCCCTGCAGGAGCATATTTTCTTTCAAAATAATGTGTTTCTCATCTCTAATACTTTCATCCAAGAATTCCACAAAAACACAATGTAGCCACATAGCTTGATAGCAAAAAAAAAAAAACACACTGTCTCAAACTCATCACTGTGGCAGAAACAAACTCCACTGGTTTCACTTTGCTGCTTTGTGCCTCCCTTCCTGTTCATTACGATATGAAGGCTGCCGCATGTGTGAAATCGTGAGCTACTACATTCACCAGATGCAGCAGAGACATTTCATGGTTATCAAGCACCATCATTAATGATGCTAATTTTAGAAAGCAGCTATGAGAGCTACTGATGCGTGAGAAGCCTCATACAGTTAGGAATACACATTGGACACTTCATTGCAGACGCAATATAAATGCCTGGTTTGAGCAGTTGACAGAAAAATAAAAATGAAGATGCAACTATAATTACAGCATTTTACTGACTTCAAAACATTACTGTGCAAATAAAAAGTGTGTGCTGTACTTACAGAATGTAATAGGGTAGATTGAATATGCCTTAGAATGGGCTCAGTTAAACCCAGATAATTATCTTAACATAATCTTTTCTTAATAACATAATGAATGCCAAAACATATTTAAAACCTCTTCTTGTAAGCCACTGAATGGACTTACAGTTAACTACTGCTCAGTGTGAGCTTAATCAGATCTTAACAAGGTAAGGATTTACAGGTAATCTATGGCAACTTGCTTGTCAGGTGAAATGTTGGCTAATTTCTTATATATTACATATTGAGTGTATGCTATAGTAACTTGTAAACTCTGTACACTGGCTACAGCAGGTTATAATGTTTATTTACATTATGTAGTATTTATTTAAGTCGATACAGTTCTAGTGAGGACTGGGCTTCTCAAATAATAACCCTTTAAACCCTTTAATGTGATCAATAAGTAGTTATTTAGACTCAATACTTATAGTATAGTAGTTTCTGCAGTGCAGCCTCATGTCCTTTAGGTTTGAAATACTGAGCTTGTTTGGCTTGCCAGAGCTCATTTCTGCATAGTGAATGTAAATCTTGCTCATGTAACACGGGGTGCAACCCACATCCCGCCAAAGTTTATACAGAGGCATTTTTTCTTACTTTCACTTCCATTACCTAAAATACTTATAATACTAACATATAAGTCATGCACGCCCATGGAAATCAAACAACCACTGTGTCTTTTTTATGTGCCATTGGAGGAGAGTGAGAAAAGAACCAGAAGCTATTAAATGGAGATGTGAAATATCCCGGCTCTAATGCATTTAGGGGGAGAAATAAAAAACACACCTGTCCCAGTAATCATCGGAGCAGCGCAGTCCCATGCTGGCTGGATTATGTCACCTAGCACATGGTGAGATGTGATATACGACACTGTGCCAGTGGCATACAGAGACGGTAACCCAATCACATATACTATTTTGAGAATGTATGGCTTTTCCCAAAGCACAAATAGGTTATCGGTGCAGAGTGGATACGCTGTGCCATGGCATGCTTACACTTGGATCCTCATGGGAGGGTATCCATTACTATGGCACAAATGGAATGAAAATGCACATTAGCTATTAGGTCTCATGACTGACTGGAATGATTTTGCCAACTGTGTGTGCATTTGTTTGTGTGTAGCTATGCTAAACAACACCCACAGCAATCTCCATTTAACTAAATAAGAGTGAAATTACCTCTTACTCCAGTCAGCTTCTCTGTAATACAGGATTGTCTGTCCTACTGGAAAATGTTTTGTCTTGGAGCTACAACGTCATATTCCATCACTCTGATTTCTTCTACTACTGGTGATCTGGATTTTTACTCTACTGTAACACTCACTAAAAAAGGACAGATGATACAAAGGTTAATAGAGGACATACTTTAGTACACATTTAATGATTTTTTAAACATATTTTTTGACAGTGGATGTATACATTATATCCTGACACTTGACACATTCAATTCCCAGTTGTTCACTGAGAAAACTCTGGTGGTGAATATGATACAATGTGAGATCTGTAACTTTGTTGCAATGTGAGGAGCTGCTGTCCTTGTACAATGTAAGAAATAACTTGGCAACACGTGCCGATTTACTGGAAGGGTGCATTTTATTCATTCAGCAGCCCTGTACCGAAACATGCAGCCTCTTCCTGTAAGTCAGTCGAGATGCCCAGTTATTTTTCACATTTAGTTCTCTTCTTACTTTGACATCTAGTTGACTGCTGAAGTTCAGTGCCAGTGCGTACTATGAGTAGCTGATTTGACTTTGCGCACGTTGCCATGCTAAATGTCTGTAAATGTATCCTACTTGATGAATAAAACGGAATCTGATTCTGGTGGTTAGGCACGTCTTGCGGAGGTGTGGAGAGGAAAAGGCTCAGTGCCCAGATGTTTTATTTCAGTGTAAAGGTTGAGGCATACAACATATGACAAATTCAGTCAAGTGGTGAAAATACAGGGATGTTTAAAAAAGGGATCTGGGATTGCACATTGGGAATAGATGTTGTATTAAGAGGATGCCAAATAAGCTTGGAAGTAATGTGATATATGCTAATAGTTTTTTAGTATTAGGTAGTAGGGCATACAGTCATTTAGTTGTAGGTCGGATGCATTTTGACTGCACTGTTCAGAAACAAATAGTAATGAATGAAGAGTCTTATCAGAGAGGGTTTGGCTTGTTAACGTGCATTTCTCAGAGCAGACATTTTGACATGTCGTGGCAGGAAAAGCACAGGTATAACTAATAAGCTTAATTATGGCTCTGCTCCATTTAGGTGTGCCAGTAAACCGTGCCAATGGGCCAGAATACAAAACATAAGGGTCCTAGAACTTGCAAAACTAATTGCAGTGCAGCTCTCATTGATGTTTTTACTTAGACCTGTGATTGACAAGTGAAAATGAGGACTGTGAGAAAGGTCTATTTAGTGCTGTTGGTGACATAACGTAGTGTTAAACGGTGGGAAAAAGTTAAGTGTGTCAAAAAAGTTATTTTGTGTAAATTCAAGGCATTTAATCTTGAATGAATATGTTTAAAGATTGGATTTTCTTCTGGAATGAGTGTGGAGAGAGTTTGTGTTTCCATCGAGGTGATAATTAACATGACATAAACTGGGCAGTATGCCACTCAAGTCAGTAACAGGCATTTGGAAAAGGAAAACATTATTGATTAATTCATTACATTGTGTTTCCAGCCTTGGCATATTTGCTGTATATTAATGTGTGTTTGTTCTACATACAGCTGCTTGCTTATCTGTTCTGTCAGCAGTTTAATGTTTGGTGTTAAATCTCAGATATGAAGCACAGTATGTGGAGGGCTTTTTTTCATCTGAAAGTGGTGCTTTTTAAAAATGCTCCCTAGAGTGGATAATATCTACCTCAGTCAAACATAACTCACATCTCAAATATTTAGGGTTTTAGTAATTCATCATTGTGCACTGTAAACAAATGCTGTTGATTTATCCACTTGTTGAGCGCCACCTACAGATAGTCAAGTAAAGAAGAAGACGTGATAGTGACGTTCACAGTGGTGATCTGTAAGAAGGGCAGTACGAACTTGCAATGACAAGCACTAACTGCTCAGATTACATGAATATGTGAGATTCCTCTACAGAACATCACTTTGAAGCTATATAAAATGGACTGACCAGAATGTAAAAATGTGTTACTGTCTCTCTTCATATCTCTCCGACACTTTCTTCAGTCCATTTTTTTCTTGACAGGAAAGATTGTGTGATAACAGCTTGGAAGGACACCTTCTGAATGAGTAATGCTGAGAGAAAGACAGACTCTGCAAGAAGAGCATGACAAGTTACCGACCAGTTAGTAGAGAAGGTGTTAAGCCCTTTCTTCCTCTGTCTCCTCCTCCTCCACCTCCTTTTCCCTCAATATCATAGCAGCATCTGTTCAGCTGCCTCTAATTAGGGCTTTTACAGATGACAGCATTAAAATGGGCCCCGGAACCACGCCAACTAATGAGACGCCATTGACAAGGCAGATCTTTCATGCACACAACTCTGTTTGTCAAAATCTATCTTTCATTTTCTGCTTTGACAGCCAAAGTTTGTTCAGCACTTTGTCTGCCTTCACACCTGTTGACAGGCCTCAACTGAGACTGAAAGCAGCTCACTGAGTTGGCTTGTTTTTTGGCTTAATTTGCAGCATTGGATGCTCGAGGTGATTGATTTTCTCAGGCATATCATCGACATGCTTGCATGCATGCTGTGAACATGAAACATTTTTCACCACTCTATTGCTGCCGGTATTTCTATCATGTTTAACAGAGTGAATTCATCACAGAACACAATTTTATTTACACATGAACACATTCAAACAGGAGCAGTGCAGTCGAAACCCACATTAGTTCCTTGTTACGGACAGTTACATGTCTACAACACAAGCATTTTGTGAACAACTGTATTTTCCAAATATACAAATTGTGAAAATGTGACCATACTATAACTTGAGTTCATGTCTCACATCATAAAAATTTCAATAATTACCATTTTAAAACACCTCAAAAATGAGTCCTAAAGATGTCCAAAAGGTTTGTTGTCTAAATTCAAGGCCTTTAATCTTGACTGAATGTGGTTAGATATTAGATTTTTTTTCTGGAATGAGTTTCCATGCGTTTTCATCAAGGCGATAATTAACATGACGTAAACTGGGCAGTTTGCCACTCAAGTCAGTAACGGCCAATACAAATTAAACTGATATGACCATACTACAACTTGAGTTCATGTCTTATGTCATTAAACATTTAAGATAACAACCATTTTAAAATGCCTCAAATGATTTAGAGTGAAACGAATCAAACAAATGATGATATACTGAAGGCCACCATGTGATAGACATAATTTGTAGCGGATACAGTTGCTTGAGGGGTATATAAAAAAGGGCATTGTCCTCATTCACTGCCAAATATAGGCTATTGTGAACTGGATGTGAGTTAATAGGTAAGATAACTACCATATGAATCCTCCATTACGGGTTATGACTATAATCACCCTTTGAAAGAGTTGTTAAAAGATGAGTAATATAAGTAGCCCATGTTTTCACAACACAGATGAGTCATCTTAGCTCAGACGATTTCTCATAATTGGCACATATAACTCTTTTGCAGCTATTAAATGATAATTTAGCAGTTCTCATCAGGTCACTTATTGCTCGTTGCACTGAGAATTACATCACAAATTGTTAAATCAGGAGTAATAATTACAGCACTCACAAATGGGTAAACAAAGAAGCATTAATAATGGGAAAAATTATCAGCTAATTGCTATAATTAATAGACCATTGCACATTTTATATTGTGCATGCGTCATAACTGACTGTGACACCACCATTAATGAAATTTGCTTCACCTGACAGGTCAAAAGGTCTGCCAAACTCTGAACAAAAAACAGGTCATTCCTGAATGTGGACTTGCTCGCAGCTAAAAAGACGCAAGATCGGGAACATAAAGCCAGGTTCACACTACAGGAGTTTTAGGAGTTTAACCCTGATGCAGCCCTCTTGATATTGGTGGAAAAATCTGGTCAAGGACTTTGGTTGGTACACGATCTTTGGTCCATATTATGTACCCAGATGCAGCTACATATCCACTTTCTTCAAGCATCGGAGAGAAAGGCATCTGTTTTGTAACCATTTATCTCAGGAGGTAATTACACGGCTATTGTTCCTTAAATGCAGCTTCATGAATATTCATTGGTCCAAAGATAAAATAAAGCTTTTAGTGGCTGGCTGTGTGCTTCCGTTATTTGTTCATGTTTTTCTGATAACAACTGCATCAAACAGCGGGGATATATTTAAAGGCAAATGGACACACATGATTGAAAGGCTTTTTTATGAGCTGTTAGAGAGAGTCAGAGAGCAACGCTGATAGGCCTTTTGTCAGTTGGACAGTCAGAGGCTTAATGACCTGTGTAGACTATTAAAAGGGCAAATTGGGTGCTAAGTGCTGAGTGTCTCTATTTATTTGTCATTTCTCAAACAATTCCCCAAACAAGTATATTAAAATGAGAGGGTGAGGGGGAGTGAGAGGGGTAACATCATAACAAGTCAAGTCAAGTCAAACTCTATTTATTTGATCCGAAAGTACAAATCACAATTTGCCCCAGGCATCTTTACATTCTATACAGCATGCAACACCCTTTGTCCTTAGACCCTTGATTTGGGTAAGGGAACAGCAGTCCTCAGCAGATATTAGTCATCACGACGTGTATATGTGGTTGGAAGCAAAGGTGATTAAAGGCAAAATGAGGGATTACTTAAAAGGTCAAGAATATAATGTAAAATTTACTGGGTTCTTTTTACAGAATATGGCAGAAATGTAATATAATATGCATAACTAGGTTGCATTATGGTATAATCAGATACAAATCACTTTGTTTTTGTTACCTCAGAATGAGCCTCTACAGATATAGAGTCCGACAGATACCCAGAGTCCACCATGGTGAACTGCCATGTTTCTACTGTTTCACAGTGACCATAGTAGTCTCCTTGATGGACACTACTAAATCGGCCACACTGGTCCTTTAAAATAAAATCCATCCTGTGCAAAAAGAAACTAATGGTTTTAAAGTTAATCACATCTACTCTAGAGAGCAACTTATTGAATAACATACCACTGAGTTTACTAGATGTGAGTGACTTTTTCCAATTACAGCTGCAGGTATTTTAATTTAGTTGCAGGAGGTGTTTATACAGAGCAGACAAATGAGAATCACTTTTGTTTGCCGTAATAAGTTGCATGGAATTAGACTGCAGAGGCAGCCAATTATTAGGTCAGTGATTCAGACAGAGTGCAACACAAAAAGGTCACTGAATCCACAGCTTTATCTTGTGTTCAATAATTACATCGAAGAGTAATGTCCGACTTTTACTTGAGAATACAGATTTAACTGGCTTTTCATTACAGTTCATTCATTCAGCATGATAAGTTTGCCCAAGTCAATGAGTAGGGAGTGACAAAGTTCTCCCTTTGACGTGAGCAGGCATTGAGCAAACAGGAAAACTGCAGTGGAGGTCGCCATGAGAAGTTAATGCTTTTCATATTCATATGAAAGTCTCTGTAAATCATCAGCATTCAAAGGAACCAACCATAAGACTTGCAAGGGTCAAAGCCATAGTACTGATGTAAAATCTTTATGTTTATATCCTGTTTGCATTTGATAGGAACGGTGAGAGGCAGAGGGGGAGAGTGAGATTAGGTGTTTCTCTCTTAAAGATTTGAAGTTTCAGAGTTTTGCTGGTCCTGACTTTGCTTTCAAAAATGTGTATACACTCCAGTGTATTCTTTAAACAGTGCTTCAATAGTTATTGAAATTATTCCGAAACCCTTGGATGAATAGATCCATACAGAGCTGGTCTGTGAGCAGCATTGCAATTATACAATAACTGTATTCCCCTCTTTGGGGAATTAACCTGCAGACACTAAGTCACTGCCCTCGCCTACTGACGTTTCCCCTCAGAAACATCAATTTTCCCATTTTCTAATCCTCAAATTGCTACTCATGTCAACTCTGAAGATCCAGGTACAAACTTGCTTGGTTTAGTAAAGCCAGCCCTTTGGCAAGTTGTTATGCTGGGATGTATGCACAGGCATTGTTCCCTGGAGTTCGAAGGGCATGCATTTGGTTTTGGCATTCAAGCTTTTGACCAGGAGGTCGTCACTTTGAATCTTGTGAGAACTTTTTGGCCGGGTAATAGACACACTCCTCACCTCTTTCAGCAACTGCTGAAGTGTCATTTGACCAAAGCAAGTAACCGTGGCTGTAGTGGGTAGCAACAGGTCCATATCTGTGTAAGCGAGAACAGGATGTTACAGGAAAAGAGCAGTTGTGCTCGGCAAACCCTCCCTTGGTAAATAGAGGTTGAAAGGAATATACTTTCATTACCCTGGGTTCTGCACTGCAGCTCCTCTTCTCTAGACAGCTGGGCCAAAAGGTTATGAAGGCTTTGGTGGGGTGGCAGTAATTAGAGATCCAGGGCAACCCACTTGAAGAAATCAATCTGAAACTGGAAGCAGAAAAAGAGACCAGAGAATTTTACTCTTGAACTGCTACAATTAAAATGTTCTTTTATATGTCTCATTGTCTGATGCTTTGGATTAATCATTCAAATTTGCCACAGCTGAAAATCTCATCAGGCATTTGAAAGCTGTACCCATTTTCTTGATTTTGATTTTTTTGAATTTCTCATTGCTTCCGAAAGGGTTGTTCAGAAGTTATGTTTGCTATGTAAATTGTAGGATTCTCTAGAAATCTAGACAGCTCTTCACTATAGATGACTATTATATAGTGGCTACAATGCTCTAAGTTTTTGAGAGAGTACATTTTATACAGGGAGCATTGGGAGGTCTACAGAATGCTACTTGGATTTTCATGATTTAAGAGGAGATTAAAGTAATGGGACAAAGGGAGGAAGATGTGTGAAGACAAACTGAATCGCTATGTGAATTTGGCCACAATCCAAGTTGCAACCTAAGCTTTACTGGCTTTCCAGCACAGATATGTGTGGTCCCAGATCAATTTAGAAATTATTACTTGGAAACATCATTGACCTCTTCCAAGCTGTTCATTGCACATTTGAGTGTTTCTGTCCTGGAGCCAGGGAGCTACAAAGTGAATTGTAATCAGCTATCAATCCTCTCAGCTACATTCATTGTAAAACCTGCATCTTTGATGGGTCTAAATCGTAGTGTCTGGACCTGGTACGGCAAAGCTGTCTTCCAATCTGGTTTGCCACAGATCAAACTGTAATTTTCTCCAAACATCCAGCTGTCCAGCTCACAGATGTGACTACAAAGCAGCCTGAAGCTTCCGTCCACAGCTGTGGAAAGAAGTTTTAAAAAGACGTGGTTCATCTGTCAGCGTCTGGTTTCCAGCCAGAAGAGGAGGTTAAGCCCATCTTTCAATGTTTGTGAGAAACATTTCACAGTCCTTTTACCTTTTTTTTTGTGCTAGACAATCAGTCCATCCACATAACAATAATTAACTTCGATATTGATTCTGAGTTTGACAGCTGACAAGAAAATTGAGGCTGGGGTCCCTGCATTAAGGAGACAGCAGGCCTTGATTATAATTTAAAGAGAGAAACAGTGGGTCTTATACACTGTTGTAACTTGTTGTGTGTACATAAAGTAAAAAGCAACAGTTTTGGTTCTTTTTTTATACTTTTCTTGTTTTCTGGGTTGTTGCTTTAGTGTTTTTACACTGTAAAGATCCCTTGTTAATCTTTGTCAGTGGTCTTGTAATTTCTTTGTCACTGAAAAGTTCTACTGGTGCAACATTTTTCATTTGCTGTGGTAGCTATATCTCTCTCTTGCCACTTATTCATTTGTTTTTTTAAATCAGTGTTGGTGTGGCTGGAAATGTTCTTTCTCATAAAAAAGGCATTTTAGAATAACAAAACATCTCTTTTTCTAATACAAATAAGAAAGACTGCATTGGGTTTGCCTGGAATTAGTGGCATACTAAAGGACAAATACTGAGGTTGGATGGATTTGTCCTACATTTATGGCTGATTTTGGTGCTGATATCATGTCTAAATCCAGGCTCAGGGGCTCAGACACAAAATACCAGAGGGTCAACTAATAGACGGCTGTAGTGAAAAGACTGACACTCAATCTTCCTTTTTCTGGATGCCAAACACAAGTGTGGGCACTAATTAGAGGCCCCAAGAAATCATTCAGGGGCGTGGAACCACTGCAACCTGAGGAGAAGCTGTTGTGTGGTGACGAGTTTCAATGGCTCCTCTGGACGGGCCAAAGCCTGAGGGGTTGAAAGACTTCAGTTTAGCTTTGGTGTGTCTGCTTTTCACACAGCATTGCATGTGTTTGAACACTACAGTGCATTCACTATCATTAGCAGCCTGCAGCTGTGGCTTTATAAAGCCTTATCACAATTTGTAATCATTACTCAGATAACACTTGCATTGCATTAAGGGTACATTTCATAGCAGTTATGGATGTTAAATCCTTCATGGGCTTGAGGGCTTCTTATGTTGTTCAACTCTGGCTATTTTTAATTGACCATATATATTCTATCATTATTGCAATATGTTGTAATCGTCATTACATAATGTTAGCAGTTAAAGCAGTTAATTCATGTATTTTACCGTTTGTTATAACAGAAAATGAAACATACCTGGCATATGTTGTTGGACATCTGTTCTGTTGGCAAATATAAACACATAAACATATACCCAATATGAACCCTCCGTGGGAAAGCTGTAAATAGAATATGACTGTGTATACATACACATGCACACTCACACACAAACTAGTGGTATCAGGTTCAGCCACCTGATATAAACTGCAGATGTTTTGCTTTGCCTCTGCAGCAGGTGTCAACAGATGTCCCCCCTGCCCACTTGGCCAGGTTGACCTCTTGGTTAGAAAGAGACCACGCTTCTGTCAGGCGACCGCTGAGTGCAGCAACCCCCGCTAGAAATTATCTGCTCTGCTAAAGTGTTCCTGAGCAGGTCATTACTAGCCAACCCCCTGCATTGTTGCTGATCTGGCCTCCCTGTGGATAGAAGGGCAAGAAAATGAAGCATTTCATGGCAGGGATCAATAAAGTATCACATTATTATGTTACGACACAGCAAAACCCCAGGGTTCAGTTCTTTCTGTACTGGAACTGATTATATTTCTTATGACCTTTAACCCATTCACTTAAAAGACTTTCACGGGTCATAAGTGTCCACCTGTTGATGAAGGAAGCTGAAGTTTAAGATGTTTAGAAAGTGAAGTAAACACAGGAAGGAGCTGTGGCCTAAACTGAAAATGCAACATTATTTGTGGGATGTTTTTGCTTTTTGTTGATGTAAAACACTTACAGCTTATCTGAGAGCCCTGCTACTGTTTGTACTAATGAATCATCACAAGTTCCACAAAGACATCCTGTCCTCTATGACCAGTGGTGTAACCTATTTGTCATGGGTCCAGTTTCCCTACATCATACAACTGAGGTGGAGCAGGCTATAAAAGTTTGTTTTGTATTGATGTCCTTCAATGTCTCTGCAAAATTGCAAATGTAATGTTAGGAACCATGATTAAAATGTATCGCTGAATAGTATTCGTACTGAAACTACATTTTGTCTTGGAACCTATGTGGTTTTGTTGCAGTTGTGGGTGATTGGACAGTTAGTACTGGTGAACTGGCGTAGCTCAAATGCATTTGAAAACTCTGTGTGTATAACCTTAAGAAAGATAGGTATACATTGTGATATTTACTTGCCAACATGGTAACAATGGATGCACTGAAACAGTGACTTGGCTGATTTCAGTGATGGGGCTTGTCTCCAAGCCAACCAGTCAAGATTGTTAACTGTTCAGTTATCATCATTTATTCATTAGTGGGAAATAGTGTCCATTGTTCTGTTCCGGTAAGACTTGAGGTGAGTGAAGTAAGCTAGAGGTCTGTTGTTTTGCTAAAGGGCTCTTCAGCAGCTCTTCAGCAGTATTCACAATTATTGATTGAAAGAGTGATCAATATTATCTGCGAAGTTTCTCCCATGAGATTGCCTCTAATCACTGGGTCGGATAAACTAGATTATGCAGCTTTGCCTGTGCTATCAATCAAACTGTATTGGATTTAAATAAATACGCATTTTATTGAAAAAGTGTATGATATGATATATAAAAAAACACACACACATTGGATTCAAATATACAGTATACACTGTCAAACATAGAAAAAGATATTAGGACACACTAAATATCTGCACTGACTAAGTGATCCTTCACAGCGACCTAACAGAGTGCAAATGGACATTTTAATGTCTTGTAATATATTTTACAACACACATGCATTCAACAATAATTAAGTTCTTGAGTCAAGTGTCTGTTTATGGGGAGTTATCTCCTGTACATCACCAGCTCCTGCTATCTTCTCACCCTTATTTCAGCGACCTCTACAGGCAATTTGAGTGTCAAACCTGCTTCCTCTACAGCCCAACACACAGGAGCATATGCCTGGCAGACCCATAGGGTCCCATGCAGTCAAATTATTGTATAATGGTATGAAAGATTCCCATGGCGTGTTTCAGACCCTTTCTTTGCCCAACTAACTGTAAACCCAAAAGCAATAAATATTCTTAGCAGGGTCGGGAATTTACTGCACCTGTAGTAACCACTGCACCGTCTTAATAAGCAGCAGATGTGGCAGTGACTGGATCAAGCCTGAAACCCATGCATAAAAAAAAAAAAGGGAATTCTTTGTTAGATATAGTTTCATCATCTGACCAAAGCTGCTTCAACTCTGTTGCTCAGGGCCTCACATTCGTTTTGATCAGCAGGTAACAGGGTTGACATTAAAAACAATTTGGATTTAGTGTCACTGTAACTCGACTATCAGTTACCGTACAGGAAATAGCTGTCGTGAATGGTTATCTATGATCCAGAGAACACTGTGTAATAATACTGGACCAATCTTTAGCCCACAATGTGTGAAAATAACAAATTTGCCAGTTTCCAGAGAAAATACAAACCCTATAGCAGTGTAATCCATCCTAATTTAATCTGGCCTGAATGGTATGAGAATTTTCTACACATTTTTTGTGTATTTAATTTTAGTCAGGACCAAATCAAATGGTAAATAATGGCTGTTCCACTTCAAAAGTATCTTGTCTGACCCCATATTTCAGGCAGGCAGAAATATGTACTGCTTTCTCAGGGCTGAATAGTGATGTGGCGTAAATGTTCCTAGTCTTTGCAGAAGAAAAGCAAAGTTCATGTCCACTATATCATGTAGCATAACCACCAGATAAATTCTGAGGCTAAGGGCCTATGTAGTGAGACACTGTAATGATATCATGTGAAGAAAGATGAATTTAGTGAGCCTAACAGAAGCCAGAGTGAATGCTTTTCATTCCTCCCACTGCTTTTTTTGAGAAGCATGCAGCATTCTGGAGAAAGCTGCTGCTTTCATTAGTTAATCTCTAAAAGAAGGCATCTAACATTAATAAATGCATCTGGGTATGCATGCACGTCCGTATGTCTGTGTGTCCGTGTGAATATGGGATTTGTGAGTGTTTTTTGTGCACATTAGCTAATGCACAGCACTGTATACACTGTGTTGCATGATTGTTGAGCACTGTTTTATATTACTCTTTTAATGCGATTATAATTTAGTTATTATCCTCACTTGAAGTAGTGGTGGCAGTATTGAGAGTTGTCCATGGTTCTCTGCATGTGCATTCCACTTTTGTTTTGGCAGGGGAAAGGTTAATGTTTAACAGCATGAATGGTTCACCCTCTAACGTGTGAACAAAGCACAATGGCTGCACTGTATAGGCTCCTATTTATTCAGAGTCACTTCCTCCCTTAATAGTCGGCTCTACTTTCCTCACAGAGGAAAAATGTAGGTCAAGGAAAAGTCATGTTTGAGGTAATTCACTCTAGGGGACCACTTCTCTGATCATTAGATGACATTGGTTAACCCTAAGAGTGAGGTCATTTTCAAGTCAAAGTTACACCCAGAATCCGGCCCAACTGGTAGCGTGTCTCTGTATTTTACAGTGCACATAGGGTAAATTGGAGAGGGAGGACATCAATGGGCAGGTCGGAAAGAGAGAGACATGAAAAGACAGCATTGTTTATATAAAAAAAAGGTTAAAAAAAAAAGCTTCAGAAAAAAAGGAAGGAAGCTGGTTTGTGGTCTTATGGATCTTGCTTTAAACAAATATTAGCTGTCAGCTGATGTACTCTGAAGGTGAACGCTCTTAAGGAGATTTTTTTTTTTTTTTTTTTTTTTTGCTTTGATGCAAGAGAACAAAAGATCCACAGCAAAGAATCACTTGGATGGTTCATTCTTGATCTTCACGCACAAAGACCTGAACCGAAGAGGAATGTGAACACATTGTTCACCCACCTACTGCAATTACTTGTGATGAGTGTGTTAGGATTACGCAGGATATCTGCAGATTTTTTGGATTAAGTATGATTTCATCCATGCAGATCTCTGGAATACCTTTTCATCAGGACGTAATGCTTTCATGTCAAGACCTTTTTTTTTTCCTCTTCTTTTTCTCCTTTCTCCGCAGAGTTTCCTTTTACGTTCTTCCATTAATTATAGTCTTAATAAAATGTATTCCAGTCATTATTTAAAAGATTTTCCCAAGTATTAGTTTACAAAGGAGCCATTATTTATACTTGTGCTAGTAGGTTTTTGTTGTTGTTTTTTTGGCCACTTCTATTAATACCATATGAACATCATATCACACATACAACATAGCTTACATCTGGACACATATATTAAAGAACCATATATATTTTTTCACATTATTTCTTGTGTACTTTATGAGGCTGTATGTTGGAGCTCACAGTAATGGAGATGTAATTAAAAACACGTCATCGTGATAGAGGACCAAGCTTTAATAGCATGAAAGCTACCGGCTTGTTTCCTCCTGAGCCAGCAAATGAATATAAAAACAGTCAATCAAACCTAGTGTGTTGCTGCTACTTGCACCAAAGACTAAAAGAGCAATCAGCCATTTTTTGCATTACTTACTGCAAAGAAATCAGTGAAATATTGACTGCAGGGACAAAAAGTTTGGTAGATTTATTTGGATAGTCCTGAGTCCACAAAATATGGCTCTAAGTGTTTTTATCTTAAATACAATAATAGATAAAGTGTATTTTTTCTGGCCTTAAGGAGTGCACAAATTATTTAGCAAAAGCTTACCCTGAAGAAGGTGGCCCTTATTTGGTGAGACAGTTGGTACTTGAGGCCAAACTCTTCACACAGTTATGAAAGAGCCTGTTCATTGAGAAGTCATGCCCGGGCTTTGTTTTCCTTTGCATCTGGCACACTGTCATTCAATCTGTTCCCATCTGGCTCACCACCAAACCCAAATGAAAACATCAAAGTGGTATCTATAATCTGAAGTAATTGTTTTTAAAGAAAGTGTCACTGTTGTTTTATCTACTTACTCTATTTGATAGACAGCATCAGTGAGGATGCCAAGAGTAAAAATCCGGATGTCGTCAAGTTACATCTTGAAATGCTGCTTTCATTGGATCAGAGAGAGAGAGAGATCTTGGACAAATTTCTACCAGCAATAAAAAGCAAACCACAAAAGTAAAATGGAAAACCAGAAAACTAAATTCATTGATGCTATACTAATTTTTGGTAAGCCTACAGGTAGATTTATGTTAAGAAAACTAAGAAAAAAGACATTTCTCATGTAACATACATGAGAAATGACAACAAATATCAACAATAAAGCATAAATCTAACCTGCTTTTGCTTGTCCGTGTATGTAAGCTAAGCAAGCAAACACGGTCATGTTGGAACAAAACATTAGTCTGATCTTTCATTTTTCATACTTTTAACACAACTAAATATAGCTCTACACTTCCTTCCATCAGCAAGTGAGACATGTTTCTCTCAGACATTCATTTTTAGCATCAGTCTTTTGGCGTGACACCATGTGTGTCACCATCAACTGCAAATTCAACTTTTACAGAAGTATGTGCAAACGATATACAGTACAGACCAAAAGTTTGGACACACTTTCCCATTCTCTTAAATGAGAAAGTGTGTCCAAACTTTTGGTCTGTACTGTATATATAGAGAGAGATATAACTAGCTGGCTCTACCAGTGACAGTTGATATTTCAGCCTGCCTTTGCCTATCTCTTTCTCAAATCAAGGACACATTGTTTCAGAAAACGAAGGATTTGAATTGTTATGTGTGCCCTGTGAGAGTGTGACAGGCGTAGCAACAGGGGAGTGAACTGCCAGATCTCTTTGAACTGTTACTGACTTTAAATGACCAAAACACAGTGAAAAACAGACAGCACCCTGCTGAAGTTGGTTTCACTCTCACTTATTTTCAGTGACCACTCCTTCAGACAGATTTGTTTTCGTTGGACCCATCCTGAGAAACTCGGTTGCTGTGGAACTGTTATTTGACATTATACAGGGTGAGCACATGGCACAAACTTAACCTGCCTGTGTTTTTGTTTCTGTTACGAGCAAATAATCTTGGAATGAATCGCCCTGCTGGGTATGAATCACGTCATTAAATCAAAGTTATGGCAAAATAAAGAGCAATCAAGCTCAAAATGTGTTTTAAATATAAATTTGTCTGTATAAGTTGCACTAGGGAAATGGTTACTCATCCGTTTAATGCACTGACGAACTTCCAGCAGCACACTCCTGCTCCTGAGCACATTAAACCCCTGCTGGTTCCTCTGACGGCTGGTTGTACTGGATTGGTTTATGAATACTGAATGATCATCAGTCGTACAAAAATAAATACTGCCGAAACAAATTTATGATTGGCTGAGGATAGGATAAATTTATCGCTGTAATCTCTGAGAAAGTGAGTCATCAAATTCAACACTGCACATTGAATCAATGACAGTATGTTGAGCCTGTGTGGAACTATATTGTTGTGGCAATTTCTGTTTAACATATTAAATCATATATCTTAATCATATTAAAAAACAAACAGTGCAGCCTTCTGTTGTCTCAAATGTTTGTCTCAGTTCTACATTTCAATGAATTTCTTTTTGTATTACATAGCACAGTGTTTCTTTATGGGACTAACTAGGAATGCTGCTCTCTCAAATGTAGCTACAGCAATACAATATTTTGTGAGAAATTATTTTGTGAAATGAAAGGATCATCTATTTTAGCGCTACATTCAGTGAACCTCCATGGTGAATTTGGCCTAGCTTAGCACAAAGATTAAAGGCAGCAGTGAGCTAGCTTTGCTTCTCCAAAAGTGCATTCCACCAACTCAATAAGCTGTCATAAGAATTCTACATGTGCATTTCACATGTAGATATGTAAAATGAGACATGTAGTCCAACTAAGAGAGCAGTTATCTTACTATCTTTACTATCTTTTCACTTATGGACTTGCTGTTTCCTTCTGCATCCAGTGCTTGTGTGCTAAGCTACGCTAAACATTGAGTTGAAAAGAGTATTTGCGTCATTTTTCTGTATAGTACTTCAGACTGTGAAGACATTGATGGCCCTTACATACATTTGATTTAATATTTTTGACCTGGTGAATTGAAAACAGTCCTGTAGTCAACATGGCTCCAGGGTGTTGTCATTGCAATCGCTGTGAGGCGCAGGTGGAAGTATCCTGGCAATTTTTCTCCTGAAGGTGACGGGGCCTGATGGAGCCTCATGGGACTGAGTGCAGCACTCATGACTGTGATTAAATCCTGCAGCCACTGGTCCCATTGGGCCTTAATGGCTTTATGAAAGGAGCTTGGGGAAACCCATCAGGCAGTGTTCCCTATGAAGTACTGTGCACTGAGCTAATGTTTTTGATTTGTGGAGTCATCAACACACAGTTAAACACAGGACTACTTACAAATAATAAGATAATATGATTCCGGAGTTTAGTTTAGTTTCTGGAAGACAAATTTTCATGTACATTTCTCACCCTGTCACTGTGATGAATATGGACAATTTTTCAATAATTTTCCTGAATAATCAGTTTGTTCATGTAACAGGTAAGTATTGCTAATGTTTGCGTAGTATGTCAGGGATTTCCAGACTGTCAAAGGGTCAATAAAACAGTAAGTGAGCATCTATCTGGGGTTTGTTCTTTTTGAGCACTTTGTAAATATTTCATACTGCATAACTTTTTGCACAGGGCTTGTCTATGTTTCATCATAAGCTTAGTATCTTCTCCAAACCAAACCCTTTTAAATAATTTCTACCTGATTTAATCTAAACAAATCCAACTGCTACAATACATGCAAAACACCAAACATTATGTTTGCTCTTTCAGGAGTGCAAGATTCCCATCAGGAGAAGATCATAACAGTGACTGGGGAGGGAATGGTTCAGAGCCCAGACTTCCCACACACTTATCCCAGGAGTACCGTGTTGGTCTGGAGACTGGTGGCTGCTAGTAACATGAGGATCCAGTTCACCTTTGATGAGAAGTTTGGTCTGGAGGACCCTGAAGATGGCATATGCAAGTAAGAACATACTGTAGTCGAATTATTCTAGTATCCCAATTCAGTATCTCACTTCATTTTGGAGGTCAGAGTTGCTCTGTGCTAACAGACTAACACCAGCAGTAGGCTGGTAAGTGGTTTTTGATTTAGATTTGGTATTTGGACAAAGTAAAGGTTACTTTATGTTTATAAGTATTTCTAGAGAGAAACAGGAAAGAAAAAGGGGATGACACGCAGCCAAGGGCCCAGATTCAAACCTGGGCCGCTGCAGTCATGACTCAGAATGAATATGAGGTACCCACTGTACCAGGTAAACTACCTTATTACGTTATTTTGTAAGATATTTATGTCTTGAAAGATAAGAAAAAAAAAAAGCTTTAATCGTCTAAATGAAAATTATATCTGGTACAATAACCTGGTTCGGCTGTTAGCTGTGGTAGTGCACAGCTTGCTCGACTAACTCTCATCAAATGGGGGCTTCCCAAGTTGACATGCCAGAAACACGATGGGCTCGGGTAAAGATGTGTTCTGTCTGTGTTGTAGACCATCTTTAAAGATTTAGCATCAGAGTGTGTGGCCATTTGTGAAATTGCCTTTGGTCTGCCGTGTCAGCTCGTGAATATTGAAAATCCAGCAGCAAGGTGATTTGTTTCACCCCCCCCATGATGACGTAGTTCAGCCCAGCATATTTTAGTTGATGTAGTCGATATTTTTAGATGTTCACATGATTGTTTGAAAGACATGTGGGTAACACATAAACACAAACACACACATGTACAGCGTATACAGTACATCCTCTGCTTTATTGAGGAACCCACTTTCAATTACTGCCTAGGTTTGCCTCTGTTGCCATTCAATTTAAACGGGGATCCCAAGCCTCAACGATCGATTTACCCTCTGTGCATTATGTTCAGTGCCCTGCTGTCAATATATTACAACTCACTGCTTAGCATGAAGGAGCCCAATCAGTGAAGAGCTGGGGGAGGGTGACCTTCCTAGTCACTCCTGGAGAGCCCCCTAATGGATGACAAGGTGAATAACAGTTCTCTCCACAGCTGATAAGGTTTAGATGTTGAACATGGCAGCACTAGATAAACATGCATCTTTTGAGAAATTGACTCCACACATCAGGAAATTAAAAGAAGATGAATCAGTATGCTTTTGGTCCAGACAGTTCCTGGGCATTCAACCTCATTGATAAATAAGGTGTTTATGATTCTGACTCAGATTTTCCCCCAGAGTCAAGTTAAAGACAGGTTTGCAGCTGATTTAATTGTCTAATGTGTATCCAGGATTCATGCCTCCACA
The DNA here is from genome assembly GCA_946959425.1 of Argyrosomus regius. Taxonomy (NCBI): domain Eukaryota; kingdom Metazoa; phylum Chordata; class Actinopteri; family Sciaenidae; genus Argyrosomus; species Argyrosomus regius. The sequence continues at coordinate 24,176,466 of OX336893.1, read as the reverse complement.
TTATACTTCCCGTATCCTGCCTTTGTTGGCTGTTGCTTATCAGAAAAACTGAAAAAATAAAAAAACATGATGTGAGTGGAGGTAATTCGAGCAGCACACCTCTGTGGTGGGCTGGGTGAATTTTGACGAATGAGGTTAGTGTAGCTGTTGAAACCCCTGCGAGGGGAAAGTTCCACAGAGGGGCAGGGTGCAGATTGACAACTTTTGTGCCGTTCTGCCTTTACAAGACTGCACTAGTCAGCGTCCTGAGGGAGAGGGGCGAGAGACAATAACAACATCCTTTTTCAGGGGTCATGCAAGTCATCGCCACGTCTACTGCTCCAGCTCTCACATTTTTCATCCCTTCCCTTCTTTTACCGAAAGAGCAACAGGTTTTGATCGGATCCCAAGATACACACTCTTGGCAGGGTTGGCAGACAGATGAATGCAGCATGCAATCACAAGCAGAAACAGACACACACTCACAAGTCTACTTGTCATTTCTCTCAACCCCTCCTCTTCATTTACGCTCAAGCACACACACTCTCTCTGTCACACATGCACACACTCACATTGACACGCCTCTGGCCTCGTCTGCATATCTACTTTTTCTTGCATGTGTGTTTACAAATGTATTCACAAGATCTGCCCTTAGACCTTCATTCCACTGATGTTACAGCAAAGAAATAAAACATCCATACACATTGTTACTGATACACTGCTCTTACCCTTGTGTCATTGAACAATGTGATGCAAATAAACAAGAATGTAATCTCCTGTCCAGTGATTCACAGCAATGGCAGGGGATAAAACAAACAACAGTGGGAGATGTGTTCGGCTCTGGTAGCAAGCCTGGAGCAAGAAGTCTTTGCTAAGATGAGAGGGAGGCTGTGTAGTCAAATGCTCATCTGCTATTTTGTTTGTCTGTGGCACGATGAAAAGCATTCTTACCAAATCCACTGGAGGAGAGGCATATTGGAGGGGGATTGGTCTTGTTGCTGGTTGGCATGGCAGCGGAGTCGTGCTTGGCGGCTCACAGACAGGACTGTTCTCAAAAAGGCATTTATGCTGTCTGTCTTCAGTCTGAAAGGAGATGGCTAAAAAGCAGTGTTCCTGCTGCTAATCTGCATCATCTCAGCAGTAGATATTGTATCTATTAATAATGTACAAGGAAAAACAACATGTAGGAGAAAGCTTTGTTCAATACAGTTTCTTTGCAGTGTGCAGGAAGGTGTTAGCACGTCTGTTAGTATATAAGATTCCTTTGTTGTTCTGAGCCTGTTCACTGTGACTGTACATGCAGTTTGGTATGTATGTCAGTGCATTTGTAAATCTGAGAAACCGCTGTTCGACATGGTGATTCTGAACACATGGCGATGTGTAATGATCAGGGCGTCCTGCATTATTGATGAGCCATCTGTCAAAGCTCTCAGGAAGCTGTCTGAGAGCTGATTTTTAGGGAGGAAAGCTTCTCTCCTCACTGACCTCTATAGAAAAGGCAGAACAAAGCTAAACTGATATTTTAACCTTTTCGAAAAATCATTTCACGCCAGTCTGGTTTGCACCTATATGAATAAGTGTTCTATAGTTCATGCAGTTGTCTATCATTTAAACTGTGAATGTAACGTTTCAGTTATACCTTTCCCCAATGTGTTTGTTTGTGCAAATTACAAACTTCCTGTTTAACTTTTCAAATCAAAGGCAGCAGAGTCAGTAAATTTATCGACCCCCCTCCCCGTCAGTTTATTTAACATCACAGAAAATCCATTTTTAGTCTCGCTCATGTCCCTCCATGTTGTTTTATTGAAACCAGCTTGAGCTGAATCTGTCAAGCCTGTGCAAAATGTAAACAATGTCCTTGAAATCCAAATATCCGAATTGGCAGGATCGAATGAGAGGTTAGCGTGCCTGTTGACGCAAATGGCAAAGTGATTAATCCCAGACTGTGAAGAGTCAGTGAAACAAGGCAGTATTCAATGCAGTGCAGCCACTGGTAACACACACAGGTATAAATAATAAAGTCTGAACTCCTGAACTGCGTGTCTTAAGTGCTGAGGTTGGTCGATGTTAGCCTTGGCACACTAAAAGAATCTGGAGTGTGGCCATATGCCTCTGCACTTCATAATGTTTACTGGCATTATGGGTTGGCAGGGTGACCAGCGGAGAGAGAGACTGTCATGTAATTACAGAGTCACAAAGTTTGATCTCCACAACAAGCAAAATGGTGCTTTTATTTATACTTTTCTCAGTTCAAATTTATAATATCTTTTTGTTCGGTTAAATTCGTGACACTAAACCCTCAAAAGTCCTTAAACCCATCGTGTTCAAACTAAATATTATTTTAAAAAAGTGCATGTGATCTTTTCAGATACAATGTTTGTATATAATGATTTTCAACCACCAACAGCTTCAGCTGCTTTCAGTGACTGTAATGTTTATCCAGAAAAATACTGTATAATTTAAACTCTGTTGCAGTCCAATTACATGGGTTTCTTTTCTGTGGGTATTGAGGGGGAGTTGCTGACAGCAAAAATGGAAATACGATTCTGAATACTCAATATAATAAAGGTTAAGAAATGAAAGCACTTTACTGCAGAATCATTTTGCAAAATAAACTCATAGAGCTATTCATATGATATATTTTGTTCACAATGATATTCAAACCTTGTAGCACAAAACAGCAATCATGTAGATTTAATGATTTACCAAGTGAGTTTTCAAACAGCTGAGAATTTGTTCTGGGGTCCAAGTGAAGATGCCTGCAGCTCTCCCACAGTCAACATACAATACAGTATAACGAGCTCAAGGTTTAATTAAAAACGATATTTCATCAATGACAACATGAAGCATCAGTGTAATAGGCCTGTCAAAAGGCTGCATCAGCAGCCACAACTGCTAAATAGTAAGAACAGCTGTCCACGCTGCACTGTCAACCATCCTGAGATTTGTCCCCAATACACTGGCAATATGCAGCCCATTTTAATTAGTTTAATTCAGGCAGTAAATAACAGACAGATCTCATCTGTCACTTCTGAGATATTGTAACCCGCTGTCAAAGATATTTATTTTCCTGTTATTTATTTATTTTTAATGAGGTTAAACCTTTTATTTCCCTGGGCAGCTTTATTGATATTAGCAGTCTCACCTTGAGAAGGGCGAGGCACAACTGAGGTGACAGCACCATGGCAAATATTAAAGGTGCTGACAGGCTTACAAGCAAAAATACAATTAAAGTTAACTTACATGCATGTGGTCTACGTCTATATTATGAAAGCTGAAAGAAAGCTAGAAGATGGTTGAGGTATAACTAACAAAGACAATTTCAAGACAGTGGAACAGCTCAATATTCTTTATGATGTCTCATAAATTAAAGTAATTTCTTCTTTTTTTCTGTCTCACTCTACCAGGTACGACTTTGTGGAGATAGAGGATCCAACTGAGAAGACCATCCTGGGTCGCTGGTGTGGGTCACAGACAGTACCAGCCAGTCACACTTCCAAAGGCAATCAGATCAGGATCCGCTTCATCTCTGATGAGTACTTCCCCTCTGAGCCGGGATTCTGCATCCACTACTCCCTCCTGCCTGTGGTGCGTACATTATCGATGGTCAAGAGTTAAAAAAAAAAAAAGTGCATTGTGAGTAACTGATTGCTTAGCTGTCATAGCATTTCTCTGCCTCCATCTCCAACTTCAGGGAGTTCACATGACAGTGTCTCCCCATGCAAGCGCAATTAAGATAATTTGCTGGTTTAAACATGGTGTCTTAATTTGCAATCATCCATTTATGTTTATGTGTACCCGAGGTTTAAACATCAGTGGGGAGAAATTATGTTTAAGCACTTTGGAACATCTGGCATCAACATTTATTTTAGTTATGAAGATGTACACAAGCCAGAACAGCTCATACACTTCCACACAAACAAAACAAAATGTCCACAGCCTCTGTAATGACTGCAGTGGGTACAATCACATTGGCAACCTAACGGTATAGTTGCCAAAAACAATACCTTCAATGATTAAAATGCGGATTTTCTGCAATGGACTCTGGAATAGTTCTAAAAAGTTAGACGCACACAACATAACACAACAAATCAAAATACATCCACTTAAAATGGTTTCAAACACTGTCATTTTCTCAATTTCTGGCTCTCGTATTGTTTCCATTTATAAATAATCAAACTTTTATGTTCTATTTACTGTTCTATATAAAACCATCTAGCCTCTGAACCTCTACTGTATCTATAGATCCAGTGACAGGCGAGGTGTCTCAATGTCACTGATGGTGCTGCTGAGACTGAGATGGAGAAAATAAGTGGTTTCACATTCACAAAGAGGTCCCTCTGACCCTCAGGGGGATTCATTCAAGCCCTTGAAATGAAAGTAGGAATTATGAGATAGAAGTGCTTTTTGTGTAGAAAATTGTCACGCTGCTGTCTGTCTGTTTCATTTTCTGCTCACATTTTATCATCACATACAGTAAAGTTCAAAAGTAATATCCCCTTTTATGTGTTTTTACAATACCCCACTTCACAAAGAAACCCATGTTATTGTACTCTATACTTAGAACTGAAACATATTCTGGCAACAAAACACGACCAGTTTCTTCTCTTTCTTGTTATTTCTCAATTTTGCTTGTCTTTGCCTGTAACACAGACTATAATCACTACTTCCATCCCACACTAACATTTGTTTCCATTCACCTTCTTAGACTTTTGACAGAAGCGTTCCAATAAAATTTAGAGTGTGTGCATAGCTTTAACTCATTCAGTACATCACCAATTTTTTTCTAAAGGCCAGTGAAGAGCACAGTGCCCCACCAACAACTGTCCTCTTGAGGTCTGTGTCACATTTGTGATATAAAAAAAAGATATTAGCTAAATATCAACGGGTGGAGCCAAAGCACAAATATTTATCAGAGTATACTGTAAAGTCATGCCTCATGACTCTATAAACAGTTATCTGCATATGAATGCAGAATCTGTAGGCACTATCCTGGCATCAGAAATGTTTCTGTTTGTAGTCCAAGCGATATTGACCAGTCATGTTTGAGCGGGCTTTAGTTTCATGCAGGTAAACAGTTCATGTGCAGAGCAAAAGAGGGAGAACACCAGAACCCATTGCTATCTGACAAGAATTTAGCTTTTGATTATCTTTTATATAAAAGTTATCTGCATTCATATGTAGATATCTGTTCATGGAGATTAGCCAAAATGTATCTTTCTCATTATTCTCACAAATCAAGTTGCTAAATCAGACTGCAGAGGAAGTCTTATACACAGATATCTGTTCGTTTTCCGGATATCTGCTGGCTACACTGGAAGCCACCAAAACACTGGCTGAACTGTCATCAGATGATAGCCAATAGGTTCAAAGATCTCTCAGAGAATAACTTGTTTTTTTTTTTCCTGTTTGGGGGAAGCAGTTTTATTTTGTTCTGTTCCGCCGTCGCCAATAAGGCCTGAGTTATGTAGTAGACACCAATGCTGCAGTATCGATTTCAAAGAGCAGTTAACAGAAATATGGCATTTCAAAAGTTGTTCATCAGATTACAGCTTGTACAACTGTAGCAATCACATCCCCATGCTTATTCCTACATACAAAGCTGTGATTGGTCAACTGTTTTTCAACCAAGGGAACCATCTATGATTAAGATTAAGTTGAATTTCTGAACAATCTGAAAATGTAAACAATTCAGAGGTGATAAAGCAGCTAAACAAACTTGATATACAAGATCAACTACAGTGCTTTGGCTCCATCGTTTGAATTTTAACTTAATCCGTGAGATTAAAAAGCAGCTCTGCCTCCAACGACTCCTTACATAACTACAATAAAAAATGCTAAAAGACACTTCTGTGCCTGCCATCTTTGTCTTGCTCCATTCTCTTCCCATTCCTCATTCTCTTTCACTTGTTTTTTTTTTTTTTTGTCCTGATCTTTAGACCACACACAATGAGAGAATCCCTTCGTCCCCGCTCCCTTCACTGACAAAAGCCAGAGATAAACTGAAGAGACAACTGCCATGTTTTAACCTGTCATGTTTAAGTTCAGTTCACTTGCTTTAAGTAAACAGCTCTACTCCTCATTAATCCCTAATGACCTGCAGCACTGTGAAATCTGACAAGCACAAATAGGCATCTAAGGTCATTGATGGCACATTGTATTCTCCCTGTAACCTTTTTATTATTATATTCATCTTTCTCCTAACTATTGCATTCTTCTTTCACCCCTAAAACTCAAAACAACATTGTTGATAGCAGCACAACCTGACACAGCATTCATTGGCATGCCATGAGTATCAAAGGTACATGTCTGTGTTATAAGTGAAATTCCCTGTGGTAGAGTCAATACATTTTGTTGAATTATTGCAGACCACTAAGTTATTTAAAAGAAGGTTGCTCAGTCAATCTTCAGTAATGATCATTTTCAAATTTTACTGTGTATTTACCATCAATTGACTGCAGTAGTTTGTGATGTTACAGCTGCAAGCAAGGTCTTGCTTTATGGAGATGGATTAATCCAATAAGACACCAAAATCCCTGAAGTGGAGGGAAGTGCCATCTAATGATCGCTTTGTACTCATTTGAGCAACAGTCTGTGCTATATTAAAGTCATCATAGGGCACTATACAATCCTTGATATTGTTTTGTGGACATTTTAGACATTAATTATTGTATCTCATTCACTAGGGCTGGGTATCCTTAGAAATTTCTCCATGTGAGTGTTAATATTGTACCTGAGTTTCAGTCAAGCCAAGTAAAGTCAAGTCTATTTTAGTCCAGCTTTTTTGCAATTTTGTAATTTGCACAATATACAACATCATCTATACTTACATCCACAATTTGGACGATGAAACATTCCCCCAAAAAGCTATTTACCATAAAGAAAGAATAAAGAATGAAAAAAACTCAATAAGGGCAACAGAGGAGGAATGTCTCCTCCGGGATGGGCAGACATGTAATGCATTTCATATTCAGAGAACAGACAGAACAGAATAAGAATAATAAAATCGCATTATGTCGGAATACAGAATGACAATATTGGTTGATAAATTGCAAACATACATGAAAAATATCGTGACTGTCCGTTTTGACTTCTTTTCTATGTATGGAATGTGCATATTTGTTCATGTTTACAATCAGCATTTAGAGTGCTATATGTTTTGTTACATAATGTATGGAGGATAGATAGAAGGAGGATAGCTTTGGATAAATAACATTTTGAGTTTTCATTCAAGGACATACAACAAGCTCTGTGATCTTCCTAAACCGAGTCAGACTGATAAAGCACATCAGTGTCAGAAGGCCATTAAACTGGATTATGCTGATTTCAATCTAAAATAGTAAAATAACTTTGATTAGACCAATGTGCTCTGTGGAAACATGTAGGACAGTCCTGTTATTGATAGTTTGCCAACTGAGGTGGACAGAAACAGGAGAGTTGAGGCTCGAAATCGACTTTTGCTCACAATCCACGTAAATCCATTTAAAATATTAAATGGTCCACTGATGACTGTGTAAACATAGATTTTCATTTTAGATGCTCAGTGTGTCCCATTACAGTCCCAATTTTAGATTTAAGTAAGCAAGCTTCCAGAATAAATAGATTTTTGGACATTGGATTGTTTTTATCGAACAGTCGACATTGTTTTCTTTATTGTTTGGCCAAACAATAAAGAAAACAGTTTTTCTGATGCCCTACTTTAAGAAATTTAAGTTTGTTTTTCTACAAAACCAATTTAAGATCAAGTTCAATGTTACACAAGCAGCCCTGTAAAAAAACAAACAAGAAAACCCCGCTTAATTATTGGTAAAATTGGCAAAATCTTTATCTAAGTCAGTATTGAGGTTCAATGCACACCTATACTAATCATTAGCTATGCTGTATGCTACAATGTAATATTACACTTTAAGAAATACTTTCATGAAAGTAAAAGTAAAAACACCCCACAAAACTGTCAAATATCATCATTTTGCAGGAAAATGAAACCATTGTGACTGCTGTGGTGTTGAGATGTCTGCCACTAACTATATGATGGAACTAGGGACCAAGTTTGTCTTTCATATTCCAAATCTAGTTGGTGCGGAAACCATGAGGGGGGGAAAGGAAGCTTTGGCCTCCACAAATTCAGTCTGGCTTCCCTTTGAACTTTCCTCTGACAGAGGAGGAGCATGCTACAACAGCAGCACTCTGTTTCCTCTGTGGTCAACCAGAAGCTACTGGAACCTTGTGCCACGCAGGGGCCGGCACTTTAGTTTATATTTAAACAAGCAATAATCCCTCCCCACCACTTCCATGGAATGGAAGAGGAAAAAAAAATAAGGCCCAGTCTGTAATTCACGGGAAGAGATTTTAGGAAAAGTGAAAGAGCCGAGGCAAAGAGGTTGTTAAAACATAAGAGAGAGGGAATCTGATCAATGGAGCTTGAGATGTGTTGAGTGGTGGATTGAATGAGCAAACAAAACATACATCATTGCCTCTGTGAGGTCTCAATGCAGAATTAAACCCCACTACTACCTAGGCATGAAGATCACTTTACCAGCTTTGTTTATTTTAATGGCTTGGACTTGAATAGATGCAGATAGGACAGAAGAAGCAAGGAATAAAATCCTAGTCAAAGCAGATAGTAACGGCTGGCAAAGTCATGCAGGAGGCTTACCGTTGGCATGATGAAATTGAGGTCTGTTTTTACACCAACCTCAATTGCAGTGTATGGCGTAGAGTGAGAAAAAAAAGCACTTTATTCACGCACAACAGCCCTTGTTGCTTACTCAAAGCTCTCTTGTGCAAGGAAGTGGTTTGCAACGCCATGTAAAAGAGAAGATATTGTTTTTCAGAGCTCTCCCAAGATGCTATTTCAGAATTTTCATCTCAACATAGTTAGCTGAACCTGTCATTTTAGTCACCAGAAATAAGATCATGTGGTTGTGCTGTGTGAGAACAAAGAGAGCTGGAAATGAGGTAATCACAGCTTGGAAACAAGGTTGTCTTTGAGGGGCAGGGGGGTCAAGAGAGTTTTGTAGTGATTTGAGTTACATTACAAGTATTTACACTTTTGTCTCAGGTTATCTAGGTTTAAAAATGAAAGTGCTCTTTGCAAAACACAATTGGAATCTTGTTAAATATCATCCTGCTGCCCTAAGTATATTATACATCTGCTTGTATTATTATGTTCACAGTTTTGGAACAAGGTTTCAGTAGATTAGCTCCAATGGGTCTCTAATTTCTACTTTCAGCCTGCCTTGGTCTGCTTGTTCAGGTATTTTTTCAAACAGACTGACATAAACTGCAACATAGTTTTTCCAATTGAGGTTTGAGTTTATAAGTCTAAATTCCCAAAGGTTAAAGCAACATTGTGCAGATGTTTTTGCACACCCAGTTTCATGCAGAGTGTAATACCACTGTTGTAAATATGGACAGTTGAACGTGTGCATTTGTTTTGATTATATTACTTGTGATCACAAACTAGCGACTTCACAACTTTGCTAACACAGCCAGTTTATATTACTTACAAGTCCAACAGCAAAAAGCCCAGCACGAAATTGCCCGCTCAACCAGCTATGGTTCTGGAACAACACCCACTCAGCTCCCCATCAGCATTCCCCCTCACCCCAGGCTTGAAAACCTCCAGTGGTCCAAAAACACCTGTGGTACAAACACTAACACTTCCCCTGTGCCCTAAACTCACAGTCTGTCAGTCAGCCTGCTATAGTTCACAGCAGTTTCCTCCACTATCCATCGGGAAACAATGTACATCACTGAGACCAGAAACCATTTTCTTGATAAAATATGATCCAGTTTCACCAAAATCAGTGAAATAGTTGGTGGTGTGTGACTTGTACCTGGAGCACAAAGTTATGTGATGCAGAAACAGGCGTGCAGGTGTAGTGTAGGGGTGAAAGAGGTACCAGATTATAAATCAAGATCTACTCAGAGCTGAATTGTGGAAAAAAAAAAGTTCTAGTTTAGTCCTAGATTGTTCATAATCACCAGAATTCTGTTTTTCTTAAAATAAGGTCTCTAAATCTACATGACTTCACATTGTTCAGTTATATACTACAAGCCTTCTTACATACAAAAGGCCTGTTGTAACACTGATACAGTGTCATGGCCACTGTTTATGTAGGGGACTGTTGAATTCAGGACATTCTTTTCACCGTAAATATTAGGAAATAAACAGTGTTGCACATAAGCATGTGCAGACACCCAGCCAAAAGTAAATACCTGCAACAGGACCTGGACTGACCTGGTGCCTCCGTGGCAAAGGTCCATCTGTCATCTCAACATGTTATCTCAAAATCAGCATCCTGTCTATTCCAAGTCTTTGTCAAATGTCATTGCGCTCACTCAGCTCAAATCATTTGTATGTTCTGTCTTATTAACACACGCATGGCAACAAATGAAGAGCTTTTGAGTTATGTTAATTAAAAACAGTTTTCTTCTGTTTACTAAAACAAAAATCATCCATCATAGATCTAAACATGTGAAATCATACGTCTAGAATTATTTTGCCGTAAATCACCAGTCGTTTCACTGAACATAATTCAAAAATAGTCTGCTTCTCTTGTAGTTCGCAATGATGATTTTTTTTTTTTTGTCAACTTCTGCATGTGTTCATGCATGAAGTCGTTATGTGTGAAACTTGACACGTAGAAACTGCTCTGAATTTATGCCAGCGAGAAGTCGGTGGTCCCATTTGAAGCACTTTGTTGGTGAAATTTTTAAATGGGAGCTCTCATCTGCTACTTATAGCTTTATTCACACTGTCTTGATGTGTCTCTGAAGTATTGCTTGGCTTCTCTGTCTAAAGCTGAGCTTGCAGAGTGCCGCTAATTGGGGGAGTGTTGCACCGTCGACATTCACAAGCTGTTAATGGCTTCCAGTCCGTGCTGTTAGCCACTGCCAAGGCTTAAATAATAAGAATCACAGCTTTTCTCTGTTGTCTGGAAATACAGCTCAGAGACGGTTCAGTTTACTCTTACTTATATTTCTCTGATGTTATATGACTAATTCTTTCTCCACAAATATTCCTTTCACATTTGTGTCTGTTTATCTCAGTAGGTGCCAAATAAACCAAAGATATTTCAGCGGTTATGAAGGCAGACCCATTAGAATGAGTCAAATCTGTGGTATGAGCACAGCTGTGCATCAGCTGTATTTTTGTAGCCCGTGGTATAGCCATGTCAAACCACTGGCATCTTATGTTAAAGTCAACACCAAGAGGGACTTGGATATTGAGTGCATTGCATGGGCTTATACGTCTTCTTGGTGTTTCCTTTGTTACATCTGTTACTCAGTGTAAAAATGCCAATACACTTTCTTATCTGTTTTACTAATAATCACTTGTCTTGTGTCTAGTCAAGGTGAAAAATGGCTTTTTCCATCTTAAATATCTCTGTTGGCTCTAATGGTGGTTGTAAAATAACCACTTGTCCAGATGGTTTCACAATACCATGAACACTTTTAGCACAAGTAGTAAATAAGAATCAAACCATGAATGCTCGCAATATTAGTGCCATGGCCTCTGACGAAAGGAAATTTTTCCCTCTTCCAAATCCTAATCCTTTTCACTGAGTTTCTTCCTAATTCACTGCTATAAGTCATCAAAAGGAAGATACAGGATTCCTGGAATCATGTTGTTTTTTTTTTTTCTTTTCAAACATTTCTGCCTCTCCTAAAGCTTAAAGACCCAGCTGCCAGCAGCCAATGTTTCCAATGCTCCACAAGCTGCATTTTTTTCTAAGTGTCACAATGTTGCCTTCTACCTGTCAGTCACATAAGATTAGAGCGACCAGCGAGCTGACATGTTGGACAAACGCAGCGTCACAGGACTGAAAGGTTTAACAGATTAGCCTCTTCTCTCGTGGGAACACCAACACCTTAGGTATCAATCTTCTCTGTGACTGCACGCTGTAGCCTGGAGGGCTGCGAGCTTGAAACAAATAATACTGCTGCCTGCTGGAGCTAAAGGGACAAATGTTGTAATGCAAAATGGGCAGAGGAGGAGACAGAAATGTGATTGCATTTGACAATAAAAAAAAAAATGATGCCATTCATTCATGTTTTCCACTCAACTTCAGTGCAAGGAACAATTTTAGATATAGTAAATATCATTATGTATGTGTTGGAGCTCAGATTCAAATCAGATTCAGATGATCTTGCTATTTTTCTCAACTCACTGTTATAAGTGAAGTCCCATCCCTGTATGTCAGATAACAGACCTGAGCTGAGGCAGGTACACACCAAAGTTTCCCACAGTGTTGGCTGCAGTTATAAATGGGTCAAAGTGGATCAGTCTGTACGGACTTGGCTTGGAAACCATGGTAGCTGAAACATGAATGTGAATGTGACTATGTGTACTTAAATATGAATGTGTGTCTAAAGGTCCTGTATGTGCATGTGTGTGTATTTCATGCCTATGTGCACCAATGCTGAAACATTTGAATGAAATATGAATTATTATTAAATGCATCAAAATTTACCTCACTTTACTTAACGCATATAATGATAACTTAAAAACACTGCATCGACTGTTATAACATAATTCTTACTACAGCTGATTGTTGAGGTGTGTGTATAGGTGAGTATAGGTTGTCATGATGTGTTATAAGAGCATACACCAGACACTTAAAATTATAGTTAATTATAGGTCACATCTATAATGTTTTATGACTGTTGATATATTACATCAGAAAGCATTATGCTTTGAGTGAAGTCATAAAGCATTATGAATGCTGAATTATAATTCACTATGAATGCTAATATAACTACAGATGTGGTCTTCATAGAAAGTGTTAGCAATACACCACACATTCACCAATCTAATGACATGGAGGGAATTATCCTGAAAAAGATGGATTTGGTTCTTTATTGGCCCAAAGTGTGAATGTGGACTTGATGTAGATCGCTCATGTCGTTTTTTTGGAAATGTAAGAAAATAACTATGTTTTGGAGTGCTACACAATGTTCTTACAAGTTATATGGTTCTTTTTCTCTGAAGAAAGTCTAATGGGAATCAACAAATATTACTGTTAAAATACTGTTAATAGCAAATAAAAAAGCTTTTAAGAGGACCTTGGGTAAGTGGTGTGTTTGACAAAGGGCCAGTGTAGTATCGTTAAATAAACCTCATTAATGGAAAATACGCATATATAAATTGAGACTACAGGACGCACAACTAGAAGAAAAGTAGGAAAAATTATACATGACTTAAAATGGCAACATTGGAACAGAGCAAATTAATCCATCAACAAGACTAAATGAATGATGGAAAATATGTGAATGGTGTGCAGAGTGGGGCGGGTCATGACTTTGCCTGCTTTCTGTGTGAAATAGCCAAAGTTCAGACCTTCAAAATGTTTGTGTTTGTTTTTTGTCTTTCAGGATAAAACTGCACATTTTAGAGTGGCCTTTTATTTCTACAGTCCAAGGCACACCTGTGCCATAAATAATAAATCATGCTTTATAATCTGCATATTGATATGCCACACCTGTCAGGTGGATGGTTTATCTTTTTTTTTTGTTATACCAAAGAAGTCAGCAAAGTGCTGACTAACAGATTTCAACACATTTTGGAACAAAATTTGAGAGAAAGAAACCTTTTGTGTGCAAGTCAACTCATGAAATACAGGAGCAAAAGTTGTTGCATTTATATTTTTGTTCAATATCTACATATATATGTGTATATTCTTGGGTAATGATATTCCCAATCAGTTCTCAGAATCAGGTGGCATAGTGTTTATCCAGAGCTTGGCCAGTGTGGGAATGCTGAGCAAAATTTCAGTCTACAGTTCAGTACCTTCAGTTTCAACTCTTCCACACATTACCAGGTCTAACACATAGAGTTTAAATTGGGCCACAGCTGGATTGCATCGTCATTTCTATTTAACTCAACTCAAGTCCAAACCACTGTAGCATTTAATGAGCCTGAACCCAATTTAAACCCACTTTTTTTACTATGACATAAAATGTACCATTACCAAGTCAAACTCCCCTTCTTTTTATGTCTTAACAGTGTTTCACATTATAGAAATAAAACACATTTGCCACTGCTTACAAAGTAACTTTCTCATTTTTATATACGGAACCTAGAGCAAGCTTACAAGCTCTTAAATGACACAGAAAGTATGGCAGCTGGTGCAATGAGGCTTTTTTTGATGTGGAGTATGGAGTATATGTGGATGACATGAGCATTACATTGCTTTGAAGGAGAAAAACACTTTTTAAATGTACAGGTCCATTGTACAAAAGTAGCACCCTAAGATTGAATTCCCTTTTCTTTTGTAATTTCATAGATACAGCTGATATTGTATTTATTGTTTTATTTTCAATCTCTCTCCATCTGATGTGCTGGTTTCCCTACAGAGTGTATCAGAGCCAGAAGTCCCTGTAGTTCTTCCTCCATCCCAGCAGGGTATTGAGGAGTTGTCAGAGGCTGTGGCAGGACTGACCACCGTGGAGGAGGTCATGAAGTACCTGGAACCAGAGCGATGGCAGGTGGATATGGAAGAGTTGTACAAACCTACATGGCATGTGCTGGGGAAATCCTTCATCCATAATAAGAAAGCCAAAGGTAGGATATATTTATTTTACAAATTACTGTGAATTTAAAAGATAGATTCAAGAGTCTAGCGCTCGAGATGCATTTGTGTTTGTGAGAATTAGTTTTTTTGACAAAATGTATTATGAGGATGTCTTCTCTGTGTCTTGGAGGAGGGGCCGATCTCAATCTGTTGAGGGAAGAAGTTCGATTGTACAGTTGCACTCCACGCAACTTCTCTGTGTCCTTGCGTGAGGAGCTCAAGAGGACAGATGCCATTTTCTGGCCGAGCTGCCTCCTGGTGAAGCGCTGTGGTGGGAACTGTACCTGTTGCTCTCACCGCTGCTATGACTGCCAGTGTGTTCCCGTCAGGGTCACAAAGAAGTACCATGAGGTAAATATCAAGTTGATCATGAAATACAACGAACATGTAACAATACTTTTGTAGTCAGACTGCCATTGACCTTGTGTTTCACATGGTATTCTCCTTCCCTTCTACTGTTTGCATGTTAATGTTAACGTTAAGTCCTAGTCTCTACAGGTATATCAGTTCAGAATCAAACATTTCAGAGGTGAAGTTGTGAAATTACTGGAAACATTTGTTGTGCATATTCTGTGATCCTGCGGTTTCGGTAGTTCCAGTCTTTACTCAACCACTTGCACAGCACCACTTACAGCAAAGTGTACTGATTGACATGACATTTGTTGAGCACATTGTGCTCATGCTTCGATTTGGAGATTCCATGAAATCTACCTACTGTACCAGTAAGGCTCGAAGAAAAGCAATCCTCAAAAAAAGCTGTTCAAAATATATATTATATTTATTGCCTTGTCAGTTTCATACTTTGTGTGAAATGTAATGCAAGTCACTTGTATGGCTTGGAGATGCATGTTGCATCTGTTGAGATTAAGTCACTGAAATTATCAAAAATCTGTGAAATGGGTCAGAAAAGCCAATTTTGTCCTTTTAAAACCTTGAAAAATGGTAAAAACCATTTGTGTGTTTTCATGAATGCATTGGTACACAAACTGGTCTCTGAATAACCTACTGACTGAGTGTGCTTTATAGAAAGTATTTGATGCCCAGTTGTTAACTGAAGCGTCCTCCTTTTTTTTGACAGGTTCTACTGTTGAAACACCGAAGCGGTGGCAGAGGCCTGCAGAAGTCCATGACTGATGTGCCCTTGGAGCACCATGAGGAGTGTGCCTGTGTGTGCAAAGATGACTGGGACTGACCTCTGACATGTTTAATAGCTGCCACTGGAATCACGCAGGATGTTAGAAATGAACCTCTGTCGCTGTTGCAATGTTCTGTATCTCATCCACTTCCACTGGAAGCTAACAAGATTCTCCCTTTATCCTGTTGTCCTTTCGCTAATTGGATTGAGCGGAACAGACTGAAATCTAATACATCTCTTGAATGGATTTGACTGCTGTGGAATACCAATAGTGTGCTCGGAGTGCATTTTACAGAGACAAAAAGACACTGGAGCAGTTCTGGACTATTACTTATGTGCTCTGAAGACTATCTTCTTCTGCTCCTCAGAGATAAGAACATTGAGGCATATTTTCCTCTTCTTCTTGAGGTCTTTTTTAAAGTTCAGCCAGAGTGGGCTGATACTGTCATGGAAAATGGGAGCTTCTTTGTTCAAGTACCGTTTATGTCTATAAGTGAACTGGCTCCAGCTGCCTTACTCCCCCCTACACCTCTATTATTACCTTCAAGGCAAAGAAGGTGCTTTTTCATGAGCAGTTTTCCTTTCCTCTTCTCTTGTCTTACCACAGATTTAATCTGTGGTAGAGCGCAGCATCGCTGAAATGCCTTGCTTATAAGACTGTATTATGTGTACATATGTCTTTTCCATTTCTTTTCTGTACTATCATGCTTTTTCTACCAAAGATTCTCAAGGTAAGGATAAATGTTGCACATGTAGAATCAGTTCTTCATTTGACCCATCTCAGCAATGTCAAATCTGCTTGCTTAAGGAATGCCTAGCGTCGAGCAATTCATGCTACATTTGAGATTGTTCATATTAAATATTTATTTGTTTAATGAAAGGGAAATTTAGGTCCAAAATGCCTTGTTTGCTACATGTGTCACTGTACATTAACATTAGCCGCCAGTTTTTATTGTTAGTAATTTTGCATTTTGATTGTGTCATGGATGTTTTTCATTTTCTGTATGCCAAAGTTATTTATCTCTACTTTTGCAATAAATGTATTTCATTGTATTGAACATCAAAAATAAATTCTTCCATTTCTAAATGGAGGTACAGTAATTAGTACTGGTAAACAGTGTCACAACTCAACAGAGAACAAAGATAGAAGACAATCTGAACCAATAACAAACAACAGCAAAACCATTCACAAAGTGATGCATGTACCAGAGATCCAAAGTAAAGATACTGTACCCAATGCTGGACACATATAAAGATGCCATTGGCCGAAATAATAATAATCTTTAAAAAAAAATAGCAGTCAACAAAATCACACAGTTAAGTCTTTTGCATGTGATTCATTGCCATAAATCATGAATCTGATTTTTTTTTTTTCCACACAAAAACAGGGTGTCATAACAGTAAGTAACTTTCTCTTCATAGTATTCCTCTAAATGTAGTTTACAAGTACTTTACAGAAAATCCCCAACAAAGCCTAAAAAAGATATTGGGTAAAATTGCAAAAAATGTGCAAAAATATAAAAACTGAAGTGAAAACAAAATAAAATTAAAGTATTAACAACCTTATCTATAATCTTTTAAAGAAGGGCACACAAGATTTTTGTGATTATCATTTTTGTTTATTTATTTATTTTCAACCTTATTCCATACAATTACAAGTCATACAATACATACAGTACCCTCCAAAAGTATTGGAACAGTGAGGCGAATTCCTTTATTTCTGCTGTAGACTGAAAACATTTGGGTTTGACATCAAAAGATGAATATGAGACAAAAGATCAACATTTCAGCTTTTATTTCCAGGTATTTACATCTTGATCCGATACACAATGTAGAAGATAGCACCTTTTGTTTGAACCCACCCATTTTTCATGTGAGCAAAAGTATTGGAACAGATAGACTTAAAGTAGATTAAAGTGAATAAAACCTAATATTTAGTTGCAAATCCTTTGCTTGCAATAACTGCATCAAGTCTGTGACATCACCAAACTTTTGCATTCTTCTTTTGTGATGCCTTTCTAGGCTTTCACCGCAGCCTCTTTCAGTGGTTGTTTGTTTTGGGGGGTTACTCCCTTCAGTCTCCTCTTAAGCAGGTAAAATGCATGGTCTGTAGGGTTTAAGTCTGGAGATTGATTTGGCCAGTGTAAAACCTTCCACTTCTTACACCTGATGAACTCCTTTGTTGTTTTGTCAGTGTGTTTTGGGTCATTATCCTGCTGCATGATGAAGGATCTCCCAATCCGTTTGGTTGCATCTTTCTTTAAATTAGCAGACAAAATGGAGTTCATTTTGCTGCTGCCATCATGTGTTACATCATCAGTGAAGATTAATGGGCCTGTCCCAGAAAGAGGCCATGCAAGCCAAAGCCATGACATTACCTCCACTGTGTTTCACAGATTGTATGCTTGGGATCATGAGCAGATCACTTCTTTCTCCAAACTTTAGCCTTTCCATCACTTTGTCTCATCAGTCCATAAAACTTTGTCCCAGAATTTTTGAGGCCTGTCTTTGTACTTTTTGGCAAATTCCAGCCTGGCCTTCCAATTCTTCTTGCTAATGAGTGGTTTACATCTTCTGGTGTAGCCTCTGTACTTTTGTTCATGAAGTCTTCTGTGAATAGTAGATTGTGATACCTTCACTCTTGCCCTCTGGAGGTTGTTGCTGATGCCACTAACAGTTATTTTAGGGTCTTTCTTTATAGCTCTCACAATGTTTCTGCCATTCACTGCTACTGTTTTCCTCAGTCTACCTGTTCAACGTCTGTTACTTAGTACCCCAGTGGTTTCTTTCTTCTTCAGGACATTCCAAATGGTTGTACTGGCTATGGCCAATGTTTGTACAGTGGCTCTGATGGCTCAATGGCTTTCCATCTTCTCTCAGCTTCACAACTGCTTGTTTTTCACCCATAGACAGCTCTCTGGTTTTCATGTTGGTTACACCTCTTAACTATAAATGCACAGGCAAAACCCAAATCTGAAACTGAGTGTAGACATTCAGTGGTAGTTATTGTTTGAATAATCAATGTAACAGGAGGCTCCTGGGCAACAAAACACACCTGTCAGTCACATGTTCCAATACTTTTGCTCACATGAAAAATGGGTGGGTTCAAACAAAAGGTGCTATCTTCTACATTGTGTATCAGATCAAGATGTAAATACCTGGAAATAAAAGCTGAAATGTTGATCTTTTGTCTCATATTCATCTTTTGATGTCAAACCCAAATGTTTTCAGTCTACAGCAAAAATAATGGAATTCGCCTCACTGTTCCAATACTTTTGGAGGGGATTATATACAAGCCATACAATTCTTTCTTTGTGCAAAGCTCACCTAATGATTACCTACAGTACAGAGTTTTTTTGTGACTTTTAACATGGTATCATCTGCATAGAAATATGCAGATGATACGGTGAAAATTAAAATATGGTGAAAATTGCCAATCTGGCACATCTCATTAAACTATCCAGGGGGTCCAAGGGTCCAAGTTAGTTGTCCCTCTTTGTATGACCCTAAAGGGCAAAAAATGTACCACTTGCCTTGAACCATTTTGCATAACTTATACACAGATAAACAATTTTTTATCTCATTAATCATAGTGTAACTGTTAGCATCATCAGGTGTTATTTCAGTCATATGTTTTCTTTCATCGTCATGGTGAAGAAGTTGAAACTTGGCTCACAAATTATCTATCAGCTTTCTGCATGAATGAGTAATCCTGCAAGTCTAAGTATGTGTTTAAGAGATGGCACTGCAGTATGCAAGAAAATGTTTTAGAGAACATCCTATGCCATATTTGTTACCATGCAGAATTTTAGTATTTTGTGCTTGTGAGTTATTTTTGTCATATAATATTACCTTAAAAACTTTCTCTCTTAGGTCTTATCTATGTTTGTTTTTTTTATTTCACAAGCTCCTTATCAGACATCAAGCGGTGTTGTTCATTCTCCCCCTCGGCCATCAGGTCACCCAGGAGGAGGTTCTCATTTGTCCATCTCACGCTGCTGTCCTGGCCAATTATTCTGATCTAATGTGCGCCCTGGCAGGCATCTGCGGTGACGCCAGATGCTACTGCATAAACCCACCGGCTCCCAGAGTGGTTTTTATAATATTAAACAGACTGACTTCCTTCATTGGTGCAGTGTTTCTTTGCAGAGGAAACCTCACTCCACTGGCACAACATGTGACACAGCATGGGCAGTTGCTCTGGCTCTTAGTGTGTTTGTGTATGCGTGACCGTGTTTGTGTTGATGTATGCAACTACAATCCAGCACTTGACGCTTCCACCCATCACCCACATGCCCCTCTACTCATTGCCTTCTTCACTGTGAAACCAATGCAGCCTCAGTGAGGCTGCGGCAATGTGATGCAACTTGAGTGTCTCTACTTAATGCAATAAACTAAATTTTAAGTTATTTTGTTTCATAGGAAAAACAAACTCTTAATCTGCAACCAACTTAGAAGTTTTTCTTAAAAAAAAAAAAAAAAAACCTAAGTAATTAGCATAAATGGTTACAGCCACTGTGGGCTGAACAGACAAAAAAAAAAAAAAAAGAGCTGTCTGAATAGAAACTCGCTGTTTCACAAGGTAGTGCAGACATTACACCAGCGGTTGCTAAGCACCACAGATGTTACCCAATAACAAAAACCATAGAATCTCATGACTTTACTTTTAATGCTTCTGGAGCTTGACACAGGCTCTGGCTGAGGCACAAGGACAGTTTCTTTCTGCCTCCTCTACACATGAATCATCTCTACCACAAGCACAACACACTGAGCTCAAACACCTCCTCCTACAAGGACTGATTTGATGAAATCGCAGGACTGACCTCTAATAAATTGCAGGTTTGACCTTTCCTCTGCATATCCTGAATAGCTGAAAGGATGGAGCCTCCTACACCTCCAAACACATAATTTGAGAAAATAATGCTTCACTGATGAATGATGTGTCCCTGACATTTCTCTGTCAACAATGTGGATGGTGCATCATTTTTTCTCTCATCTGGTTCCCTTATCCCTCATACAAATTAACTTTAATTGAATATAGCAGTTCTGTGTGTATGCATAATAGTTTTGTGAAACCCATTAAGACAAAGACTTGTGTAAGTGCAACAACAAGTGCAAAGCAGTAAGTCCTGGGCGTACAGACTGTGTGGGTGTCTCATTATCTGCTATTTTAGTTCATGTAGGTGCAGGAGCAGGGAGCTGGGAGAAGAGAAAATAAATCAGAAGGTGTGAACAGATTAACAGATACACTGTCAGTCATATCACTGGTCCCATCGCTATGAAACAGGTGTGCCAATCACATTTCACGCAGATTTCTAGCTGGGGTGTATGGTTATTCTGTAGTAGCCTGAGGTCATTTGCATATGATTAAACCAAGAAAAATACAGTGGATATATGCACAAAATGGCGCTGTGTGTAAACCTTGCATTCAGATGACTGCAAGAATCTAATGAACTGGAAGGAAATATTTTTATACAATGATAAAGCAGCCATGAATAAAAGATAATGCTATTATCACTATTATTAACTTATTTGAGACGTCAAAACTGCTTTAGCAACATTCAAGTTCGCTTTGGTTGAGAAGATCATGAGGTTAGCAGACTGACATTGCACAACTCATGAGTCGCCTATTCTCAGTGGCCCAGTTTCCACCAAAATACCAACAACTTGTTTTGTACTGCCTCATTTGAAACCCTCCAAAAATACCAAATAGACAAAGTGTATTGCAAGGTCGGGAAAATACCCAACTGTCTGGAGCGTTGTTTCTGCTGGTTGTTGCGCCGCTACAGAAATAGGACCCAAGATGGTAAGAGTTTGTTCCACCCCCTCAGTCTGTCATCATCCTCAGTTATATTTAGTTTGGTATTTAGTTAGTTCATTTAAATGGATGGCTTAATAAAGGCTGGAAACATAGGGAAAGCTAGCTAGCATAGCTCTGTCCAAAAGTAACAAAATCTGTTTACTTACACCTCTACAGCTCACTAAGAACTAATTAACTTCCTCAAGTCTCTGCTGGTTTTCTGGAAGCCTTAAAGCGAAGACAAGACTCCAGAAAGTCACTGTGCAAGGCCAAGCAATCGTACCACAAATAACCCCTTGTAAAAAGAGATTAAGACAAACGAGCTATAGGTAGACAGATTTTGTGACCTCTGACTCCTGTTTCCAGGCTAACTGGCTGGTGGCTGTAGCTACAAATTCAGCATACAGACAGGAAAGTGGAATTGATCTTTTCATCAAACTCTCAGCAAGAGGCTTATTCCCCAATAGGTTTAAGGTATTCTTTTTGCATCCTCCATTCATTCTGTATACAGTCAGTCCATAAAATTACATCACATCACGAGTCTTCATTGATTTTTGACGATGTAAGGATTTCATCCCACCTTTAGATTTAAGTTTGGATTTTTGCTCACATGCTTTCATTCTGCATGTTTTGCAGAATATTGAGCATAAGTTCCAACTGTCACACTTGCCTATTCCCAAGGGCCTAAAAACCCTCTGGCTCTGTCTCAAATCTCAACCACCAGCAGTTTAGCCGATGGCAGCAACAACTGTGGTCGTGCAGTTTCCATATATCTCTGTCATTTCCCATCACTGCAAACTATTCCTAGACTACACTGTTGCTAACTGCATATGAACTACCTTCAAGTATATTTATGTCAACTTACCTTTAAAGGAAGACTGACATTTTAATTACAATCCACAAAACAATCAAGGGATATTGTGACATTTTTATACTGTTGTATCTATTCTCCAAGTGGTTTCTCTGAAGTGGTTTGAATGTTCTGCTAACATGCCCTAAAAGCATGGGTCACACCTTGCTGCAAGCACATACTAGCTGTGGCTGTATGTAGAATGCTAATGAACAAAAAAAAAAAAAACAGATAAGCTTTTCTTCCCCCAACTGTGACAGATGAAGATGAAAAGCTACTACATTTGAAAATGTCAAAGTAGTCCAGCAAACAAACTCAGAAAAACATATTCAGTCTGAAACGTCATCACCTATACTACACGGAAAATAGATGTGATCCAGAAAAGGAAGTGTTACAGTCCTGTTCTATTTTCCTTCATGCCATATTGTTGCACCTACAAAAGGAGATCTTGGGAGATTCACTACAGCCTTTGCAGAGCCCTCACATTTGCAACCATCCATCTCCTGTAACTGGCAACTGACTATAAATTTCAACATGCAGTCTGGGAAACGATTGCAACTTGAGGTCATATATAACTGTGCTGGATCTTTGAGCATTGACTTATGGGGAAAATATGGCAGCCCCATCCAGATGACATCTCCAGCATCTCTAATTGGTTCACAGTATATGGATGGAGAGGCCAAATTGACGGGTGCATGTTATGTTTTGATAATTATAGGGTGCTGCAGTAGCGGTTTTCAGAGAACCGGCTGTTGTTTCAGGGGATGTAAGGTCCTCGACTTTACTATAGTATTAATCATGGGTCAGGGAATCATTTACAAAGCAGCACAGTAGAGTGGAGCTCCATGGTAAATATACTGTACGTTGAGTCATTTGACAGATGTCTCCCATTTCAGCCTTCATCTCCTCATTACGTCGAACGTTTAACCACTGCACGTTACCACACCAAGATGAAAGGTTTTTACATTTACTCTGAACTCTATAATACACTATGCATTAAACATCCTGCCATAAATCAAATACGTAAGTGTACAGTATATTCCACAACTTTACCAAACTGAGAAACCACAGGCAGAATAGAGTGCTTTACCTGAATGAACTACTAGAATGTTCAACATTTAGATCATGGAGCAAGCATCAACATTTTAAAAAGGCACGCGTAAATTGTATTTGAGTCTCTTCCTCTGCTTCCATTATATAAATTTACTTCTAAATCTCTAAGCAAATGCCACAAGACTGAGTGCCTTACTTTATCCCCGAGCACATCTGGGCCAGTGATTGTGTGTGAGCTACATTCATGTCATAGCATATCTTCTACAATACACACACACAAGATGGTGGCAGTGTTGTACATATACAGAGGGTCTTGGACTGATGAGCTCTGACAGGCCTCCCACAGCTGACACTATTACTTACAAACATCCAAACCCTGCCGACGGCTATGAGGGAAATGCATCCCTAATAAAGAGCAAGGTCAAAAGTTACTGATTTCTGTGTCATCCAGTTAATTGGCAGTGTGTTTTTCTAACCCCGAAGGGATATTTTGTGGCTCTCTAATGATGAATTCAAACTAAAAGGAAGGCAGCTCTCTCTTTAGCCTTTGATATGATATTTAAATATAATTAAGGGCCAAAAAAAAACATTTTTGAAAGGGTTAGGTGAAGAGGGTTTGGTCAGAGTTGAGTCACTGAAGAATTAACTATGCATAAGAGACAGCAGACATACTGTATGTCGTAACAGAAAAAAACACAGGTGTAATTAGTAACATGGGTGCTTTGCTCACTGATGTGGCTTACTGAGAACTGAGGCATTGTTGTTGCTGAAATTCACAAAATGTTTATCAGCCTGAATTTCTGCTGCAAGAGAGAAGTAATCAGATTACAGTCCCTCTGATTACTACTCAGAATCTGTATCTACATACATATAAAGTTGGAGATGTCATGGCAGGTAACTGATATGTTGTGGGCAAATAAGTGACACGTGCATGTTCTATGTGATCCTAGGCAGTGAAGGTCACATGGTCTCCCAGGGGTGTGTGGATAATCATTTACTTGGAGCTCCATGTGGCTGCCAGGGGACCTGGATCCCAACGCTCCTCTGACACTGACAGATATCCAAGCAGACTCTCCCTGACACTTCCGGACATACATGGAGCTGATTTACTATTTATGTACTTTTATATTAGACATTTAATATGTTTTAATCATATGTTTTGCTGTTATATTACGGACTGATTGAACATTTATGTGGCTCAAATGGCGAAGAAAACACATTTTTCATATTTTGTCTAAAACACATATTGCCTTGTCTTCGTGTTGATAATTGCCACATGCTGGGCTAGCTGATGAAATGAGAACAATACCATCTGATTAATTTTATTCAAAGCTAAGTGGATGTTTAAGAGGTTAACAAAAGGAGCTTTGATCTTGTACAGTACATTAAATAAACACAGAAGAGTTTAATTTTTAGTTTAACTATAGCATAATTCTCCTTCATATCTATCTTATCTTTCTACTGTCGCAGTTTTGGCCACCTGATTTTACATACCTCCATAACTTTTCATGCAAACATCACAGAATTAAGCTTGTTGATATTGAAGGAGACACTTGTAAGTTTACATTACTGGATGTATTAATTTCCATGAATGTATAAGACATCAAATACCCATTTATTAAAAAGATAATATTTTTTATTTTTTTATTTATTGCAGTGAAATATAAATTATAAAACACTTTTTCACACAATTTTTCATGTTCTGGTTCCCACGTCCACCAATGCACCAGAATTCCTCGCAGTGTACCCAGACATGTGCCAAACCTATGGAAAACCAACTATCCAAAACAAAAAGGCTGAAATATACCTAATGACAAACATATTTACAAGTACTAATGACCACAGGAGTAAATTATTGTGATTACAGAATTGCAGATTAAGATCATGCTCATTACAATATTTTCTTTAATAATTTTAACTATCATGATTGAGGCAATAGGCAGTTCTTATGGTTTATTATGGGTCCTGGAATTGTATTATTCACTCACAGGTGTGGCTGTCTGGCACACCTAAATGGAACAGAGCCAACGTTAATATCATTAGTTTCGAATGTGTTTGTTTTTCTGCAATGGTAAGTGAAAATGTCTGCTGTAATGGCCTGTACCCGATGAGGCACAGTTTCTTCTTACTATTATGGTATTGTTTAAATATTGGAGTTTGCATGTTCTCCCTATGTTCTCCCCTAGGTTAACTGGTGGCTCTGAATTGCCCGTAGGTGTGAATATGAGCGTGAATGGTTGTTGGTCTCTATGTGTCAGCCCTGTGATGAACTGGATAATTGTCTGCCTCTCACCCAGCCACCCAAAGCCAGCAGGGATATGCTCCAGCCCACGACTGATAAGGATAAGTGGTTACAGATAAAGGATGGATGGATGGATTTTCTCGGCTTTTGTTCACACTTAATTCTCCCACTGTGGAAGTATGAACTGATTCAACTTCTTCTCGCTCTATGTTCAGTCATTTTCAGCCTGTTTTCTAAATTAACATGGAGGAACTTCTGCATCAATGCCCAAACTTCACTTTTATCACAGTTTGATAAAGGTTTGGGGCAATGACAAACATAAGACATTGAGTGTGTGGTTGATCATATTTGTATATCTGCAATTAAACCTAATATGTTTATTCAAGTTTCATTTATAAGTTCACAAAAATGTAAAAGTTTTGTGTTGTGATAGCTACACATTCTGCCCTATACAATGTCACCTCTTTTTTCAGGTAGCCACAGTGACTGCCTCCTTTACTTAGCTAGTTAGGACATGATCCTTAGAGACAGCAAGAGCTCACTGCTGCTCCGTGTTAGCTTTAACATCAGAGTATTAACTAAACACAAGGGCCCTCTGTCACATCCTAGACAGAGATGGATGGCTTCTAATGCCACTCTATGTTTCTTTCTGAGGGTTAAAGGGTGATATGGAACCCTATGTAAACTGGAGTTTTCCAGGTTGTGTTATTTTAGAGATGCGTGTGTATGAGCACCTTCAGCTGCACTACCCATGCAAGCATGATTTTTATCATATAAACCGATATTCACAATACTATAATAGTTTAATCTTTCAAACACGAGTCTTTTTTTTTTTTAGATATTATAACATAAAACAGATATTAGAACTCATCTTATCTTTTTTTTTTTACAAAGTTCTCTCCAAAGTAAAAAAATTACTAGACAAAAGGCGTGGATAAGAGGAACTGTTTCTAATTGCAGTCTTGTGTTGAAACAGAAGTTGAATTGTTGACTGGAGGTCTCTATCTGTAAGAATGTTGGTTTCACAGGAGGGGTATACAGGATTGTGTGAAAGGTTTTGGTTTG
Source organism: Argyrosomus regius (assembly GCA_946959425.1). NCBI lineage: Eukaryota > Metazoa > Chordata > Actinopteri > Sciaenidae > Argyrosomus > Argyrosomus regius. The sequence continues at coordinate 24,149,763 of OX336893.1, read as the reverse complement.
AAGCTTGCTTTGCATTTCAAGGGCTGAGCATTAGATCATGGATCCAGCACAGCAGGCACAGGAGACTGACCATCAATGAATTATTTTTCTTTTCTACAAGCCTTGACTTGCCCCATTGCCTCACTTTTAGTCACACGCACAAATGGGCCGAGTCAAATGTTTTAACGCATCCTGTTTTCTTTTTCTCTCTCTTTTTTTTTTTTTTGCAGCGCCGTTTGAAATGAGGGTCACAGACCACATGTGAGGCACAACACAGGTCCCAGTCAGCAGTCCTCTAAATGTCACTTCATGTCGGGAAAATCAACTCCACTACACGGGACGGGGGTCAGTTTACACTCTAGTAGTGAAGGTGTACAAATTTAGGAAACTAGCCTTGGCTGATGACATGGGGCGTCTTCTTTCCTGCAGACTTTCCAGTCATTCAGCTTCTGGAAAATCTCAACAACATCGCTCATAATTATACAAGGTATACCGGTGAACACCCAACATCAGTGCATTCAGTGGTGATAGCATCAGCGCAGCACTAATCTGAAGCAAATGTTTGTCCCACTGACTTGAATCAGCCGAGCACACTGCACAAACGTTAAGGCAGCCCTTAAATATCCTGTTTTATTTAATGAGACTCACACCAAGGAGAGCTCTGAATAAATCAGCCTTTCTGTGTCTCCCCTCTCTCTGTTAACAATGTGGACAAGAATTTCAAATTAAGTCCTGAGTGAAGCTAAAATAAACTCTCCCATCACATAACCTTGTAAACATAGACTCAGCCAGTGTCCTTTTAAGGAAGAAAGAACGATGTTTGAACATACCACCATTTCTGAAACATAATGGTGGGCAACATGCACTTTGAAGGGAGACCAAACATTACATTAGATGCCAAGTGTTTGTCTTTCCTGCCAAATCTCTTAAACTAACCCAGCCACTTTCTAGTTTTTAGATTTTTAAGCTCACTACTACCACCACATTTCTTTCTTGCATGCTTACATTTTTATCTCTTTATTTTATGTTCTGTTGTAGCATTTTTATCCGCAAATGCCCTTTCTAATCCAAAGAGGTGCGCTTGACTTTGATCACCAGCTGTGTTCCTCTAAGCTGCTGCTGGGGGAGTCGAGTTTACAGATATTGCAGGTGTTGGTACATATCTTCAGCTGTGAAGATTTGAAAGCCATGTGGAGTGTGAACTCATTTACCTCACACTTTTCATTCACGTTCTGATAACAGACAAAGTGAGTCCTTTTGAAGGTATTTGAATAATCTTTGTAAAAAGATATGTGCATATGCATGCAGAATTTGTAAGGAAGTAAGGCAAGGAACTAAGATTTTGGCACCAGAAGTTTGTAGTTCAAGTAATATTGACCAGTCATGTTTGAGTAGGCTTTGGTTGCAACAGTCCCTGTGGAGAGCAAAAGCAATGGAACACATTTGCACTCTTGGAACCCATCAGCAATCATCGGACGGCTATTTTTTAAATGCTGTTTATAGAGATTAGCATTAGCATAACATTGCTGACTTTAGCACTGTCTTTCTCATCATTCCCATGTATCGAGTTGCTAATCTGACTGCAGAAGAAGTCTTGGCCCAGATATCCATTATCCATTTTCCGGATATTCTCGACACTGGAACCTCAGAAGCACTGGCTGTACTCCCAGAGGCTTAATTTGTTGTCAGATGTTAGCCAATGGGTTCAGATTTTGTTCTTTGAATATCTTGTCACAAAATTTGTGTAGACGGTGGTCTTTTATATTTTATATTCTTTGCTTCTGTTACCAAACAAAAGGTGTGTATACGGTATCAAACTTTAAAATTATACCAAGATCAGTGTTTAATGCTAATGAAGAAAATGTGAAAAGAGACATCTGACCTCAAATAGAGAGGGGTAAAAAAGTGTTCTGTCAATTAATGAAGTCAAAATGACCACAATACCAGTTGCTGATACTGATCTTATTTGGCAGATTGGGTATAGGCCATGACATAACATTAAATAGAGATTGCTACATTTATAAAAGTCAGTCCTGAAGCAGGTTAATCATGTATATACTTTGACTTACACCTTCCAGTGACCTTTTAAGTGGATTAAATAAAGCAAAATATTGGTCAGTGACTTATGAGCACTTTAAATAGTAAATATGAGTCAATGCGGTCACGACTGTGTGCTCTAAATTGAGGCATAAGAAGGCGGCCCTGAAATGGGACAGGTGTTATTGAGCTGTTGTGATGTCTTCAGTCTAGAAATGCAGACTTTGGAAGATCCAGTCCCCGAAGTGGGACACAGCTATTGTTTGAAGGGAACAACTTTTCCATCAAATGCATCTGAGACGTCTGAGAGAGTTAGTATTGTTCTATGTGATGTCTGCAAACACTCCCTGATACTGGATGTTGAAAATCCATCATGTTCTGGGGCCAAATTTCTCCCCAGATCTTTGGACGTACTGTGAACATTAAGTCTGCACAATAAATCACTAATTGAAAGTTTAATCCTGATTCAAAGTATACTCATTTTTAACATTATGTCTTGGTTTGACCTAACTGTCAAAAGCAAGACAGAGCTCCACAGTAGTTAAACTGGGCAGTGCTCTCAGAGGCTGCAAACAAACCCAATTGTCCTATCACCAAAGCAACGCAGTCCAAAGCTTAAGTAGCAAAATCTTAGATGACCACAGCCATCCCTTAAATCATCACTTTCAGCTGCTTCCCTCAAGTATCTTGTGCAAAGAAAAACATTTATAGGAATTTCTTGCCAGAAAATATCAGGGCATAAACTTAGCCAGACTGCTACTTTTCGTTCTTTCTTGACCCTCATTCACTCCTCACTATGAAGTATTTGGTGCTCCTTTTAATATAGCTTCAAATGTGTTTGAATGTAACATTTTATTTCTGCATATGTCGGAAAAGACAAATTTCTTTTGCATGCAAAAGGTAGACAAAGTATTTAAATAAAGTATTTGCTATTATAAATACTTTGAATTGAATTAATAGCTATATTGATTACTACAATCTCAAGACAAAAGATGCTATAACTTGTCATAGTGTTAAGCTGCTTGATATTTTGCATCAAATATTAACCAAGAATCTCTTCTTGCCACCTCTTTTTGTTACATGAATCGTTTTTTGTTTTGTTTTGGTTTTTTTTCAAATGCTGAAATATGAATGAAACGAAAGACTGTGTTCACACTTACTGCAATTCATGTCGCAATTAATGAAACAATTGTGTAGTGTTTTTGTCCATAAAATGGTGTAGCTGTTATCCAGTAGAGGTCTTCCATTTTCCACAACCTGTTGTGAAATTTGTGATCACGATTTCAATATACAGCATGCTACAAAAGAATAACCTTTGATGTGAGAATGACAAAACACAGCCCTCAGTCTGATGGGTTGCCTTGGTTTCCCCTTTTCTCTCGAGATTATGTGGCATTTAGTTCACTGCATGTTTTTCAATGCAGTATTGCTGAAGTATTCTTAATAAAAAATGTCTTTGAAGTCTGACTCAGATAAGATCAAACACTCTAATATAAAACTGTTACATAATTATTAAATACAGAACGTATCAAAAAGAAAAAATGATCCACCCGCTCTTTGTGTGAAAAGGCATCAAAGCCTTCTGACTCCCCCAGGTATTGGCTCAAATTGGTTAAAGTTGCATGATAGGACTTGTGCATCAGCTACTGTCTAACAAAAGTTGCAAGTACACTTTACAAACAGAAAGAGTTTCTCAGTAATGGCTGTCTAATTATTCAGCAAGTTTGAAGAGCTTGAAGTCAATGAATGCCACAAAAACAAATAATCAATTTGTCTAAGCAAAAAGATGCTTTTGTTGCTATAGCAACACGACGTTTTCTATGTGATGAGCCAGCCAGCAATTTATAGAAACATTCAACAAGGGATCAGCATTGTCATCAAGCTCTGGATAATGGCATGGAAATTTTAAAAAGTTATTTTCTAACAATATAGGACTCTGCATTTCATCTTTCCAGTGACACAGATAAAAACATAGTTAATAGTGGCAAAATTAGCACTTTGGCATTGGCAGATCCTTTTCTAGGCCTCCTGTAATTTATATTGACTGTGCACAGTACAAGCACTGACTTCACTTTACATCTAACTATGATTTTTGCCCAGCTTGCACACTGTGCATGCACAGCACTACGTGAAGTTGACGGGGCGTAGAGGCTGTTTTCATCCGAAAGCACTGTGCCAAGTAACTGCAGCTGAAATGAGACTGTTTTTATTGGCTCCTTAGTGCTTGGCTTATAGAGAGTGGAGCTTGAGCAGGCCTAGCCCGCAGTGTCTTAAATAGCTTGTGAAGTCCTGACTTCGCTTTTAACTTCACTAGTGAGTGAGTCGCTTTGTAATTATTTTAACCGCGAAACAATTATTTACATTCCATCTGATTGATAAAAGCTTCACCTCCACATGTGTTTGGGCTTTTTTACAACACTCCATGATGCACGAGGTGCTACTAGCTCATACCATTGAACCCTAGTAATAGATCTACCGAATATTACTGTGGCAAATGTGACAAGACTTTTCATTTAAAAGGACTGAGGCTTAGCTCATTTACAACTTAATGCATGTGTGGTAGGAGCCTGTATTTAATGAGAAAATAACTTCAGGGTAAGTCAGACGTTGTTTTTTATGTGAAAAAGATGTGAATTAACCATGCAGCACTCACTCATCTCACAACAAAACAACACAGAGTACAGAAAGCCAAATAGAAAAGTCCCCTGTAGACATTTGTAATGTGAAGTCGCCCAAAGGCAAATAACAAACCCTTTCACCTTGTCAATGCATCATACTTGGGTCTATCTGATGATTATTGAGAATGAAGGCTGATGAGGTCTCTTTACACTCTGTGAAAATCTTATGGGACAAAGACAACGCCTGCGCTCACAGCGTTTTATACTGTTTTGGCAAAGCGAGGTGTGCATCGTAAAGCTGTCAGTTTATATCTCGTTTACTGATCCTGAATAGCTTTAACATCAAAAAACTGTCACCATGACTATTACATGGCGCATCATGCCACACGAAATCAGTTGTTTATTTTTAGTAAAGATAGGAAAGGAGAAAAAAGAAGAAAGAATGAATTGCAATAGAAGAATGTAGAATTCCTATCACATGACTGCTCATATGTTTTATGAAATATAAGACCATGTGAAAGACAGATTTTTCATTTATGACATGAGAATATGTCAGGATATTTATAAATTACTTACAATTCCACATTACCACAATTGTCCCAGCATTATAATTAAAACATTCTTTTGTTAATATAATCCAACAAATGTTCCCATCTTTCTGAAGAAAGGAAAATGGAACAAACATCAAGCAAACAAACGATCATTAAAAGGAAATAACTGAAGAAATGAACAATGAGCAACTTGTGTTTATTTTTTATGAAAGATTAAAACAGTATGTGGTATGTCTAGACCCACAGCAGCAGCAGCAGCAGCAAATTTCAGATGTGTTTGTACTGTACATATCAACATGCGCACCTATAGTCCAGGAAAGTAAGTCTTACTGCAGATCTGTAAATACGGACATACATCTTCTGTTTTAACAGCTTTTTAATTCTTTTTAGCAAAATTGTGTAATTGTCCTTCAACAATTTTCACTTTTCTGTGGAGCATATATGTAGACCATTACTGTTATACATTTTGATGCAATTCATTTACAGTAACAGTGTTAGCTCAGACTAGAATGTAAATGCCTGGCATAAAAAGGCCTGGGACACACCGCAGCCAAACCACATATTTCCTAAATGATTTAACAATTGTGTGTTACGATATGGATTTAAATGTTTTATTACGAACTTCCGCATAAATGTCTAACATCTGCTAATATAAATTTATAGTTTATAGAAAACAAGCCAAATCTCAGTTCTCAATATCAGAAATGTGAAATACATTTAAGAATAGTTCAACCTGGGGAAACTGTTAGCCTAGTTTTTACATGGAGACGTCTGAATTAACTGCCATGGTGGTACTGTATCATGTAATGTCTAAACCAGAGCTCAATTGTTCTAGGAAGGAAAAAATACACTTAAAATTTTATGATAAAATTTATGATGTAATCATAAAATTTCAGGTTGAATAACTAGCAGACACAGGATGTTACAGTAGGGAAATCTACTGTATATACTGTAGAGCAGTTAAAAATAATGGAATAAAAAATAGAGAAGACCTTTTCCTTATTCAATACTAGATTGCATATCTTGCTTAAAAGTGACATTATGCTCCACTGTTCGCATATTTGTCCACGTATTTCGGAACGGTCAATCTGCCATTTTCTGAGACAAGTTGCTTTCAATGGGTTTTCATAACTTTTTCTTTTATGGAAGAACTCAAACAGTTTTTGCGGATAATTTCAAATAAAGCTCCTGGAATGGTATGCCACAAGAATCAGTACTGGGTCCCCTGGGATTCATGTCATACAATAAAAATATTTATTTTTCAACTCAGAACTGCACTTTTTTTTTTTTTTTCTTTTGGTATCATCGGGCTTTCTAGTCTTGCCTTTGAAAAGTGCTACAGTTGATACAAAAGTCATGTTATACAAATTAATCATAAACCTGAAATTAAAATTGTATTCTTTTATGCTTTCAGCGTGTTTCTTCATATCCTATGCCCATGCTGCTGCCACTAATGGATCAGAACTAGGATAACTATTGCACGAAGAATTGTGAATCTCGTATTAAAGATCTGATGGTCTTCAACATTTTAATTTTTTCTCATGTTTCTGGTACCCCTAACTAACTGGCTTGAATAAACCTCAACACAACTTGAATTTACACACAAATTCCACTCATTTATTCCTCCTGCTTTCATTTATTTTGTGATCATTTGAACTGTCCCGTCTTACAATGTAAGTATTTCCAAATAAATATGAATTTTCAGTAGCAGTATAACACAATACATCTCGCCACAGAATACAATACTGACCACCATAAACCACTTCAAAAACAAAAAAATAATCCAATCTACTGCGGACAGAGAGAGAGAGAGAAGGTGAAATACATTCTAAGATCAAAATTCTTTGAAAATTAGATTATGGTACCATTTTCTGCCTTCAGGCTGGAAAAGAAGTTTCTTCTTCTCTGCTGTAAAAACATGAACCTGTAAAGTGTTGCAAGTAATGGTTTCCTAAGATAACCCACTAAAAGAGAGTTTCTGACTATCCCCATGGAGACAGAGGGGATGCAGAGCTGTGTCTGAGCAGTCAAAGAGAGCTTAGGAACATCTACAGAGGGCAAGGCTAGACAGGCCACAGTCACCTGCCAGGGGACCGGTCTCATCCTGCATGGATCCACAAAAAAACACAGTAACACTTCACTTTAAGTCTCCTGTAAACATTTAATACATGGTCTATAACATACATAACATAACATTTATAACATACTATAAGGTAGTTGTAAGCAGGAGTGGGTTTTTTTTATGTATTTGGCAACAACTATAACTCCTGTGGGCACCCATAAGTGGAGGCTGGTGTATAACAGCTGAATGACAATGTAATAAAGTTGTAATAATATAAAATATTCTTCAAAGTGGCCATTATAATTCTTGACAAATACTCACATTATTAAATATGTGTGCTTATGATTGCAACTACATACATGCTTATGAATGCTAAGGGGGAGATAAAGTAATCATATTTTATCATAACCATATACAGTACACCCTTACTCTGTTTTGTATTTATCAACACTACATGGTTATATTAAGTGAATGTCTGTGTATGTGTATGTGTAAATCTGATTAATGGCTTAATTTAGTTTGATGGTGACACCCACTGTGTGTATTTATTTTCAGGGTGATGCTGCCCTTTTTCGTGTAGTAAATACACTGGTTTGGATATTTGTTTAACTACTTTGCATACAACGTGAGTCCTCTATGTGGTGAAACTAGGCCAATGATAGAACAGAGTTGATATAAAAATGAACTCTGTGGGAGGAAGTATGCAGGCATTGGTGATCTGCCACTGCTGGCACTGACTTAGAGTGTTTCCACTGGAGATGCCAAATGGTTGCAGGCTGTGCCAAGAGAGAGATGGATCAAGGCGACGGGCCGTGGTATTCCCATGTCTCTGATCACAGAAGGTAAACTCTGCAGGGGAACCTGGGAAAATCCGGAGGTGGGAACGGTTTCTGATTTGCTCTCTGAGCCGAGCTTCAGCTTCACCCGCACTGCAAACCTCTGCGGTGCGTTTTCATTTAGATCAAAGGGCCCAACCCCAATTCCAAGCATGCAAACACAGTGAAACATCTGCAGCAGAATCCATGATATTCCCCCTGAGGATTTTCCAAATGGACATATTAAAACAAACTTGTTCATGCTGTCGGCCACACCCCTGACCACTGGATCTCTGACCACTCTGTGTCCACATCTGTGCTGGTTTGAGAGGAAAATACCCTTCTTAATCGTGAGAAAATGAGCCGAGAAAGATTTTGCGATCTTCTTCGTTCTCCTCGTCTAAAATACAGTAGATAAAATACTGCAGCTCGTTGACATATTTACAGCAATGGTAGGATGGGAAACGAAATTTCTTCCAGTGAGCATTAAAAACATTTGTTTCTCATGCATATCAAGTGGCAACTTTTTTACATACTTGTGGGATGATCTATGCTTATGCTGCCATTTGTCAGAATATGAACCAGATATCGAAACCACTGTGTCTGCGCATTCAAAACATCTGCAATTATCTCACCCGTCTGGCAAATTACACATATATTTGGAAAAAGATGATTTAAACGCTGAATATGAGACGACATTTAATTTCTCATTTTTGCTCTGTATAACCCATTTAAAAAAAAAAAGAGCAACAAATTAAGCAACAAATCTGCGGAGAATCTGTCAATCATCGTAGATGTCAGGCCTATGTCTGAGTGCATTTCTAATTTATAAATCATTGATCAGATAGGCGTAGCTGCAATTGGCAGGGATGGTGCAACAGCCTGCTTGTCTGTTCAAAGCCCCTCTCTGGCTTTCTTGGAAACTGTGTTGCTATGGAAATAGGCATCCTGGCTAGCACACGGGAGAGACTGCTTCTATAAGCAGAGTTACTGTATGCAAACATTTCCCTCAGGCAACACATGAATACGACTGAAAAGCTGCCTGAGGGCATGGCGGTTGAAAAAGGGTCACAATGCCATCATATATGGCAGGATTTACTTGTGAATGATTCGCATGCTGTCAGTACAGAGCAGGAAATTTTTTCATCTCTCTCTCTCGCACACACACACACACACACACACACACATAAAGAAACACATACTGTACGTACAAATGACAGATTATGTGTATGAAGTAGAATCACATCGACAACAAAGGAAATTAAATTGAATCATCAACAGATTTTTTCTCTAAGGTGGACTAAATATGAACATTGCTTACAATTTAACATTATTTAATAATATTCCACAGGAGCCTTTTCTGATATCTAAGGCATATATAGTATACACATTACCCACAAACAGGTACTGCTTAAAAGAAGGTTTTTCATTTTGCTTTGCAGCTCTCCAGACGTTTCTATTCTTTCCATGGGAGGGACATAATGAGCCCTGTCTCTGTTCAAGGATGGTCTTTGGCATCCAATATGAGTGAACTCATATTGAACTTCCTCCAGTCATCCACTGATGGTGAAACATGTGTTATGATGGAGGCTTTTTGCCTCCTCCCTGCCTAGTGTTTCCTGTTGTTTCTCCCTCCCATCTGTCTGTCTCCCTCTGTTGTGTGTGTTACTGGGTGTGGCCTCCAGTCTTTCTCTTACCAGATTGTCACCTCACTACCTGCTGCTCATCATCCAATCAAACCCCTGAGGTATAAAAGACCGGTTCAACCTTCCAGACACCGCCAGATTGTTCAGTCTTCTTTGCGGCCAACCTAGAGATCTTCTGAATGCTTGTTTGGGAAATTTATTTAACTCTATTTTCCCTGTACTTTCAGGAACTCCTGCCCCTTATTCCCCTGCCATGCCTGACTCTGTCTCGTCCGAGCACCTGCTCCTGAAGTATTCTGCTACCATTAAAACTTCACCGTTTTGGCAGATCTCCTCCCTTCAAGACCCCTCTAGTCATCCTGCTTCTGAGTGGCACCATCACCTGTGTTTTCAATAAATAGTTTAAAAACTGAATCTGGTCTCTGGTTGGTGCATTTTGGGTCTGCTACCTTTCATTCTAACAAAATGCTAGTGAGCGAATCTTTAAGCTTTAAATTTTTTGTATACATAGACGTTCCCAAAGTCTATGTAAGACATTGTGGTTCCTATTGCCAACACCAATTAACTGATTTTATTATTTATATTTTATTAATATTCATTTTAGTGTATTACAGATACAAAATAAATAAAAACAGCTTGAAAAGAAGTCAGATGAAAAAGTCCCCTGTTACAGGGATGTCTGAATACCAGTTTGGCAGAGAGAGGGAAAAGAAAGAGTGGGTTTATATTTTTGAGACTGCAGCTCTGCACTGAGACTACACAACTGGTTGCTAGGCAACCGCAGTGCCAAACCTGAAATCTGTTCAACAGGAAGCCTTCCAAAGTCAGACAGTTAATTTAGGCAGCTTAGATGAACATGGTGTCAGTCGTCTAGATGTTTAAAAGGCAATTATGAACCGACACATTTGGCCAGATATATGATGCGAAAGAAGTGTTGAATGAGAGAATTATCCTTGACAACAGACATTTATGAATATCTTTCTGTTGTTTCCTTAAGTGAAGATCAGGACAGCAAGTAAGTAGCCTGTTAGCAAACATTGTGTGAATATAATACATATCAGATTTTAAAGAAAAGTAAAGTAGTGGGTGACCCATATTGTGATGTACTGTCAGTTCAATGCAGTTATTCCATTTGCTTCAAAGAACATAACTGCATGAGTCTTTTTTTATTGTTTCCATTTTGTACCTTTGATAAATCTCTAGAGCTTCTGATACAAATTGTGTTGTTCCAACCTGTAGGAAAAAGGATGAACCCTGTGATTGTCTGCAACAACAGAGCTCTGATAAGGTATCCATATCTGTATGCCATCAGTGGCTGTTGATGTATGAAACATTTGCGAGTAGCTCAGGACAGTATTATATCAGCATGTGCTACATATGACATTAATAAACATCACTGGCTCTTTTCACACAAACAGACATTTGTGCTGCAGGGTAATTTATCCACTGAAGTTCAAATTTCAGTAACTGAATGTTTTTTGCATTAAATATCTTTGCAATTAATTTAAAATGACTGGTTGAGGCAAGAGGTTTACATTTTTAATCCCACTTCCATGTCCCCTGAAGAGCAATACATCTGCTGCTTCAAATGACTCTTTGTCAGCAACTGGTCACACAAAACAATCTATTCAGTTTTTACTCTGATAGACAACCCTAAATTAATGTGTCCCAGCCTCCGACTTCCAATTTTCCTTTAATTTATCAAAGTACAATTTTTTGATGAGGTCATTGCTCAATGATAATGACATCATGCTTCAAATTTAGTTTATAATATGACGGTTGTTTTCTTTTCCCCCCCTGTACTCGACTCTGACATTATATACCATTGTGCCTGTGGTTGCAGTGTTGAGACCTGGAAAATCTGCCCATTAAAATGCCTGGAGTTATTTCAGGCCTTGTTAAAGACTTGCTGTCTGGTCAGAAGATGAATTCCACCCACACCTTCCTCTTCACTGTGTTTTCCTCTGTCTCTCTTTGTAATCACGCTCCCTCACAGGTTTCACTATGAACCTGGACTGAAGATTTAAATAGATCCGGATGCTACATCAAGTCTCTGTGACTTTACTTAAGCAGAATTAAGTAACAGTGTTTCCCCTCATTAATGATTCTGAGGTATATCTTATTGTAAGTCTTTTGTGGTAGCTGCATCAGCCAATTTAGGGGGTTGCTCCTTTTGTTTTGACTTCCAAATAAATGGGATATTTAATGACTGTAGTGGTTAAGCATGTCTTACTGCCTGACTAATACTAGCCTCTGGATCCCAATGTCAAGATGTCCCCAGATTTCAGTGATAAAATTAGTAGGTAAAATATTATAGTAAGAATAAAAGCCCAGGTTTAAAAGATTTATTGCTTTTCATTTAGGTAAGATAGCTCGCAGTCCCATCATAAATGTCATGTCATTAATTCATCAAAAAGACTAAAAGACTCCAAGCTGCCATGTGAGGCTATAATGTTCATTATGCACCTGTCACAAACGGGCTCAGGGAATGTGACAAGTAGAGAGTCCATGCAAGAGATTCAATTAAACCAAGGATTGTTTATTAAAACAACAGTCATTTATTTAAAGAAAAACTCACAAATATCAAAGTCAGAATGCCGTATACCAAATGGCACTTTAATCTGTATCCCTGAGAAGTGCTTAAACTCAATTTGGCATTAACAAACCACAAGGGTCACAAACCTTATTAGTCCCCAACAAACCAATCAACAGTTCCTGATTTGTCACAAAAAGGCGGGTTTGCAACCCCACTTTTCACAAACTGGCTCAGGAATTGTGACAAGTATGGAGTCTTTGCAAGAGATTTACTTAAAACAAGAGTAATTTATTAAAGTTAACACAAATCAGTCAAACCAAAAGATAATCATGCAGGGTGAATGCACACATAGGAAAACAAAAGTGATGGAGAAAATGTAAGGTTTGACATGAAAGTCATGCCTGAAGTTAAGACCATGGAATGGTTGATTCTCTTTACAGTTGTCATTTTAGACATCTTACTTTATTTATCATCAAGTTAAGCTTTTAGCTTTAGCCATAAACCTATGTTTTAATGCTAACATGTTAGCATGTTACTTTTACATTATATTGAGTCTCTGACGTCTCTAAATGATGGTAACTTGAGGTTCTTTCACTAAATTAATTAATATTTATCTCTGATACATTTTCTTTTAGGTTTTTTGAGCAGTGCACTGAAAAAAAACCCTGAAGAATAAACATTTTGACAGATTTGTATGCAAACTGTAAGATACCTAAAACACAGGTCAGCTGAATGTGATCATAGTGTCCACACACAAAAACATTACAAATGTAAGACATTAAACACACTGACTAACTCGTACTTTTTACCCTCAGACATTAAGGGTACAAGGTTATTTATAGCCTTTCAAAGTAGTGTGACTACTATTTTTTACTTTATTTTATCCAACCTTACCACAAACTGTCCCACGAGAATATATTAAATTGAAATAACATATTAGTTTCAATAGACTGGTCTAAAAAAAATAAAAAATGAAAACCTTGTAATATATCGAAGTATTTTAATAGACAATTTAAATGGAGAAGAGGAAAAAGAAAAAAATAGCAAATGAGGACGAAGACTAAGATGAAGTTCTACCATCTGTGCTGGTGGCTGGACTCGCACCGGGAAAGCACCTGTGTGAGACAGAGCCCATTATAGAGCCGTTACAGGGCCATTTCCGCAGAGGGAAAACCACAAGTGGCCAATTAGATAATTAGAGCATCCTTTTCTCCATGTCTTCACCTTTGCTTCTCCTTCTCTATCTCTAGCTCAGAACTGAATTTTTAAGCTTGAACATGAAAAACTATAACCATCTCTGCTGTAGGCCCAGCTGGATGCACAGGAAAAGCATAAGGGTTAAGGGTAGAAGTGGGAGTATGTCATTTGTCTTTGTCAGCACACCACAGGACTTGTTTACTCTCTTAACCCAAGTCATTACTACTGCTGACTGTGGAAAATAATTATGTCTGGATGCATCTGGATTGTAGCGTGCACTCAAAACTGGCCATTTGTGGAACTAAATTACACTTTTCTCTTAATTTCAAGCATGGCCTCTCTCTTATTTATTTTAGTTTTTGTTATTTAAAAGTACAAGATCTTTAACTTATGTTACAACATGTTTAGATTCAGTGCCAAAGCAGGAAATAGCATGACCTGGGTGTGGTGGGCAGAGTGGTGGTTGGACAGCGTTTTTTTCTTCAACACTGTATTTTTTGAACAGTCATATTTAAACATGACTTGCAATACCTGCTTTTTGTTCATTTTTAGGAGGGGGTGCACTTAGGGCCAGCTAAAACAAGTTGCAAGATGTGAACACAACAGTGACATACCATATACAGTACAGTATAACCTAAACTGTTTACACATCCAGCTAATGAGGAACAACATTCATTTGCAGTCATGCTTCTGGCCAGTTTTCATTCTCTTTTACCTGTTTTTGGTCTCTACCAACTCCTGAGGGAAATATCTGGCTCTTTAGTGGCTATATGCTGCTTTTTTTTCAACCAGCTAGTCGCGCAGCTATGTGCAAAGCATTGTGCCGTTTGGTGCTTAGCAGGTATAGTGGGTTATAGAGTAATAGTTTTACCACTTAGAACAGCTGCAACGTGCACCTGCAAACTACACTGCGACAGTGCTGAGAGTGTGACGTCACCCATTGGTTTGTGGACAACCGTTTTGAAGCCTTGGGTTTGGCTTGACGAGAGTATGGAGCTGGTGGGTGATGTACTGCGAGTTGGGCTGCGCCTGGTTTAGATTCCATTTCCAAGCAGGAAAACATGGACGCCTGCTAGGTCACAGATATTCTCATATTAGGAGAGGGGAGCTGCAGATTCAGGTGATTCTCTGTAGGATCATCACTACAAGAAACTCCCTTTTACATTGTCACATTAGATTTACATTGTCATTTGATACATTGTATAAAAATCTAAATAGCCACTTGACAAGTTTACTTTCAGTAAACTTAATAAGTAACCTTATGACAAGTAAACGTTATATACAATGGACAGTGAGAGACGTTTGTGTTACATTTTTTGAGATGTTTTAATGCCATAGCACTGGTGTTCACTGAAACAGACCAATTAAAATTCACAGACACTGAGCACACTAGTTCTCTGTCTGGTGAGGTGTATCAAAAAATAATAGAAGATGAGACTTGTTTTCCCTCATCTTCTCTTCTCTTCTCTTCTCTTCTGGGCCTCGTGACACAAGGTGATAAATAATAGAACTCAAATGCAGCCCGAGGCAGCCATGAACACAGCAGCTCCACAAAAATCAAGGCCTCAGATCAAAGGATTAGCTGTGAAATCTATCTATCTATGCACTGGGTGAAGTAATGACCATGTACTTTGGTTCTGTGTGTGTGTGGGAGATGGGATTATATCAGAGAGAGATCATCATGAGAAAGAGACAAACAGAATTTAAATGGCAAATGGTCGCAGTACCTGTCGCATTAGTTGAGTCACTACTGATTTCTTTGTGTTGTTGTCATCAGCCTGTTATCATATTATACTTAATGAGATACAGGTTATTATTCTGATCATTAATATTCATGCATACCTGGCCTCCGTGTACTAAAAGGGTGGTGTTTGTTTGTCCATGTGGTGATAGTGGTGGGGATAACTTCTGAATTATTAACCCTAACCTTAGAAACCTTTACCAAATGCTTCTATTTCAAGGTCTTTTGTATTTGTATATCTTATATTTGCTGGATACCAACTTGTACCCCTAATAGATCATTCTAAAAGAGCTGGCCAATCATTCAAGAGTATAAATGCTATATTTACAATAGATGACACTTTTCATTCGAAATTTGAACATTCATACAAATATGGTTAATTTTCAAACTGTGACTGTTCAAATTCAAAATTTGCCTTGTGATCCAGTAGAGGGCACTCCACTATCAGGTAGAACTATTGCATGTGCTAGTGACCTATGAGTAACCTAAGCCATTATCTTGTCTTGTGTGGAAGTATTTTGGGTTTTACACTGTAGATAGCAAAGTAAATGTGTCTGGACTTGATCTTTGGAATGAGTTAAAAACTCATTAGTGTCAACAACACACGCCAGCTAATATTACTCACTAGTCCAACAGCAAGAAGCCCAGCTCGGCATCTGTCTTTAAGACTTTTATTTCATGAAACTTTCGGCAACAAAAGGGAAAAAGTCAGTCCCAGATTTATTCTTGTCTGGCTTCCTGCTCGCTCACTCTCTCCTTTTCTCTCACTAGCTTCCACCGTTAACGTCCTCTTCGGTCTTTTTGCCTCTGCCATTATGTCCACTTGGCCATCTCTGGTTCTGACACCAGCTCCACTCCCCACTAGCAATCGGCTCCACCCCAGGCCTGAAAAACTCTTCTTCATGGTGGTCCAAAACCCCTGTGGGACAAACACTAACACTCCCCTGCTCTGAGTTTACAGTCCGGGCAGCCTAGCTAATTAACTGAGCTAGCATTAGCAAGCATAAGCTAACAGCAGCTGTAGTTTGTAGCAGTTTAATTGTCCATCAGGAGACTCAATTAAATGAAATCATTGAGAGTTGATGTTGAGTAGCTGGAGGACATCGGACAGAAAACTAGAAAACATTTTCTCTATAAAATATTATGCTATTTCACCAAAATAGTTAGAGTGACCAGAAAGGGTTATCACTCACTTATTGTAGCATCAAAATTATTTAAAATCTGATATTCAGAAAAGTTTCACAATGTTGCTTAAATCTGGAGGAGAACATGAATGTCTGTACCATGGCAACAGTAGTTATCTTCAGCTGGACCAACCAACTGTCACATACAAGTCTGCAGTGCAAAGATATAGTATATACATAGAGATAGCGTTACTTACATGCTGAAGCTTAATACTAATACACATACTTATACAGTTTAATACTAATACAATAAAACAATAGGTCAATATGCCAGCACAGTGTACTAAATAATCATCTCCTGAATCCAGTTTGAGTCTTGTACAAATGTGAGGTAATTGTACTAAAGAAGTACAGTACAAATGTATGCAGTAAAGAAGAAAAAATAGGGCCACACTCCAATTTTACTCTTGTAAATTTCCACAAATGTTTTGGGCAAGGTGCCCTTCTTTAGCCTGTATTCCGCCAATTTCATCAGTTTCATCAGTATGCAGAGGTGGGATTAATTATAAGTGATCAAAACCAACACAAGTACATCCCAACGGGGGAGCCACAACCATTTCAGGCACACATTCACAGGATGTAGAATACATGAAAAATCAAAAACCAAAACAAATTATATTCATAAGAAACAAGCAAATGAAATCCCTCCATTAATCCCATTGGGTATCAAAGTATAGAAGAAGAAGGAGAATGTAAAATGTTCACTTTAACCTTATGGTTACAAATTGAACACAGATTCTGGTAACTAATTAGTGGTATGCTATGCTATTATAACGAAGAATACCCGCTGGGGTTCTGAGACAAAAAAATGAGTGAATCTAATCTGACTACACTAGGTGGTTCCGTACTTTGGAAAATAGTAATGAAAACATCAATGCCAATGCATTATTATTTATTAATATTTGTTATATTTATATATATTTAATTATATTACAGTAGGTGTTTCCTGGATTGCTATGCTGCATTATAGTTTTCAGGTTCTTGCACTATGTAACTTTTAACTATGTGTTCCAGGTACGATCTTGTACGTTACGTTTTACAACACTAATTCACTCACCACCAATTTATATTTATTTTGGTGAAACTGGATTATATTTTATGGAGCTAATGTTTTCTAGTTTTTCATCTGGCTCCTCCGCCTAACCTCTCTGTGATGTACATTATTTCCTGATGGACAGTAAAGTTAAGTGCTGCCCCAGATTGTGAGTTTGAGATCATAAGTGGCGTGTTAGTGTTTGTACATCAGGCATTTTGTACCACCAGGAGGATGAGGTTTGCAGGCCTGGGGTGAGAGGGCTGCAGACAGGGAGTCATGCCAAAACCGGAGCTGGCAAAGTGGTAATGTAACCATGCTCAGAAGCCTCTATGGCCAAATATGGCAGAGGCGAAGAGACTCAAGAGCACGCTGACAAAGGAAGCTAAGAAGACAAAAGCAGGGAGAGACACTGCCAGAGTAAATCTCATACAGGCTTTTATTTGTTGGCGAGAGGTTTGTGTAATAAAAGTCTGAAAGACAGACGCTGGACTGGGCTTCTTGCTGTTGGACTAGTTAGTCATTTTTGCTGGCTGCTTTGTCCTGTGTCATTTAAGACAGCAGTATTGCATGTTGCATGAAATTGGGGGTGTTAAATCGCAAAGATACGAATTTCTTCAAAGTGTCGCTTTAAGTAGAAGGATTTTTTTTTAGGTCTGCCAAGGTGCAGGCTGCACTGAGTCATCCTTGTGCTAAACAGAAAAATAGGATGAAAAAAAAATGGATAAGGATATCATCGAGTAGGAGGTGGCTCAGTTGGAGACTCGTGATTGTGAATGACAGGTCGAGGCCTGTTGTAGATCTCTGACCTCAGATGGACCTAACCATAACGCCAATTGAGTCTGGAAACTGCTAAACAATACCACTTTTTTCTTCAGAGTGTCTTGTGTATTGTGCCTGAATCACATACTTTGTTGTTATTAATTATGAATTATCAAGGGCTGAGGCTTGAAACATCTTTGCATCAGCGCTGTTTATGGCATGTTCAGGCTGGATAATGAAGGAGAGCAGGCACAAAGTGTCTGGAAATACGCGCTTAATTCTTCTGGAACATTCCTTTTGTAGTATCTGCTCAAAAGAAATTTTTCAAAGAGTACGTGGGTACCACAAACTCCAGGAAATGATGATTCAGGGCACTACATCAAATATGCACATATGATCAAAGTGATATCAAGTGCAACGTCAGTCCTTCTTTTAAGAACTGCTTCTACTGAGTGTTGAAGAGGATGGTTCATGTCTTAAAATGGAGTCTGTATTGTTCTATTAATTGTTCCAAAGCACAAGAGTTCTTATCATAATTATACAACATCCCAGCAAGTTAATTGAGTCCAAAGCTTCTGTTCTGTTCTGTTGTTTATGCTCAGTTTTACCAACACAGATTCACGTGTATGTTTGTGCTCTGCAAATAAATAATTATAGTTCTGATGAGTATGGTAAACATAATTTATCTTAGAGGTTTAGGGATTCACTAACAGAAAAATGTGGCCTGGTTATAGCAAATTTTAAGTTGGAGGTACTGTATTTTGCTACAGTGATGCCCTGCTTGCATAGTTGACCAAACTATACTAAAGATAGTTGTTAGACTGACTGTAATGATACTGTGTTGCAGTGCAATCGAGATATATTTAGTAAAATTACAATGCAGTATAATCAGCTGTTAGTGATACACATGGAGCAGAATGTGTCTGAAGGAAAAAAAGGAATTTGCAGATTAAAAAAATGAACTGACTTTTTAACAATAGAAATTGGACTACTGTCTTGTGTGTTTAGAATTACTGAATGTTACTGTTATAATGAAACATGTGTGAGCCCAAAATAAGATTGGTTTGGTTTCCTTACATGCTACCTGTTGATGAGCCCCATATCTTTTATTCATTTATTTTCTAATTTTTTAAATAAACAAAGATTGATCAAAACTGTCATCAGTGTAGTATTAAAATCCTCAAATCATCTCTGCAGCCTCATAGGAAATGTTCTGTTAATCATCCAGTGTCATTTGGCAGCAGCTGGTTTGTTTGGAATTAATAAACAGGGAGCTCTTCAAAATTATCTGAGACAAGATGTAATTACCAATCGTATTTTCCCTCAAATCAAGAGGGAGGCATGCTCAGAATTTTTGCTCACAAGATTACAAAAATTACATTATGCATCTCCCACTTTCCCTTTGACATTGAATAGGTTTCTTTTTCAGACATTTGTGCTGATTGACTGAGAAAACTGTTTCAAGATTTAATCAAGGCAATCTAATCTTTGGCTGCATTTCCTGTTTACAATTTACATAATTACAATTATATTATTTGCCAATTGTAATAAATCTACAGGAATTTCACTTGGCAGCACATAGTGTTAAAACAAATACATAATATAGACATAACCTTGCTATTACTCAACATCACACAAGGTAGAAAAATAGAGAAAAACGGAAATGGAGCCACTTTTTCTTGGTTGAGCGCACACATGAAGAGGAAGACTAAATATTTGAGCATGGAAGTTCCTTGTTGACTTTTGGGAACAAAATGAATTCAAGGATATAGTGTTGCAGCAGGGACATTACATAAGTGGCAAAAGACTGAATGAACACTGGAACGCACCAGACTAACAAACTACCGGCTCCTAATCAAACTCAGAGTTCAATTCAAGGTTCTAGGCTCTACTGCGGCCTGATAGGTCACTGAATAGGTCTTTAGGGTCCTCTGATCAGGGTTTGCTGCTTTTCCTCACTCTAGACTAAAGGAGACTAAAGGAAGTTGTGGCTCCTCAGCACAGTGTCTATGTCTGATGGCTATTTTTTTTCTTATTTTGAAGTATTCTGTGAAGTGCTAAAACATCATGGAAGTGACTTATACCAAACACAACAAATCATGATTGAACTGAGGCTAATTAACATTCTCTCCCATACACAACCACTTGTTATCAGGTCACATGACATGACCCAAATTGCAGAATGATGATTGTAAGATGCAGTTACAGAGTTGCAGTTGCAGTTAAAGACTCTAAAAGCTTGTATGTTGGCCTGTGGCTTAGATTATTTTGTTAAAGTTCTTTCATTGACAACACTGGCAAAGTAAAATGCCTGTTTAAAGCAGAAACACAAGAATATGACCATATGTATATCTGTTTGTGACATCCTGGAATGATTCTGCTCAAGTAGTACACCATAAATTATTTTATTTGAAGTCAGATATTAATGTCACTTACAGACATGACCAAAAGCTAAGACTTAACACTGTCTTAAAATCTTGTCTTTGCTGACCTCCAGTGGGTTAAATTTTCACTATGGTATGAGGAAACACACTCCACGGCCTGGTGACACCAATGTTGGATGGGGTTACAGGTGCAACAAAGCACATTTCTGACCACACCCAAACACACCCATCATCTGTCCAGGGTGTGGCTTCAATCTTAAATACAGAGAGGGCAGCAAAATACCACAGTTCAGCAGGGTCTGGACCTTGATCCTCAGCTTGACAACATAATACTTAGACTTGCACTATAGATAGAGATAGCTTCATGTCCATTACTGCAAGTGCCATCATTTACGTTTAATTAAATGTGCCATTATCAAATTAGTCTAACAGTATGCTATGCACTGTATGGGGGTAATAGAGATTACAGTATTGATGTAAACTGAAAATTAAGTTTTCCTTCTGACAGCAGCGTTTGGATGAGCTCAAAGAGCTGGATGACTCGTTTGAAACTAATGCATTTATTTTGATGCCTGATGTTGCACCAATTCTCCCAGTGACAAGTGCAGCCTGGTGAGAGTGGTTGGGGAGAGATGAGTGGTTTTGTCCAATTCCTTCCAGAGGAGATCATCTGTGAAGAAGAAGGGAACACTGCCACCTAGAGGATAAATGTGTTAAGACTGAACTGTAGCTTTTGCTTGCAGCCATTTTGTTCTGAATGAATTCATCACTATCATGTCAAAAGCCAGCAGCTAACTTGGCTTTTGTGTCTTACTATTGACAGAGCTCCAAGGTGTCTGTGTATCTGCTGTTTTAGCCATTTTGACAACATTTTGCCCCTCTGGCTGTCTCTGGCATGTGTGTTCATGTGATGTGTGTGTTGTTTTGTTGCAGTGACTGACTGCACATTAAAAAGAAGGAAAAAAAAAAAGGGTTAGTTGTCTTCTTTCCAGGTCGTTCCAGGGTGGACTCAGTACATGACTTCACATGCCTCCCCCGCCCTGTTCAGCTGACCTCTCTATCTCCCAGCAGGCCTCCACGTCTGAAAGGTGCTGTGTATAAGTTGAGTGCTGGGGTTTGGTTTGATGTGGTGAACTGGTCCATGGAAGCCGAAGGAAGCAGCTCACTGCAAAAAAACTTTTCTTGAAAAAAGCTGCAAAAAGTTAGACGTTTTAGTGTCAAGAGATGATTTGTCTTCATCCGACAGGAATTATTTGCTTGAAATATATCACTATATAACTATATATATAACTAATTATAAGTTAAGCTAACCTATAACTTATTACGTAATAATGTGAAACTCGTCACGTTAAAACATGATACGTATCACGTTATAACGTGAAACTCATCATGTTATAATGTGATACATTTCACATTTCAACGTGATAAGTTAAGCTAAGCTATAACTAATTATAAGTTAAGCTAAGCTATAACTTATTACGTAATAATGTGAAACTCATCACGTTATAACGTAATACGTATCACAAAGACGTACATCATCAGTGGACCTGAGGCGGGTCGAATGACGCCTGGGTTTACTAATAAGCCATCTGTAACGGCACGTACTTGTCAATCAAGCAGCCATTCTGTTAATTATGCGCAACTTCGAGCATCATCTCAACGGATGAATTTAGCTATAGAGACCAAAACCATTGCCTGAGCCAGGCTGTAAACATATGTATTTCTGCTGTGAAATTGGGCATTTTAATATGGCCACTTATGGAGACCCACTTCTGCAGCCTGTCTCAAGTGGCCGCTCGAGGAATTACAGTTTTTAGCACTTCCGCATTGGCTTCATTTCCCAGAACCATAGCTGTGTCCCAATTCAGGGGCTGCATCCTTCGAAGGACGCATTTGAAGGCCGATTACGTAACAACACTGCGCGAAGGCTGTCCCAATTCAAAGGCTTCAATGCAGCCTTCTTTTCCCTCTTTTTGGAGGATGCACCGCAACTATCCTTCGCGGCCTCCCATATCCCAAGATCCTTTGTGCGCTGCTGTTCAGTGCTGGGGAAATTACAACAATGGCGACACCAAGCGGCGAGGAATTTACATTTAAATGTAAGTATTGGGTTTTTATATTTAATTACTTTTACTTATTACTACTTATACTTTTATACTTTTACTAATTACTTATATTGTATTACTTGACTTATATCTTATATATACATAAATGGACCAAGATGAACAAGTTTAGATTAGGTTGTGATCCCTGCTTTATTTCCAGACTGTAAAACTGCAAAGTCTAGTTAAACGATTGGATTGAATAAAGAGCTATGTTTAGGATTATCACTATTATATGTTATACTTCATTATTATGATTATTAGGATAATTTTTTGCTATATTAGAACCCTTTTGTCTGTTGACATAGCAAAACATTTCATTTTGTTTTAGGGAGCAAGGAGCAGACGGAGCTCCTAATTAAAATAAGAGGTCGTAATGACCACTTATTTACAGGGGCCAAGCACACCCAGTGGGTTGGAGGTAAGGCTGATGTCCCTTTTTTTGTAAATCTTTGCATCCCTGTGTTAATGTGATCTCGTATTTACCTTTTCTCTTGCTTCTCTCTGTGTTTAGAACAATTCTGGAAAAGATGGGCCTGGAGGGGACGGTCCAGCCCCACCAGGCCAAAAAGAAATGGGATAATTTGAAAAAGAAATATAAAGTAGGTGCAGGTTTGGATTTGTTTTACCCATGCAAGTTACTAAATACTTTGCTGAAAATTGCTGACGTGATTGATTTCCACTTAAAATATCCAGGGACAGGAGAGGGGACAAGTGGGAAGCCCACCGCTGCTAATTGGCCCTGGTTTGTCCTCATGGATGAGGTATTAGGTCAGAGGCCTTCTATTGCCCCCCTTGTCCTAATTGCCTCCATCCCTGATGACACACCAGGGCCAAGTGCCGCAGTGGGTGACCACCAGGAGGACAAGGAGGAGGATGAGGAGGAGGAGAGCCAGCCAGGGCAGAGAAGGAAGAGGAGGAGGGAGGATGACCTCTTCAATCTTATAAAAGAAGGACATGAGGCTTCAGAGGGAGGCAGAGGAGAGGAGGGAGCAGAAGATGGAGAGGCTCCTCTCTCTGCTCGAGAGAACTGTAGATAAAACATTTTTTTGTGTTTATTTACTGTTTTATTGTTATTTAGTTAATTAATGAATTTTCTTTTTATTTTATTGTATTGATTGTTGTTATTGATAATAAGATTTTATGTTTTTATGTTATTGTTATAAAATTAAAATATTGTTAATTGTTACACGTTGTCTATTCCATTTAGTATTAACAACTTAAGTACAATTTGATAACATTACTGTGGGTTAAAATAACCCTTTACCTCTCGGCCCCCTATTAACTGCAGATATACTAGCCGGCGGAGACGGAGCCGCATCGCCCCTTCCTCCACCAGCAAAGCAATTAAAAATAAAATTTAAAAATTGTCTATGTCTAACATCTTTTCTTTCGTTTCAGAAGCGTTTGGCCTGCCAGACTTTGTTTACTTGCTCAGATTTGGTCATTTTCCTGGTTTATGTGCTTCTAAATAAGCTTCTACATGTGTAAATAGGCTACGTAGTTAATTAGTTTCGCTTTTGTCTGTTTTTACGACTGGCAGTCTGCACTGGGTATTTTATTTTGAAAATCCACCAGATTCTCTATGCTGTTTCTGTATCTGGCTTCCTGTCAGCTCGAGGTGCTCTGTGTAAATTGACGTGACGCTGCTTGCAGCGGCCGTGAAAAATAGAACAGCCACGTATTTCACGCGGAGCTGAGCGGAGGCCCGCTTCTGGAACGCTTCTGAACCAGACCGTGGCAGAGCCGGTGGGGTTTGATACATTGACTAGAACGGCCGCGTATCACTGCGGCGACCGCAGCGCACACGCAACGCTACTGCGCCCTGTGGAATTTGGGGGTCCCTCTCTCTCTCTGTCTCTTAAGCTATCAGACACAAATCAAAATCTTCTTGTCACTATTTTGCTGTATAAATTGTGAGATAGACACAGATTTAGAAGCTGGGTTCATGAAATAAAGAAAGCCAAAACAAAACTGGTAGTGTATCTGAGTATAGTAATTTATTGTTATGATACTAAGAAGTAAGTCCATCTGAGATGAAGTGGAGGTTTTTTGCATCTGGATGCTCCTCCCGTATGCCTCTCATTACTGGGTCAAGGTGAGCCCATATGTGGCTGTAGCATTGTGCTGAAGACAGGATGACAGTGATGCAAATGATTTCACCTCACCCCCACTAGAGAGATAGATAACTCCAGAAGTGTTACCTGCTGGTTGCCACCTCCAAAGTTAGTTTGTTTTATTTCTCTGGTGTATTTACAAGTGTTGTTCTCATTGTAGTCTACGTGAACCACTACATCATTCTGGGTCAAGGTCTCTCTCAATCTCCTCCATCTTACAAACTGGTGCTTGATGTTATAAATGCGTCTGGAGAAGTTTGAGAGGTTTTCTCTTCTTTTTGTAATTTCTTTTTGGACCTCTCTGCCTCCTCTGTCAATTATCCTTCCTTCCTTTCTTTTGCCCTCATCTCAAGTCTTTTAAGTCTTTTATTGAGCATGTCTTCGGTCCTCTGTAGAAGCTTGTCTTCAGTTTTTCATCAGCACATCAGTATTTTCTGTGAATTTATCCATATGATTGTCATGCTTAATGACCACATTTAGAACATGAATAAAAAACGACAACAAAGGTCAGGGGTGCTTTCAATCACCTCAAGTGAGTAAAACAGACAGAACAATGTTGAAGTGGTAGGTACCTTGAGTTTCCAGAAACTGGTGCCATAGTTGTCTTCTCTTTGGAAAAAAAACTGGAGGTGTAACACACAAGGCTGAGCAGATTATCGGGCAGCGGACCCTGAGTTGCCACTATGAGCATTTCTTTTGTCTTCTGTAGAAGCTTGTCCTCAGTGTCGCGCAACTTGGATCTCAATTTTCAGTGTTTTCTTGCATCTGTTCCTTTCTTTGGGGTTGATGTCATTGGTACAGGTGTCTGAGATGTTTCTCTCTGAGTTGAGTGGATGGCTTGGACACTTGCCTGCTGAGGTGAGAGTGGTCTTGGGGAGGCTCTGCCTTTTTGCAGATAGACTTGAACCTATTGGATGGTTGTGAGGTTCTACACGTATTCCCATCTTCATAATCAACCTTTCTTTTTATCCCTGACTTACCTTCTACAACCAATAACCTTTCTCTCTCTTTCCTTCTGTATTGTTCTAGTAGTTCTAGTAGTTGTAAACTTTCCCCCTGAATTTTGTTAGCCTAGCCTTCGCTAAAGCCTTCCTTTTGTCGTTTGCTGACTGTCTGCAATGAAACATGACAAAAAAAAAAAGTTCATCTAAAATCAAGTCTATATCATTCAATTCTGATTACCGAAACAGGAGTTCTCTCTTCCGCAACAGGCCTTAAATTGTAGCGGTAAGTGAGAATGATGTTGCGCAGGATTAAGAACATTAGCATGTTTTGCTAACAATGGAGAAGCCATGATGACTAAGCAAATTTGTATTCAATGAATATAATTTTACATTAAAATATATTTTCAACAAGAATTTTATATCAAATGATTTTCTAAATATAGAAAACGACCTGTTTTGGTAAAGGGAATAACTACTGTCATCTGCAAGAGAATTTTAACGTTTAACTGAAGATCAGATTACCTGGTAGACATTTTGAAGATCCTGGCTGAAATAGTGCTTCATTCAAAATCAATCAATCAATTTTTCTTGATTTTTCTTGATTTTTTCACATCGTTATCATCAGCTGCCTTTATTTTTTGACTTGACCGAGTCCAGTTTTCAATCTGGTTGCTGTTTGCAGGATTCACGCAGTGCTCAGCTGGGCCGCTGCTTCTGAGCCTCTTCTTCTCGTGACCAGAGTCTTCATCATGTGTCATCTTCCTTTTCTCACTTGGTGAGATGCGACTCACCAAGTAAATGGTTAAATAAAGGTTATTACGATATTGATTTAATCATAAGCCAGAGTGATATGTGGTTAATGAAGGGTGAAACTCTGTACTCAAATAAAACAGACAGACCTTAATGTGCAGTGATATATGATTTAATAAATATATGTATATATAAAAAAGGTAAATATATACATTTTTAAAAAGTACAAAAATAACATCCGCTTTGACCACTGAGATTCAACTCATTTTGGGCAGCTGATTCAGAAATACATACACAGTAAATATCTATTTTGTATTAAAAGGCCTCCAATTTAACATGATTATAGCTCATTAACCTGAGATTGACATAAACTGCACTGACAGCAAAGACAGTAACTCATTCCATCAGCCAATGTAACTTCATCGACTATGTGACTACAACATACATATTCAGATTATGTAAAATAGATAAGATACATCTTTGATGTAATCTACATGGCCTGTAATGGAGATGTATCTCCTGTGCCCAGCAACAAATGCACAAGTTGGACATTAATGGAGAAAAAAAAAAATCATAATACTTGAATGAAATCACGGTAATGACTTACTAGAGACTGAGGCTTTGCAAGTGGGCAATGTGGGACAAGCTGATGAACTTGTGCTCCAGCACCTGACTGGGTGTAATACGTTCGGCAGCATCGAGCTGAAGTATTTCTTTCAGCATGTCCACAAACATCAGCACATCAGTGTTTTCAGCAATTTTATCTGCATGGCTGTCATGCTTGTTCTCCCGGGTCTGGAACATGAATAAACAACAACAACAACAAAGGTCAGGGGTTCTATCAATCACCTCTACGAGCGAGTAAAACCCATCCTAGAGAGTTTTGAGTGTATTGTATCTGTATGCTTCAGATACAAGTTCATGTTCATTTTATTCTACTGTCAATGCTCAAAAAGAAAACCTACATGCACAAGATCATTCAGAGAACTGAGTTTAACCATTCTGCTGTCCATCGGCACAATCCCTGTGTCTCGATTAAACTCCTTTGGTGTCTGAACAGATAATGTTGTTATCAATAAAAGTACAGTAAACTTGGACAAACAATATTTTACAGTCAGTCACAGTTGGAAACGTAAGAAAGAAAGAGTAATATTTAAACACCACAGGTGCGGGGAGTAAAACAATGGAATTACAAAGAAAATAAAAGACATAACTTGAGTTTCCAGATACTGGTGCCAGAGGTTTCTTCTCTTTGGAAAAAACTGGAGGTGTAACATCCATGTCTGAGAAGATTATCGGGCAGCGGACCCTGAGTTGCCACTATGAACCTTATCTGAGGATGCAACACAACATCAAGTCACAATGGGAGTCCAGGTTGAAGACTTGTAAGTGAGTTTTAAATGATTTATTTATATTTTAATTTCAATAAACAACTGAGCAAAAGTGTATCGTTTAAAAAAAAAAAAAGATTTCTTCAGCCAGCAACAACAGGAAAAATGAATAAGCATGTGGCATGAAATGTGTAAAAATGTCAAGAAGATTGCAGATTGGAGGAAATATAAATGGATAACATAATGAGGTCAAGTCAAATTTAAGTATGTAGTCCAGTATCATAGTACAAATTTGCCTCAATGGGTTTACATTATGTAGAGCATGTAACACCATCTATCCCACCCTCAATATCAATTATTCACTATATGTACACATAAGTAAATCACATGGTGTTGGTTATTTCAGTAAACCATGAAACCAAATTCTTAAGAGAAACATAGTGTAAACATCAAGTAGTACTTGCCATATCATATTCGTTGAAGCCCGGGTACAGTAGAGTGCCAAGATACAAAGATGCAGTCATGCAGCCAAGGGACCACATATCAATGGCTTCTGTGAATGGGAGGCCAAAGATAATCTCTGGAGACCTGAGAGAGGACAAAGAAACATCAATGTCAGGCCTCTATATTTCTCACATCTTGGAGTACTTTGACTTCTGGTACTACTGCAGGAACACCCCTCACAAAGGATGTGTGCAAGGAGGTGGTGGTTATATTCTTAGTATATCAACTTTTACTGTCACCAATACACCACTTAGACATCAAATATGGTTCCAGTTACTGACTTGTATGGACGGGTCTGGGTGTAAAAACCCAGCTTGGCAGCTGACGCTTCACAGGCCAAGCCGAAGTCAATCAGTTTGACTCTGTAAGGCTGCAACTCATGGTTCACCAACATCACATTCTGCCATTTTACATCAGCATGTATTATGCCAATGGCCTTCAAGTGACTGAGTGCATTGGCAAGCTGAAAGGTTATTAAAGTAATTAATTTAATAATGAGGTCAACAATATACAATCTCGTCATTTTTACTGTTAAATCTGTTAATGAATGGAGAAAATAATGGAGTAGCACAAACCTGTTGGACAATCGGTCTAATCTCCTTCAGGAGAGGTTGGAAATGTCTTTCCTTCATGAAGTCATAAAGACTTTTGTCCAGATGCTCAAATTCGAGGCAAATATGTCCTGTCAGTGAAAATGGTACCATCGAACTAAGTTGCACTTGTCCGGGTCCAGGGATTTCAGTTTCCTCAAGACAGATACCTGGTGAGACATGATTTCATATCAGTTAGGTCCACGTCAACAAACCATTTCATAATTATAAGTATCTCTTCAAATAGAGTTGATGAGACCGATGTACAATGCACAAAAATGGTACAAGTCAAGCTTTGATAGGCCCGACTATTTTTCATACAATACCTCTTTATTTGCCTCCTTGATACTGGTGCTAATATTCCTCATCATTTTGATCGCCACTGTTTTCACGTCTTCTATCCTCAAGCATTTTGCTACTTTTCCGAAGGAGCCCTGGCCATCAAAAAAGACATCAACAGGTACGTGGAGGATGTGGAGGAGAGTTCATCTCTAGGGACCAACGGGTCAACCTGGGCAGGTTGAGTGGACGACATCTCTGAAGATTTCAGAGGGTGTGACACCTGCTGTTCAGGAAAAACAGCAGAGGAAGGATATGGGCACAACAGTTAGTCACAAGATAACACCATCACAATAACATTTCTATCACAAGTACACAAGATGTGATATGAAAACTGTGGATTCATGAATTAAGACACTCAGTAATGGCACACATCTGATGAATCAAATTACAGTCAGAAGTGTCACAGTGTAATGGGGCTGTGAAGAGAAATACAACTTTTGTTGTGGGAACAAAACAGACTTATCAGCAAACTAATAATACTTACCAAGAGTGTCAGTTGATGTCACAGGATTTCTCGAGTTTTTTCCTCATAATGTGTGAAATCAATCTACTGTGAACAAGTTCAGACAGAAATTAGTCTGCTGAAGAGTCAAATTCAAAGTAGAAAGTCGCTCAAAAGTTCAAGATTGACAAGAGTCGTGTCTTGTGTGTCTTCACTCTCTGAAGGTACTGAACTAACCTAATGACACAGGTGGTTCTAGAAGGTTCTACCTTATGTAGACATAATTATATTCTGTCATTGTATACATTCTCAATTCTCATTGGTTGTTTTTGGAAATGAACAAATGACCATTTAGGTTGATTCTTCTGAATGACAGTTACTTCAACAGTTTAACTGTTAAATACTGTTACGACCCCAGCTTTTGGGAAGCAACACAGGTGACAAAGAACAGCCAATGCAGCCAAAGTAACTTTTATTGTAGCCAAAAGTCAAAACCAAGGATAACAATGAAGACAAAAGGTGGAGGCTGGTGGTATTGCAGCAGGCCCAAGCTACAGTGTGAGATAGAGAGTGTGGGTGGAGCTACCCAGAGCTCTTAAAGGCCTCCAAACAGGTGCCAGAGATCAGGAGGGAAACGATGAGGAGGAGCCTCTGATCACCTGAAAACTTAGAGAGATTAGAGAAAACTTAGAGATATTAGCCTTGGACATAACACCCTCTCCCATAAGCAGGTTGCTCTAAAGCAACCTCACCGTTAGGGAAGCACATAGTCTGCCCATATTGTCACTTAAGATAAACACTTACGACCTTGAAAGGGCATCTGCAAGAACATTATCCTTCCCGCGCACATGCTGGATGTCCAGATTAAACCCCTGCAAGACTAAACTCCATCGCATTAGCCGATGGTTGGAGTTTTTCATCCTGTTGAGAAAAACCAAAGGGTTATGATCGGTGTAGACCACTAGTGTCTGGCTGGAGGAAACATAAACACCAAAATGATCCAGGGCTAGAATAAGGGCTAATGCCTCTTTATAGTAGAGTAGTGTTTTTGATGCAAGTTAAATTTTCTTGAAAAGTAACAAACAGGATGCTCTACCCCCAAGGAATCCTCTTGGAGGAGAACAGCTCCAACACCAGCATCACTTGCATCAACCGCTAGTTTAAAAGGCCTGCTAAAATCAGGCGCAGCAAGAACAGGACTACTAGCCTATTTAAACAGTATTTTCTCTGGTAATTTCGTCGTGTTTGTATTTGCCATTACAAGTTGCAGTAGAGAGACATTAATGAAGCGTCAGCCCATCGATGTAATGTCAAACATGAACTGTACTCTTCAGTGAGATTTAGATTTTTAAAAATCTTTCGTGAAGTGTGATAGTCTGGTCAGGATAAGAGCATCATCAACAGACAGGCTAAATTTGTATGACCCCTTGCATTTTAATAAAAAGTAATTATAGCCTGTTGTAGCTCAGTTGGGAAACCAAAATTGGTGATCACATATATACACCATCTGTTTACATGTCATGTTACGAAGTCTCAGTACTGTTGCTGCCATAACGCACGTTGCATGTGCGCGTAGGGCACCAAGTGCCTGAGGGGGCACCAAAATGGCCCAATTATCATCATGTTATAAGACTGGCGTAATTCCCTTTGAGAATACAGCTGTACGTAACGTTTGTGCGTAAGGTGTGAGTGAGCGAGAGGCGGAGTGAATGTGCATGGATGGAGGAGCTGCAGGTAAGCGGTAGGAGTTAGGTTAGGAATACATGTAGAGTGTAGACTACAGTGTGTGATCTCAAAGGCCAACACGGAGCTTGTGTGTGTTATTCCACTGCTGAAGAAAGTGAAGGGGGTTAACCCCGAAGTTGACGAGCAGTTCAGCCACAGGTGACGGCATTTCCCCTGTGCTCAGACAACAGGAACAAGGTTAACAATCATAATTATGATGATCATAATGATAATTATTTTATTTAAATTTATTATGAATCTTTAATGTAATGTGCATCATTAGTGTACTAAAGGCAACATTTTCTCAGAATAATAAAATACATCATGGTTTGTTGCCCTGGCTCCCCCATCACCCAGTGGTTTGCCCGATTAGGCTACACCAGTCAGACATGGGTGATAATGGAAGGATAATATAATATAATAATAACTTGTTGTTGTAAGTTAGAGTAAATCTTGCAACATGGTAGCATTCAATAATGGCTATATGAATGTACAGAGCATGTCCCTGGAATAATAAAGGATGATTGAGAAGTGCAAGATATGCACTGGGGAGAAAAGGCAGAAGATATATTTTCTGAATAATATAGCAGAAACAGGAACAGTGCAGAATCCTTCCACATTATATATTCTATAGAATATTCACATTTAGAGGGTTGCAAATGAGATATTTTAAAAATAGCGTTATTAGCAGTCATCAGTTCCTGCCAAGCTGGTGGAGACAGACACTGAAATGTGACCCTGGCGCTGCAAGTACTTTTGAAATCCCAGTTGCATAGCAACGCATCTCCATCTGCAGCTAAGCTTCTCACCACCAAAGAAACAACTGTCATTTTGCTTTACAGGCAGTTTTATACATAAAACTTTTCCAGAGAAAAACATGAATGCCATTCTGTCTGAGGAGTATAGACCTATTTTTCCACACTCTTAAACAGATTCTGCCTTTTTTTCCACACATCTTTATACTGTACCTAGTTTGAAAGAATGTATGTGTTTTACTTTCCTCAATAAATAAATATTATGAGCCATTATGATTCTGTGCAATCCAAGTATTTGCTTGCTCCAAATTAAAAATTAAATGTGCAGCATACTCACTTAGGTAGCTCTATTTACAGAATATAGCAGAAATCAAATATAATATGCATTATGCTCTATGATTTCATTGGTGTATAATAACCTAAAAATATACAAACTGTTTTGTTTTTGTTACCTTGGAATGAGGATTTCATATCCACGGAGTCTACCATATTGCGCTGCCATGTTTGTACAGTAGCCCCGAACTGGTTTTAGATACATCTTTTCATGTTTTTCGCATGTTTCACAACCATCATAGCTTCTTCTTCATGCTAGGAAGGAGAGGGTGAAACAAGAGGGTTGCAATCTGCAACTAAACAACTAGAATCCTACTTCTCTTTTGAGATAGCTTGATTTAACTGTAACTGACAAAACACTCCAAAAAAAACAACAAAAAAAAAAGAAAATCCCAAATGAGATTTTTTTTTTACCTTGCAGAAAAAAGGTACGTTGCGATTAGCCAGGAACAGGAAAATAATTATTTCACAGTAATGCCAACCAAATTCTCACATTTCATATAGTGTCGAACCAATTAATTATACACTGCAAATCAATAGCCAGCTCATTGCTTTATGCTTCACTTCGCAGCAGTTGAATAGGTTCTTGATTCTCGTTTAATGAATGAAATCTTATTCCAATTTAGACCTCATAAAGTATTCATCAGACAGGCACCTCGGCAGACAGAACTGCAGTGTATGAACTATGTGTGTTTTAATGTCCTCAGATAGAAAAATATATACAAACAACCCATGAATACAGACACATACATGTCATGTTACATTCAGTAGTAATGCATGTTTGTGAGAAAGTGCATACTTATATGTGTCCACAGACTGACACGTACGCATACAAACATACATGCATGTATATACAGTATATGTACACCGTATAAAGAAAGTAACACCTGCACAGCAACTGCATTCCCAAAATTCGACTTTAACAATTAGGAGACTATTAGGAGAAGAACATTTTTGCAAGTCAATACAGTTTGCTTCATCCCATAGGAGGTTTTTAATGGTTCAATGAAATTTGTGCATTGGGGCTGCTATGCAAGCTTGTGCCGTAATTTATAATAGGCTTACATTTGTGTGTCTCTATGCTCCTCTAAAACACACACATAAGACAGAGCGCAGAGTGGTTGCACTGGGCGCACTGAATGATTGCCAGATGTGACTTTGTGTAATTGTTTCAATCTTTTACATAAGCACACGGTCAAATGGGAGGTTGATTAAAGGGAAATTGGTACTTGTACATAAGGTCATTTATTTTTTTGGAAAACCTGTTTTTAAGTCAAACCATAATGAAAACATGACTGAATAAAATGTTATACATTCAACTGTAGCCAATCTGGAATATGTAAAGTTGGGATATGTAAAGTTGTACTGTGATATCATGCAAATTGTGGTCATAATCTTTAAATATGTTGCTAATTTACAGTCTCCTGAGATAACAAACAGACAAACTACAGCTGCTGAATCAGAAGGAATTTTTATAAACAGATTTTTTTCACCTCTGCACCGCTAAAATGTCTGGACATAAGAGCTATTTATGCAACAAGTAACCTGAAGTCCAATATTTATGCAGCAATGTTGCATGCAACAGTTACTGTGGATATAATTGTCCAGTCACACAAAACAGCATGTCAATAGCTGCACATGATTATTGGTGTACATTTAGGTGCAAAAGTATATAAGAGTATGCTTCCAGGTGTGCAATAGTAATGCACAGACACACAAAAACACACTCACATTTACATCTCTGTTTGTACACGCACTATAGTGAAGTTGTCCAAATCCCCATTCTGAGGATCCACTTTGGATTCTTTCTGTGTGCCACACCTGAGAGAACAGTGCATTTATCTTGACACACCTTGACACTTTTCCCCCCAGTGCTCATCAGTTTGCCAGCCACGCCTGGATGATCATCTAGATCTGAGAATACTGTACTTCTGTAGCTGCACTTTTTTATATTTTAGCTGACAAACTGCAGGCCCTGTGTTGCTCGCTCCATCGAGTCTGTGGTTGAGTTTAATCTCAGAGGTTTCACTGAGCAAAAATCCCTTTAAGGATTTCTAAGAGTATGCCCTTTCTTGTAGTTAGTACAGATGTCGCTGCTTTTGATCTTGCAGCTAAATAAAATGAATAAGGGGTTCTGTTGGTGAGTATTGACGTGTGGGCACATCAACATCTGAAAGTTTCATAGTTCAAACTGGTTCTCAAAGCAAAGCAGTGACAACAGCAACACACTGTCAGTGCAAAGGGAGAGTGAATGACATACAACAGCCAGAGAGGGTATAAATAAAAAAAATATCACAGTGCAAATTAGCAATCAGACACTGTTTACACTCGGAAGACAATGCAAACACTAAAGCTGCCAAACATACATTATGTTACATAACAGTTGTAGACTGGATAAGGTGAGTTCAATGCACTGAGTTAAACTCAGTAAAATACAGTGAAAGAAGTATATGAACATCAGTTTGTCCTTAGCTATTGATACAGAGAAAAATAGCAAGCATTGTCATTATTGATGCATGTAACCTTCAGATCCTAGACTTAACTTTTGACCAATGACCACAGCTCTACCCTTGGATGCAATCACAATGAACAGCTTCACAGCCTGCAGGCACTATACAAAATGACGTTGATTTGAACATGGTATAAATTTTATTAGACATTTTTCAAAATAACCTTGTTTTATAAATATAATCTAAGTACAGCAAAGTATACAACTAAAACTGGGCTCAGTTAAGTAGTAGCACCATACTGTAATATTCTGTTTGCTGTAGCAAGTAAAAAACAGTGCTTTAATACAGTATGACCAGTGTGTTGGATTTACTGGCATCTAGCAGTGATGTTGCAGACTGCAACCAGCTGACTTGCCTTATCATCCTCTTCCAAGTGAGTCGGAGACCCTACAGTGGCCAGGAAACTTGTGAAAAACCTGAAAGGTATCTTGACCCAGTGTTTAGTTTGTCCATTTTGGGATACTATAGAAACATGGCATTTCAACAGGACCAGCTCTCACTGTAGATATAAAAGGCTTTTTTCTAAGGTAACAAAAACGTGATTGTTATCGACATTATAAACTAATGAGAACATCCTGCAAAATATTACATACTGGATCTTTAACTAACATGAATAATCCTGCTAATGATGCTTTCATTTAATTTTTTTGTTATTGTTAAGTTGTTAAGTCTTTTTCTCATCAGAAATCCACGTTTTCATGTACTGTACTCACAAATCAAAACCTTTATACTAAATCTGAACTACTGAGTCCCATCAGAGGACATGACATAGGCTTGCCCTGCAATCTTTAATATATCTAAGTCTGTGGAGGGAACAAAAATCTGCAGACACACAAGGGAACATTTTTGATTTTATCCTGGGATACTGTCTGTCCTGAGGCAGGAGAGAGGACTGCAAGAGGGCACAATCCAGTTTTTAGCAACCTGGATTGAATTACATTATAATTCATTGGGTCAGACCCAGCTTCAAGAGCTCCACTTCGCTTGGAGCCAGTGTGAGAGAGCAGCTTCAGATTTTAATACACATTACTGCTGAGTGCTGCCTTTTTTTGAAGGAGGGCATGGCTGTACACTTGGCTGGAGAACATGGAGTCTATCTATTTTTATCTGGGCCCACAGAAGGGTTTCTGGATGGTAAAACTGCAGAGCAAACAAGTTGTTGCAATTACTCAAGCAAGTCATGCAGAAAATCTTTTGACAATAATGCAAATTATAATTCCTTTGAATTTTTTTTTTTTTTTTTTTACAGCCAGATGGGACACCATAAATGAACATGGTAGAGGTATGGAAGGTAGTATGATTCGGCCAAAATTCTCACATCTGGCAGTTCAGCCTGGGATGGATGGAGTTAGGAAGACATTTCGAGGAACCTGAACTCAACGTCTGATATAAAATTAAAGTCAAGATTTTGTCCAGTAATTACTTACTCTTTAGTGTTTGAGCTTTAACTACTTTTCTCAATTAAGACTAATATTTTGACATAATACCCTGCCCTTGAGCAAGGCACTGTACCCCCCCCCAACATCCGCTCCCCGGGTGCTGCGAGCTGATGCCCGCCGCTCCAGTGAATCTGGCATCTGTGAATTTGAGTGTGTGACTCTGTGCATGTGCATGTGTGTGTTCCAACAGGTGCCAGCCTGGATGGGTTAAATGCGGAGAAGTAATTTCACGTTCAACGTGATTAATAAAGTTTCCAAAATTAAAAAAAAAAGAGTCTTTATTCAATTTTTAATTCAAATATGAAAACATAAACGTCATCTATCTATCTATCTATCTATCTATCTATCTATCTATCTATCTATCTATCTATCTATCTATCTATCTATCTATCTATCTATCTATCTATCTATCTATCTATCTATCTATCTATATTATGTTACAGGTTACATCGCAGGCATGTCTTTGTGTGAGCTGCAGGACCAACAATGATACTGTAGCGCCCTCAAGTGGAAAGTGAAACAAATTACTCAGACCCATGAATATGCTATATACTGTATGTTATTGGAACAAAACCACAATATGTAGCTTAGTTTTCGGTTTAATCGGTGATTGATTAATACTGATGAATGGTTTAAATGACACTGAAAATAGCAAGTGAGCTTGTGTGAATCAAGAACAAGAGCTACAGAATGATTTTGGAATTTATGAATAAATACAAAGTTGTTCTCCTAAGATTTGCAATCTTGCTGGACTTGATAAATGACATTCGGTACATAGCCTAGAACTAGGAATACAATATTCAAGCCGCATCAAGAGCAAACATGCAGATATTCATTAAAATGAATAATATCCAAGTTAAAAAAAAGTGTAATGTAAAGAATAATTCTGAAAAATAAAGTCAGTTTTGTTTGTATTTGGAAGGAGCTCTAAAATGAGGATGCAAGATGAAAAATCTAATTGAGTTAGAGTGCAGAGACCTGTTGCTGAAGGGCGTAAAGGAAATGATTTGATCATAAGGCATTATTACACTGAAATTTAAATGTATGGAGTATGTTTGATCTCATTCCTTGCGATGTTATTTTTGTACTGTTACTGTCATTTTTCGATGATGGCTAAAGAATAAATGAATGATTATGCTTGAAGGGAAATAAGTAGTAGGTCTACAGGAGATACGCAGGCTGCCTAAATCATAACATTATTTATAAGCCATCTGTGCAGTGTTGTTCACTGTTAATTTAAATGGAATCAGATCGAGGGAAGGTTGATTAAGTATACACCACTTTGATTAAAGATAAATAGAATAATTAATATACGAACGCACCCTTTTCACCGGTTTTATTTATGCAACACCCATTTCCGGACACAAACCGTATCGCGCATGCGCAAAATTAAACCGTGTGGCGGGGAATCAAGACAACAAACTTTGAAGTTAGCTAACAGATCGGCTGCCGTACAACTGAACAAGAATTGGGCTTCAAAGTCTGCTTTTCGAAATGGTTGAAGGTCCAGGGTGCACATTAAACGGAGAGAAAGTCCGTTCAAAGGTCCAGAAAGGACAGAGAGTGAAAGAGATGAGAGGCAGTTTGATAACTTCGGCGGTATGTTTGTGTTTGTGTTCGTCTACGCAGCAAAATAACGTATAGCGTATTAACCAGCTAACGCTAGTGGACTTTTACCTTGTTCTTCTTTATACTGTCAGTGGTACAAACACAAGACAACTCCAACTAGCTTCTGTGAGCTTTCAAAGCTAGTGTAACGAGCTGGGTATTGCTGGTAGGCTCTAACAAGTTTGTCTGTTTACAGAGAAACAACTCGGAGGGAAATGCCCTCCACGGTTTGTGTGGTTGTCAGTACACCGGTGTTGAAACTCTGGGCAAGGAGCTCTTCATGTACTTTGGTCCAAGAGCGTTAAGGTAATTTTAAATTATCCGTACACTCAGACAGCCACTATTTTCAGTCACTACGTATAATATATCTATATATCTATATATATAAAATTAACTTACTTTTTAGCTTAGTCAGTGTCAGTGGGTTTGGGGGTTACGACAAATTATGTTACCCGTCAGATTATGTGACCCGATTAGGATTGCTAATGTTACTGACGTTTTTAATCATACGTATTTAATTTTGATCGCTGTTACTAAACACAGTTTGTCATCATATTAAAGCTACACAGGGTCACTCGTTTTGATAGCTGTGATTCAGTGAAACTAAACCTGTGAACCGACAGCTTTGGTGATAATGAGTTACTTACATAAAGGTGTAGCAGTCATCTAAACTACAGTTTTACTTATCACAAGTATCAAAACAAAATTGTTGCTAACAGCCGCTCTATCAAAATAAAATCTAAATCACAAACAGTATGTGATGTACGTGATGAAAATGTATATACGTATACGTGATGTTTGCGACAGCAGTACAACTGAGACGCCTAATTGGGTTACACAACCTGGTGAGGCACAAAATTTGGTGCAGTGCCTGTTAACACTTGAAGCAGGCATTTGTAAACATTTTTTTTCTCAGTCTTCTCACTTCATTTGCCAAATGTATGTGTTTGTGTTTGTCTGTAGGAGGATAGCGGAAATAAACCAAAGCCAAAAAAACCAAAATGAGCTCTTCATTTTGTTTTTTTCATCCTTGATTGTAAGAAGATGTGGCCAACATTGATAAAACTCTCTATTTGTCCTTCTTATCTATGTCAACAGATGGACGTAGATAAGAAGTTGAAGAAGATACAAACTGGTTATGAAAAGAAATAACAGACAACATCAATTGATGCAAGAAATATAAAATGTAAAAATGCAGTATGGCCAAAAATCAGTCATTGATCTGCAACATTTGATATGATATTAAGAATAACTACAACTGTATAAACAGTGTAATTTTGGTCCATGACATGGATTTAGTTATTTTAATCATTAAAAGTTTGTGAGCAAGGCACTAACATTTGTACCTGTTGTTAGTGCCTTGCATGTGGGCACTTCAGAGATCATATGACTGTTGATAGACACACACACAAGCTTAATCTTGTGACATTTCTATTGCACAACACAGTTTCCAATCACCTTTCTGTCCTTTTGCTGTCAAATCATATATATTCAGACTCATGCTATGTTTAAATTTATCTTTTCTTCCGCTCTCACATCTGTTTAGAGTCCACTTCGGTATGAATGGTTCAATGCGTATGAACCCAGCTGAGAGGAAGGATAGGAGTAGCTCCATACCAGTGCTGGAAATACGCCTGACTAACGACATTGTGTGCTTCTTTGACAGCACTGTGGAAATAAGGTAACGGGGACACCAGCATAGCCTAGATAGATTGAGGTGACAGAGGTTCACCTTGGGGTATGAGTCTCATTCAGTGAGTATGTCCTACATTAGGCTGTATCTGAAGACGGTGGCTATTGTTGCATGAAAAACACAGCCTTTTTGGCTTGACATTTGTCCTGTTCATTGACTCTAAGGTCCTGGTGTACTGTTCAGTAGCCGGACAGACATTTATTTCTACTGTCTGAAAATTTCACCTATGCTGTCCTATCTCATAACAAATAAACTGAAACAGAATATACGAAAGAAACAATTTTGAAATGTATAATCTAAAAAAATGCACCAGTTGACCTTGTGGCAGCAGCCATGTATTTTCTAAATTCTTCCAGTACTTTTAAAAGTGTGTGCTCGCAGGTTGACGGAGGACTGTGAGCAAAGGGTGAGGGCTAT
This sequence comes from Argyrosomus regius, assembly GCA_946959425.1. NCBI lineage: Eukaryota > Metazoa > Chordata > Actinopteri > Sciaenidae > Argyrosomus > Argyrosomus regius. The sequence continues at coordinate 24,109,616 of OX336893.1, read as the reverse complement.
GGAGAGTCTGGATGTGTGCTCGCCCAAGTTCAGCTTCTCCCGCTCTGAGGAGGCAGTGAGGAGCCAAAGTAGCAGGATGCTTTGTGACGTTCTCCTAGACCAGGCCGTCATGCCGGGAGTCGGCAACATCATTAAAAACGAAGCCCTGTTTGACTCGGGCCTCCACCCAGCCGTGAAGGTATGGAAAAGATGATGGATTGTGTTCAGCAGAGGAACAAAAAAAAAAAAGAGGGTAAAAATGCAAGACAACTCTCAGAGAAAAAAAGTTTAAGCTCTGGTATTATTGAGTGATGCATTGCAATGAGGAAGGTGAAACAGGGAAAAGACAAACAAGCGCATTGCGGCAGAGATATGCCTTCCCCCCCCGGTGCAGTTTGGAAGTGGAAATGTTTTTCATTTATTTTAATGAATGTTTATATATTTGAGACTCAAATAGTGGTTTTCCTCTGATTTATAACACATTATAAATGATATAACACATCACTCAAATACTTTGCATCCTGATCTGGAAATCATATCACATGAAATGTGGTCCAATGCTTCACATTACACTATTTTCATTAAGCAAACTATAGAAGACGAATGTGATTTTTTTGAGTGATCTATACACTGCCACTCAGAGACGCTTTGCAGCATGAATACTTCTATTACTCTGCTATTACCAGGGGCTTTGGTCTGCTCCCCTTTAGAAAGTATTAGATGGGGTGTAAGAATATAGCACACTGGACCAAAACATTAATCTAGGGCTTTTGCCCCCTTCTTCTGGGACCACTGAATCTTTATGAGCCTCTCCTCTATTATCGACCCCCTAGGTGTCCTGAAAGAGCTACAAGTGGTGTGTGTTTGTGTGCTTTTTTTAAATTATTTTTTATTTTTATACGCTGTGTGAGCAAGAGTCGGGTCCTTGCTGCCTATGCTGCAAGTGTTGGGTATACATTGTATGTAATTCTTCTCCATTGCATCATTTTAAATCCAGTTTTTCACCCATGTCGGTCTGGTGTTTTTATTGTTTATTTGCTTGTATTATTGATTTGCTGACTGTGAAGCGCCCTTCGTCTCAGTTTTGAAATGAAGAGCTATACAAATAAGGTTTATTCACTCTCTGGCTGTGAACTGTAACTAACTGTGCTGCTTCAATCTCAGGTTCAGCAGCTGACGGACGAACAGATCCATCACTTGGTGAAGATGACGCGTGACTTCACTCTTCTGTTTTATAAGGTTAGACGTTTGTACTTCAATAGAGAAGAAACAAGTGTATTAAATAGTTTTGGTGGTAGTCCTAGATCTGTATTGCACGTTCAGATCGATACACATTTAGGTATTTAGCTGACACCTCATTTAGACTGACTTAGAATAATGAATTAACTTAAAATCCTGTATTGCTGAGGAAGCAGAGCAAAAGTCAAAGCCTCACTGCCAAGAGAATAGAACAAATAGATAAAACAAATATTCCTGTCCATGCAAAATAGACAAGTAAAGAAAAGTGATGTTTTTTTTCTTGGTCTCTTTATCCACGTCTTTTTATTCACTCTTGTCTGCCTTCCTCATCTCTATCAGTGTCGTAAATCTGGCTCTCCTCTCTACAAACATTACAAAGTCTACAAGCGTCCCCAGTGCGGCCAGTGCTTTCATGTCATCACAGTCTGTCGTCTAGGAGACAACGGCAGGATGACTTACTTCTGTGAGCGCTGTCAGAAGGGAGATCCCAGCGGGGTTGACATCAGGTAGAACTCCTCATAGACCTTTGGCACTTTGACTGAAAAGATACCGTCTTGCATTCTTGAAAGACTGTTTCATGTTTGGTCTGAGTCTTGCTCAAAAATGTTTGATATTTCAGATACTGGGGACATTAGTGCAAAGCTACAAAGCTACAACAACACTTTTTATCATGCCTCTTGTTCAGTATAAAGAGGGCACAGTGTGTATCACAATTCTAACGTTCTCGACTAACGATAAATGAATATTGTTTGGCGTCCATGACATTTACTGTAATTGCTTTTTAAGAATTCACTAGATGATGCTTAATAAATGTTTCCAAATAAAATGCTCCAATATAGGATAAAATATTTTTATAGACTTCTAATTCTTCTTTATACATTTAGATGATTTTATTGTAATAGTTCAGATTTTTTATTATGAGATGCACAACAGTTACAGGCAGTGAAATTCTTAATTTTAGCCTCCCTCCAAGAGTTTTTATATTATATGTATAAAAAGAAAATCACAGAAGAAAAAATTAGAATCTAATACATAGTATTATTAAAGCTAGGTGTAATTTCTCTTAACAGAAAGTTCTGAAGCCTTTTAGATCATTCGTTGAAATTTGAGAGGCCATCTTTGCAGGCAGATGGGCTTGGCAGGGAGTGGGAAGTGTTATGGGGGGAAATTAATGCGCATATAAGGCTGTGTTTGCCAGACAGGGCACAGGCTCAACACCTCCTGGGTTGTGTTTGAGCAAAGCTTTGCGAGGGGGTTAGAGCCTAAAGCCCTTACAACGCATTACACAGCTGATAAAGCAATCTGTGAGGAAAGTTTCCCGAAAGCCATTGCTACTTTCCTCCTCCATGACTGTTGGCATTGCAGATTTGCCTTCTTGTCAAACATAGTGGAGCTGCATGTCAGGGCGCTAACATGTATGCTTAGAGCGATTCTATAAAACACATCGCCTTCTTGCATATCTTCATCCTCTGCTTGAACTGCAAATGTTTGTCTAGTTAAAGTTTTCTCTTTTCCTGCATTTCCCGTAATCAGGTTATAACAATAGCTGAATTGTTGAATAATTTATGTTTATTGCTCATGTTGCACTTACACTTCCAAAGACTAATTGCTTGTAATATAATCAAGGGAATTTATGCTATGTGAGCGCATATTGTAAATTATTCTAAAAGTATTTGTCAGCTAAACACATAAACACAAAAGTAATGAAATAGTAATTTATGTCACATTTCCCTGCAAGGAAGTTTTCTAGAAATTTAACACAAGCTTGGGAATTTTAGAAATCTCAATGTGTTAATTAATCAATAATTTATTAATTAAGGTTTGTTTCTATCTGCATTTGACATGGTAAATACAGCCTGAGCAAATAATCCCTAAATATTTTATTCCCATGGAAAATGTCCACCTTGAATATTCCCAGAATTTTGTAACTCTACTAAATACTAAGGCACCCTGAATTCTGTTTGTACACTCTAACATTATTTCTGCATGAGTGCACACATTTCATTAATTAGTGAGCCTGTTTTAGTAACAAGGTTCATTAGGATCACTCTTGTCACACGCGTGTTTCCTTTTTATCCAGCAAGCTGCCGGTCCGAAACAGCCTGATTGGCTGGGCCTACAATGGGAGAACCAATGATAACGTGGCTAAGAAGGAGGAAGAAGACTGGGCCTGTCAACTGTGCACACTCATCAACCAGCCAGCAGCAAAAGCCTGTGATGCCTGCCTCACTCCAAGACCTGAGGGTGAGTGAAATGTTTTCTTACACTCGCTGAATTTAATGGGGTGCCAGAATGTCCTTGTTAGCCAGAGATGAGATAATAGTAGCTGTAGTTTTGCTGTTTGCCATCAGTGCTTAAGTACTTCTGAGCAAGGCACCGCACACAGCAAGCTGTCGAAGTGATACTGCAGTCAAGCAGGCCGCGTGTGTGTCTATAGAGCACACTGTTGTGCAACTAATGAGTGTCAGTTGACTATTTTCCTCTGACTATCTTGAGATACATTATGGCAGCAGTGTGCTCGGGTTTGAAAGAAACGGCTTCGCTATCTCTCTGTTACAAACACCAAACCACAGTTGAATGGTTTGCTTTGTTTTGTTGTGTGTTTTATTTTTCTTTATTTTTTTAGGATTAGGCCCCCAAATTTTAAATAAATCACCTTTTTTTAAAAAAAAAAAAATAAATTATGGCTACATGAGAATCACTCATACCTACAGTGTGCTCGTGGCTCGTTTTATGCTGAGCTTTCCAAGCATGGGCAAATTGCAGACTATCATATGTCAGCGAAACATTTTGGCATCGATTCCTGCAGTTGGTTCATATTATGTTCTCAATCCAAACAGAAGACACGTTGGACTGAACAGAAACCTGCATTTTCAGGCAGCTGGATACATTTATAGTGCCTGGAAACATATTTTATATTTGAAATGAATTTAATTTGTAGAGATATTTTTCTTACTTTAACATTAAACATCTCTTCTGTTGATCAGTATAAAAAGCCACAACTAACCCCCTTATGATTAAACACTAAAATATGAAAACTACCTTTTACAGTGTCTGCACTTGTAACCACAGAGTTCTATTAGTGTTCTCAACTGTGCATAATGGAAACAAATAGTCCACTAGATCTACAAATGTACATCTGCGCTGTGAACTGACTGGATGGTTGCATATTTATGTTTTCCTTTTTAAAATATGTGGGAATGAATAATGGACATGTATTACTCCAGGGAAGGCACACTTGTTTTTTTTCAGTAATATCATGATTTGCATCTCTAGATGTATATTTACATCTTTTACCGTTGATCACTGAGCTGCTCCACTAAAACAGCTGGGGGTTAAGTGCCTTGCTCAAGGGTATTGCACATTAATGGTTGTTTTTTGAGGGATGGAGGGGGAATAATTATTTACAGCTCCAACGTAATGATAATGTCAGACATTGTGCTTCACCAGTACTGAAAACATGCACTCATTTTCAAAGTTGTATTATATGGGGGCTCATTTCACAGAATTTTGCATGAGGGCATCTTCAGCGCAACAGATTGTGTGACATTTTATTTGACGACACAGCGCAGCAGTCTGGTGATTACTGGTAAATTTTATGGCAAGCTAACCACTTAAAGCTAACAACAAGCTGCATTTTATGAGAGCAGCCAGTGCAGCAGAATAAGGTGCAGCTGCCGAACATGAAATGAGTTTTTCTCACTCTGGCTCCATCTCCACAGTCCACAAAGACGACATTAGCACTGAAGCATCACCCTTCACTCCTGATTTGATTAAATACCCCTGCACTGCCTTCAAGAAGCCACAAGAGGAGCTCAAAGTCAACTGGAGGTCTGCATTCGGGACTTCAACCCTTGTTTTCTCTGACTTGAGCAAGAAGCCAAAGCCTGTAAACTCCCCACTCTCCCCAGCCGGCAGTCATTTGAATTCCTTGGCGGCAGAGCGAGGTTTATATAAATACAGCGTCTGCCAAGGGACAACAAGCCCCAATTATGCCTCTGGTGGCTGGCAGAGGCAAAGTGCCGAGCTCTCCAATGGGGAATCACTGGCCTCCTACAGTCACCCATCCAAGAAAATGAGAATTGATCACAGTCCCTTTCCCAGTAACAATGCTCAAAATGGAACCCCCAACTCACGGTGAGTGAATCTCTCGCTTGGCTATTCATGAATAAGTTTATAATAAGAGAAGTTTTTTGCAACTTCAGGGAGATAAGTGGGGAAAAAAAGCATCTGACTGTGGAATTTTTAATGCAACATTGTTAAAGAAGCTCAGATTGATGAATAGCTATAGTAGGATACCATGCAAATACAATTCTCACCAACACCTATCACCACACACGGATGAGGAGAGGTTGTTTGCTCACTAATAAGGGTTGATGTGACAGGTATACTCGTGTTTTGTTTTCAATTTATTTCAAACTAATAAGACTGTTTCTTCACTTCTGTCAGTACACATAAAACAGATACGACAAGCCGCAGCTCCTCCATTTCTTCCAGTCCCAGCGCCCCTTGTTGTGCAACCCATCGTCGCACAGCCGTCCTCAGAGTGGTCCACAAGGAGGGGAAGAATAAGGGACGACAGTTCTACGCCTGCTCGCTTCCCAGAGAGACCAAGTGTAACTTCTTTGAGGTGAAAATGATCTCTCATCTCCATGGCATTATGTAGCTTTAAAGATGAATAACTTTAAATTATTTTATTTTAAAAAATTATATATTTAGTTTTAGCCTATCCACAAGCATAGTAATATGTTAGCATCAGCTATACATGCCAAAAGTAAAAGTTTACAACTAAGTTGATAAAAACTTCTTCTCTGTCGCAGTGGGCTGACTTGCACTTCCCTTTTTGTCACCATGGGAACCGTTGTTTAATGAGGACAGTTCTGAAACTAGGACCCAACAATGGCCGCAATTTCTACACCTGCAGCTTTCAAAAGGGTAAACAGTGTGACTTTTTCCAGTGGGCAGACAATGGTCCAGGGGTGTCCATCCTGCCTGGCTGTTAATGTGTTTTCACAATGCATTACTTCTCAGTGAATCTCTGGTGCCTGTAATTTTATATACATAAATAGATATAGAAAGGGACCCGCTAACCCATTATTATCCTCACATGGGGAAAAAAATGCATGTAATCAAGTGTCTTTTTTTTGCATTTTATTTGTATCCTCTCCTATTGTGTCCATCTGTTCATCTTTTCTTTCACGTTTCAAAGCTATCACAAGAAATATGCGATAAAGAACATAAACAAATGAAAGCAGCAACAATTACAATTACATGAATGTTTTCTTTTTTAATTACATTTTATTTATTCATTAAAAAAAATCAGACATAAAAATACTGTATGGAGAATTATTTTATGAATATAAGAGACGCACAAAATCATACACCATTTAAAAGCAGTCGACAGATTTCAGGAGGGGTGTGTCTGACTCTGTGTTTGACACCATGTAATGGAACTGGGAGAAGCCGGGGACTTTGTTACAGGCCGCACCTTCAAAGAGAGAAAAATGACAACAGGTGAAACAAAAAAAATGTACTCCCTTAGCATGAAAGCCCCATCTAATGCTGGTATTAAGATGTGATCTGTACTGCTGATCTGCCATTTAAATGCTAATAAGTGATCACATCCCCTTTAATACACCTGTTCATCTGCATTATTCATACACCAGGCACTGTGTGGAAAACATTGATGTAAACAATGCTGGGTTTAAAATATCTAATAAAAAACAGCTTTGGAAATGCAATCCGGCACATTTGTGAGACCTCAAGGACAAACACAATGAATGTAAACATAACTTTTGTCTGTTCACAACAAAACTCCACAGGGTACCTTTCTCTAAAGAGAAATGGCATGGTACTTTACCTGCCACACTGTTGTCATGAGAACAAAAGCAATTACTGGGTAGGACAGATTGTGCCTGAGCTCCAGTGGAGACTGGATGTCAAACTTAAGACCAGAAGACATTTTAATGCAACTTTAATGAAACGGGCGTCTTAACTATATTGTAAAAAATTAGCAATAAGTTGGGTAATTTAGCATTAGAATATCAAAGACTTATGTAAATTAATTTCAGACCTTTTAAAGGCTGTACTGTAAATGTTGTCTAATGGTTTCATTCAGTTGTAAATAGACCTCTGAAAGCAATTCAAATATACCATTACATTACAATAATTGTGACATTGTCTTTAAAGGAAAACATGCTGTTATTCTCATCGTCAATGTTCCCAGTCACATTAAATAAGGTTTCACCAGCCTAGTTTCACTGTCAAATATTTTAATGATGGTATTACTGTAACATGGTTATACAGGGGTCATTTGTTGATATATACACATTGTTGGTACTAGAAGTTTAGATTACTTTTGGTTACACATTTTACATTAAGCCCTACTTTAATAAGCGTCCGAGGCAGCTGGACTCACAAGAATCCACCTTGCCAAGCTTCAAGGTATGTGTTCAACGCAAAAGATGTTTTAACTCTGCTCCCGACTGGTTTCGGTAAGTTTGACTACGTTATATGGTCTGTTGATCTGATTGGTTGAAGTTCACCTGTCATAGACGGTGATAGACAGATGGTTCATGCAATCACCTACCACGTATTTTTTAATGTTCCTGCCCTTTTCCAAACAGTTAACAATCATGACTTCCCACATAGTTCTGTGTAACAAATCATCTGGCACTGTCGGGTTACTGTTTTAAAGTCTCAAAATGCAGAAATTCTACAGGCAAGTTTAAACTCAATAATAATAATAATAATAATAATAATAATAATAATAATAATAATAATAATAATAATAATCTAATCATTTAAAACAGGGGTCTTCAACCTTTTTCAGCCCAAGGACCCCTTGGACACGAGACAAATAGCCTATATGTGTTTATGATTGATAAAACATTCAGGCATAATGGAATAATTTATAAATAGTAATAGTTTTTGTCAAAAGTAGCTTTTTATTGCATATTAATGCTTGCAGTTTACTCATTATCATTTGTTATATTTTTTAATTCTCACAAATTATTTTGGTGAAAATTTGGTGAAAAATTGACAGGCCCGGGGCGGCGTTTAGCTCAGTTGGTAGAGCAGCCGCCCCATGTGCGAAGGCTCAGTCCTTGCTGTGGAAGCCCAGGGTTCGAATCCGACCTGTGGCTCTTTTCCGCATGTCATTCCCCGTCTCTCTCTCCCCACATTCCTGTCACTCTTCAGCTGTCTCTATCAGAAATAAAGCTTGAAAAGGCCAAAAAAATAATCATTAAAAAAAAAAAGCCTAGGGGTCACGGACCCCTGGTTGAAGACCCCTGATTTAAAAGAAGCTGTTGAGATTATAGCAATCATTGTCTTCTAATTGTCCAATGTATTCATTATTCAGAACATTATGGTAAGTTTAATATACTTTTAGGTGAATCAGAAATATGTATAGAAATTGAAAGTAAAATAAATTAAAAAGGAGAGACTGCACCTTATCAATATGTCTCTGCATGTACATCTGCTTGTTAACAACTCTGCATGTGTGTGGCTTTGGCAGTAGCTTAGAAGTCCGCCATTGTACCAATGAACCTTAAAACTCACCATAATGGCCTGTTGTGTTAGCACAGATGATGGCTCCAAAGAATTCTGAGTAATGCCTCTTGATTCTGGAAATGGCCGTCTTGCAGGCTGCCGAGGGATCTGCCCCAGCCCTCATCAGCTCCACGGCCAAGTAACTGTTGGCAGGATTACATGCAGTACACATGAGGCAAAACTAACAAGTACTGTCATGGCCACCAACCAGCATGACGATGGGGACGTGCTTGCGATTATGACGTGGGAAAATTGTGATGGAAACTAATCTAATGTCAAGAAACAGTGATTAAATATGATTTAAAAATGGCAATATTCCCAGCTCCAGTTTATGCCATGTAAGAGAGTCATGACACAACTCTTTAGGTGTTCACAAGTGTGTAAAATAAGCAAATGGGGAGTAATTTACCATCACCACAATGCTAATGACTTGAAATGTCTGTGAGTGCCCTTAGCTCTATTAGGCTCAACTGTATAAAACAATGAGTAACACTAAGTAATTCTAAAACTGACCTCTGCAAAAGGGATTTTAAAGCAACATTATGTAACTTTATTACCAGAAGATTTAAAATCATTCTCATGCTACACTGACTTCTAACAGGGTGAACAGTGCTTCTGTCATTCCCAATCTGCCCCTGTCCACCTGTTACTATGCACTATGTTACTTCCGGGTCTGGGTACGATGACCCACAAGAAGGGCGAATCATACTCAATTCAACACTTTACACAACACGCCATCAACTATGTTACTGATTTTGTAAAAGTGGAATTTTATTTATGGAGAAAATGTTTTTCCTCTGATGTCCTCAACTTGATGTAGCTGCCGTTAGCTATTTAGCTCAGTTAGCATTGCTGCCCGAACTGTGCTCAGAGTGGTGGCACTGGGAAGAGTCTTAGTAGATGGCGAGGGCTTCATGAAATATAAGGCTGAAAGACAGACGCCGAGCTATGTTAGGTGTTATTTTCTGCCCAAGACAGCAAGCAAATGAGTAAAATCCCCCCTTTTGGAAAGTAGTACTTTACAGTTGAATCTCTGTGATCTCTTATGAAAGGAAAGATACAGGATCATGGGACCATGATAACATACAGATGTAGCTTTAAAATGGCTCATTGGTGGTGACGATGTGTTGCTGCCTCATGGACAGGTAACGGATAGGAACATGTGGGCATGAGAATAAATGATAAACTGTTGGGGGTTATATTGTTCATGAAGATGTTGCTACTAGTGGACTGAAGAATGTTTAAGGAAGTGACTCAAAACTATGATTGAAATAGGTAGCCCTGAGGTGAGACTGTATAAAAAGTTTAGTGCAAAACAGCATGTGTACTCGCCAAACTATCCTGGAAAAATAAATCTTTAAAAAAAAATAAAAAATACTCTTCTGAGACTGCCATATTCTCACAGCCTGGAAACAAACAGCAGCTTAAGTGAAATCTCGCCTCTTCTGTGGAATATACAAATGACAGTTTGGGGGCAATGTAGTCACGCCTCCACTCTTTATAATGCTATTGTTGCACTTGCGCAAGAGGTTCCACCAAAATTGGTTTTAAAAACTACATGTGTCACAGATGTCAATTTTTCTGAAATACAATTTTTCTGTCAAGGAAAAGTCGTGTAACAGTATTGTTATTCAAAGGTGGACAGGGAATAAACCCTGGTTAGGGTGCATGAGGGTTGAGATCTATCGGAATTCTCCGAGAATTTTAAATTCAACACTGTTAGAGAAGGTCTTATTTTCATATACATTTTTAACTGAGGAATAAGCCAAATAAAAAGTTTAGTGCAAAACAGCATGTGTACTCGCCAAACTATCCTGGAAAAATAAATCTTTAAAAAAAAATAAAAAATACTCTTCTGAGACTGCCATATTCTCACAGCCTGGAAACAAACAGCAGCTTAAGTGAAATCTCGCCTCTTCTGTGGAATATACAAATGACAGTTTGGGGGCAATGTAGTCACGCCTCCACTCTTTATAATGCTATTGTTGCACTTGCAGCAAGAGGTTCACACCAAAAATTGGTTTTAAAAACTACATGTGTCACAGATGTCAATTTTCTCTGAAATACAATTTTTCTGTCAAGGAAAAGTCGTGTAACAGTATTGTTATTCAAAAAGGTGGACAGGGAATAAACCCTGGTTAGGGTGCATGAAGGAGTTGAGATCTAATCGGAATTCTCCGAGAATTTTAAATTCAACACTGTTAGAGAAGGTCTTATTTTCATATACATTTTTAACTGAGGAATAAGCCATATAAAAACATTCACTCAGACTGACAGATAACACATTTTACATTTACTTGCATAAGTGGATCCTTTTTCTTTTTTTTATCTGAAAAATGTAGGTCTGAATATTCTTGACATTCCTTTTTAAATTTCCTATTTGATGGCTTTGAGACTGTAATTTTCTTCTATGTAGCAGAGCACCCAATTGCCCAAGGTAAGACAGGAAAGGCATTTTAATTAAATAGGACTCTTTCCTTATATAACGGACAATAATAATGGTTGATGTACCTCGGCAGAAAGCGCATCATGACATCTCCATCTCCAGTAGCAGCTGCACCACCAGCTGAGCTATCCGCATAGGCCCCTGCTCCAACGATAGGAGAGTCCCCAACACGACTATAAGACAGGGACATGACCAGGGTTTGAACACCAATGCTTCAGGTACATGTACTCTCCAACAGAGGGAAAAAATCCCTTAATCTTAAGTACTCTGATAACAGTTATTGTACTATGAAGCTCTCATATTTTAACTTAAAGGTCCAGTGTGTAAGATTTAGGAGTATTTATTGGCAAGAATGGAATACAATGTTCATTAGTATGTTTTCATTAGTTGTCTTAAATGAGCCCTTTATATATATACAGTGAGAGCGGGTCCTCTTCCACAGAGTCCGCCATGTTGAACCACCATTTTTCTACAGTAGCACAGAACAGACAAACCAAACACTGATCTAGATATGGCCTTTTGCTTTTTTTATTTTATTTCTTTTTGTTTTTTGAGAGTTTTTTGGTTACAATCTGCAACTTCAACACTAGGTGCTACTAAATCCTACACACTGGAATGAAAAATGTCACACCTGGTTAAAAAGTTCGTTCTCGTTCTCCCAAAGTTGTAACAAAGTAATATCGATACTACATTGATATTACTCAATAGTAGTATCGTTACATGTTCCAAACTCCCTTACTCCAAAACATACATACAGAAACATTTTAACGCTCATGTCTGACACTTTATATCTACATAATCTACATACCCTGGAACTTTGTGAGTTAGTCCATTAGTGGATGTACCAGCAGCCACGTGACCGTCTTGATCTAGTGCAATCATCCCTGGTGCAAAAACAAAGGAAGTGGTATCAAAATCTCCTAGCAGTGCTTCTACTGCTGAAGGTTTTTTTTTTAACATAACATTAAATTCCTAGCAGCTGCAGGCACCCTGATCAATACATAAGTCTAGCTCGGATGACATTAAAAAGGGGCCAGGAAGGATTTTTGTTTTAGTTTTGATCTTTTAACAGAAATACAAATTTAAGACCTCAAAACTCAATTGCTCCCTGCTAACCTCTACTTCAATAAGTCTGTCTAATGTTTGTTTTGGGCATGCTATGCTGCTTAACTCTCTCATCCCTGTCTATTTTCAGTGAAGTGCCTAAGACCCAAACTGTAAAAAAATAAAAAATAAAAAAAAATGCCTGAGGAAAGCAGACTTCACATTCTCTTTAACAGATAAAACCTACCTATGGTGTCGTGCGAGTGCGTATTAGCGTGCCGTTTCCTCTTGTTCTGTTTCGGTGTCGCCCTGGGCTTGTAAGGTCCACAGGACTTGGAAGGATCTGGAAACACATTCTTTTGACAGGAAACAAAACAACATGACTTTGCATAATGCCATTATTTTTGTACTTAATTACTGTAATAGCACTTAAGCAAGACGTATGGTAGATTGCAGGTATTTGTGATGAGTCATATTCATATATAAGCTCTATTTTCACCAAATTTTGGTACTTAATTATATATTAACAGTATAGAGTGTTGTTTGGAACATCTAAAATTTTGTTTCCAGTAACTGAACCATCGTGAAAAAAAACATCCTGGTTTAAATTCCTGCTGCAGCCAAAATGTGTCATTCAGCAGTCAAGTATGTTTTTATTGAGACAGACAATCTACTGTACTTGAGTCTAGTGTAGTTTGACAAAAGATTTCCCTGTCTCGCTACCTCAAGGAATCTCTTCGGTTCTTATAAGTGAGTTTACCAGCTTTACCTGCAGGGAGGTGTGAAAAGTTCATTCTTCTACTTTGGTGTTACAGTGGAATTCTGCTTAAAAAAATATCTAATTTTTGAGTCGGAGTGAGCAGTCAAAGCGTAGACTTAGAGCCACGATACGTAAACATGTTAAAACACATGTCTTTTCATGTACAAAGTGTGTCTGTATCAGCATTACCTTTTTAAAAGGCCTTCATGCCATCAATAAACCTAAGTTGGAATCAACTAGTCTGCTCTATGAAAGTGCCCGTGCATTATTCATAAAGCAAAGTCTGTTATATTCCATTTTATAAAGGTGAAGGTAAAACCCTTGAAAACATTCTCTTTAGTTATAAAAAATTCAGGCACAGTTGTTCTCCTGCGACCCCTGCACACCACTCTGAAATTTTACAAAAATATAAAACACCGCCAAATGGAAGTATTGAATACTTACATGAACGGAGGCTAATGCTTAGTTCTCTCTCATCTTTTTTGTCTTGTATCATTTGTCAGTATTTACATCTGGATGTTCTCTATGCCTCCTAACCAAATCTATAACTAATTTTGGTAAATTTGTCATGAATAACTCAAGTAGTTTCAGAGGAAAACTTTGATGGCAAAAGTGATCAGCTTTGTCTCTTCCTCAACTAGATGACCTTGAATGAGGCACTTCACTCCTGAGTTTTGCTCAGTGGTCATCATTGTAGTGAACGGCCTCAAGTGTAAATTCAATCAATAGGACACTGCATACTCTCTCTGAAACAATAACAGCTGTCTTAAAAGGGAAAAAAAATGAATTCTATTCTGGTGATTCTAAAGCATTATTGGGGAAGTGAACAGGTTACTTTTAAAGAATAAACCAGCACTGTAGGGCATCACCTCTACCACAAAGGCTGAGCTTTTTGTGAACTACTTTAGTATGCCTGTCAATTCCCCTGCTTAATATCAATCTTCTTGAAGCGGCACGCCTGTAGCCAACACAAGTGAGAAAAACACACACTTTAATACCCACACACACACCTTTCGATAATTAGGTTGGCAGTTGCCCTTCAGCCACTGCGAGAAAATATTCATAGATTTGTTGGTAGTCAGGTCTTCTGCGATGAAGCCCATGTTTTCAGCAAACAAAGAAGCTATAAAGAGAGAAGTAATACTTTGAGGTCAGGTTACACATTCTGGGCCATGCTGACCTTGGGTTATTAGAAAACAAAGGGTCACAAACAAAGGATGAACTGGAGGCAATCTCATCTCATTTGGGCTCATAGCTTTGACATGTGACAGAGGACAAATACAGCAGCAGTGACCTTATAATTCCCATAAGAATAATGATTCAATTATGTTGAGTATTTAAGGTAATGGATTGAATTTCCCTGGGAAATAATACAATACGTTTTTAGAATTTCTTGACATTTAAGCAAAATTTTGACTTATTTGGTCTTCAGTTTTCTTTCAATTATTTGCAGAGTGGTGCACCTCCTCCTCTACTCATTCACTGCTCTCATGAAAAAATTAAAAGCTCTCATATATGTTTACTTTCTGGACACTTAGCTGCTATACAATTCTTTTATTTTTGCCCAGGGCATTATCTATGGCTCTGACCCATGCAATCATCTTTGATTTCCTTCTATATATTTCTTATTTATGTGTATGTTCTTATCCACCTTGTGTATGTGAGCTGCTATAACAAGTGAATTTCCCCGGTGTGGGATCTATTTTATCTAAACGGATGATGTTTATGGTCTAGGGATTAAAGCTTATTCAAGTGTTGGGGAAACCCCCCACAAATTATATAAGTGTCTAAAACACTAAAAGGCCCCAATGTGAAGAGTTCCTAGGCAAGATAACTAATGCAAATTAAAATACAAAGGTGTTGCCTTAAAACTTAATTTATATTTATTTTTTTCAAACTACACTGCATTTAAAAAGAACTTGGAGAAAGTGTTGGATCTCTGTTGGCCAGTAAATTGAGTTGACTGGATTTAAAAATGTTGTATTATTATTATTTAAGCATATTAAATACTTTTATTTTTTCTTTTTTTACTTGTCATTGATTCACACATACCTGACTCTCCTACTAGCAGTGTGTGATCTGTTTGCTCCATCACAGCTCTCGCTACTCCGATGGCGTTCTTGATTCTTTTCAGATCTGCAACTGCACCGACCTCCATTGTATCCCTGGTCACAAAGAATACACAGAAAATAAACATTAGCACTAGTTTATTGAACACAAGCAGTCTCTGATCAAAGGTTCCCTGTGGAGCTTTTGACCTTGAGCAGTGCTACGGAGCCGCTAGTCTTCACACAGGTGGCACAATATGCATTCCTGCAAACAGTGTCACACAGTCCCACTGATCTACTGGTGGCAGTAATGTGTCAGCATAGGCAGAAATAAAGAAGACTGCTTGCTAGCAAACATGGACTGCAGTCAAGTAGACAAGAAAGAATGACCTCTTTATGTTCTTTCCTAACCACTTTTCCTTGACCTTGAAAAGGCCATGAGGTCAAGGAAAGATGTGAAGGAAAAATCATAAGGACTTAGCAAAAGACGTCCGTGGTGCTCAGAGAATCCGACTGCACTTACACTAGACTACATAATTCCTGACTCGGTTCTGTGTCAAAAGTACAATGTTTGGAAGATGGACTGCAAAAAGCACATCTTTTCTGTTAATGTAGACAACCCGGTGAAAGACATGACTTAGTTTTCAGCGTTTGAATTGAAATAATAAAGTGATATAAGCCACTTGCCTCAAAAGTTGAACAAAGTTACAACTTGAGAATGTTTTTCACTACCGCAGACAGCAAACTTGAACACCTCTGTATGCCAAAATAGCTCCGCAGTCAACACAGAACTAATGCAGAGAACTGCAGATGAAGAGGGAGAGACAGCAGCTGGACGACCCCCGGACAGTTCATCAGAGTTTATGAGAATGCAGCGCAGTGAGGACACAGACCAGGTTTCATAGAGGAGACGTGTTTGTTAACAGAAAAACCACAGAGCTGCAGAGTAACATCGAGCTACATGATCACAAAAAGTTTTTATATCGCGTCAACACTTCTGTCCATATTCATATGCTCCCTCTCTCTCTGCTGCAGTCTGCATCACACTTTTTTAAATAAACTGATGGATTTTATAGATGCCTGGTTGTGAATGGTGAGTTTTTTTCTTTTTTTTTTGGTTCTGCCGCAAGGACTTGTGGGACTGCGTTATCTCCTTTCCTTTCGTAAAGGATGGTCCGGTGTATCCTCTGCTGAAGGAGATAAGAAAGGAAGCACTGAAGCACTTTCCCTTAGCATTTAAAGAATTCGAACAGCTCTTATCATGGCTGACACGTAAATACTTCCGGGTCAAAAAAAAAGAAGACCGGAGCCATGGATGCAAACAATGCAGGTTTCAAACTTTTAAGAAAAATCAACCTTGCAAACATTTTATGACAGGGGTGTCCAAACTTCTTTTAAAGAGGGCCAGATTTGACAATGTGAACATGGGGCCAATACTAACATTTTAAAAATGAAAAAATTAAGAATAAAAGTTACATACAAATGCACTGTTCTGTAACAATTTAATTTTCATTGTCACAATTATTATTATTATTTTTAATTGCAATGTAACCAAATCTAAGCCAATCAGGCGTGAACAAATCTAAAAACCAGTTCTTCCTTTCTTTCACATCTGAAGCCAGATAACACAGAATAAACATTATGGAATATGTTAAACTTGCATGAAGTTGATACAAATCTAAACTCATGTTCATTTTATTATGAGTAATGCAACGTCTGTGAACATTTAAGTTTAAAACATATCACTCTTGCTCTTGAACACTGAGACAGTAATATTTTGTGTCACATCTACAGGTACATACAGGTACATCAGCAGTTATGTCCTTAGAGGTTAACGTTTAGCGCATTCAAATGCTTCATTATGTCAACCAAAAGAGACAAATCTGCCAGCCATACAGTATCTGACAATGCTAGCAGGCCATAAATAATATATTATAAAAATGAAGCTTCGGTCCGAATGAAATCTGACTACGAGCCGTGACTGGCCCCCGGGCCGGACTTTGGACATGCCTGTTTTATGAGGAAGGAAATGCATTCATGGCATTTGTTAGAGCTCAAGGATGCATTTTTGTCACACTTGAAGGACCTGTGTGTCATATTTAGTAGCATAAAGCAGTGAAGTTACTGACTGCAACCTTCTAGCCTGTGAGCCAGTGTTTAGTTTATCTGTTCTGGGTTCATCATGGCAGACTTGTGGGATAGGACCCAAACATCTGTTGATATAAAAGGCTCATTCAACAAAAACACAATTCTTATGTTCAGGTGATGATACACCTGAACATACACTATGAAAACATAATTATAAGAATATTTAATTTATGCCATATTCTGTAAAGCGAGCCCTCTAAATCTTCGCAGTGGACCTTTTAATGTGAACATAACTTTTGTTTGGTACAAGGAAAAAAAAAGACACTGTCAAAGTGAAGTTAGCTCAAATTTAGTTTTTGAGGCTATAGTTTGTGGTGGTGATGTAATGACTTGCATTATAGAGAGCGCATTTAAAACATTTATCCAACCCAACAAAATAAAGTCAACTTGAGTAAATTCTCCCAGACACAATATCAAAAATTGAGCATCATGCTTTTACATTTTTACAGAGCTATAATTTATTACAGGGCTGTTGCATCAAACTGTACAGGTGTTTCGATTCTTGTGCTCAGTCAAAATGTACCGGTGATAGCTACCGTATTTCTTATGCGGCTATATTGGATACTGCGTGGGAGACTATCTTCTCCCCACAATGTATTCATGACTATGTAACTGAAAAAAAAAGTCAATTTTCCTGCATAATGGAAGGAGAAACATTCCACAGAGCACATTTTTGCAAATAACAAACCTTTGCTGTTTGCCTTTTGTCTGTCGTCATGAGCTGACATTTGCCTCCCACGATAACTTCTGAGTGTGTAAATGTTTGTACTTAAAAGACTTAATAAATGGCATGCCTTCACATCCTAATGAGAATCTTAATTAGTGCTTTATTAAAGAAAGGCTGTCTGGAAAGGTCAACCGGTTATTGCTGTAAATGTTAAAGATGCAAAGACAGCACCGGCACAAATTGTAAGACAGTTGCACAATATGGTGACAGCAGCAGGTGCATAATTAGAGTGGTCAAGATCAAGGTCATTTTCTATGAAATATGTGTAATTACTAAAAAACATTTATCAGATCATTTATAGCTATTTATAGCTTAAATTTGACTTAAGTTAAGGTCATTGCTGGAGATTCAATCTTTTGCCAAACATGCTAAAAGATAAGTTTTATGAAATAAATATGGGCGTGTACTGTTCAACCCAGCTGCTTTTAAGTTACACGAATGGCAGCTGGATCGAACCAACAGCTGTTAAATACTGCCTCATTATCATAATAGTAATAACAAGTCATTATATTAACATAGTGCTTTTTCTTTGATACATGAACCTCAACCTCAGCCACCACCAATAGTTGTAATTATGCATCATCCCAATATTTTTTACCGTGTCATTTCCTGTTTTTGCTTTGAATAACAGCACAGTTTATGTCCCTGGTTTACCCGTTCATGATCATGGCATCCAGCGTGGTCTCTCCAGACTCATCTGGACTCCCGCCATAGCCTACGCTGCCATCACACTGCTCTGTTTCACAACGGGCACAGCCTTTCTCCACCGCATCCAACGCCGAGCCACCGGACTGCAAGGTACTCCAGGCTACAGAAACAAAACAGAACACAGTGAAACATTCTGGACCCAAGGATGGGAAGTAAACATCCTCAAACAGTCAAATGATATTACAGTTTTTACCTCCTCTCAGGAGAGGGAAGGCAACATCAAGATTTGACTGAAAAAAAAAAAAAAGGCTGAATCTGACATTCATAACAACGATAAGAAAGAAAGTTTGTTTCCTGTTCTGAGGAAACTTTACTGTGACACAGTTTAACACCCTGTTTTATAACAACTGTGACAGCTAATGTAAAATGATCTGATACAACAAAACACATTTTGCAAACTAGATATTGCTTTGGCTGAGTAATATGTAATATGCAATAAATCTGTATCGAACTAGGGTTCAATAAAGTCATCTTTTCTCATTCTGTAAAAAAGCTGAACAACAATAATCTCCAAACTCACCGGCGCTTTCTGAGAGACTGTGATTTTAAACTGTGTTAAACATGTAGAGTGAATAATTAAAATCATCTTTGTCTAGTTTATATATCTGGGCAGATGAGTTAAAGGTTCAGAGGATGCATGAGGTGACCTGTGCGATGGATTCCTAATAAACAGGGAATGTGAACTGACAAGCATTTGGTCACTGATCCCCCAAGTGCCCATGGGGGATCAAAATACCAACTGGTAGCACTGTCACCAGCTTGCCACTAAATTCTCACACCATTGCACAGTGTTCAGCAGGATACTACAACAAATTCCTCTTCTTATCATTTATGATTTACCCATCTATAAATTTTGTTCATCTGCCACCTTTGTGCTCATGTCTCGGGATATAATTCTTTTTTTATATATATATCAGACTCAGCATTACAATCTTTTCCACTTAGGAAATGCAGCAGAATGGAAGAGGAGATTAGCCTGCTATTGTCAGATGCCTCTGTAAGCCCCCAAAGGAAAAGAGATCTGCATGAGCGGATCAATAGTAGTGACTTACAGACTACACTTTTAAATATCTGCCCACAGAACAGATATCCGGGTACATTTTTCATTTTCATACACACCTGAGGGAGAAGGAGTGATGTACATCTGATACATTAAAAGGTATCGATCTATCAACCTGAGATTTTTAAGTGAACTTTAATCACCTTCAGGTTTGATGTGTTGCGTGTTTGTTTTGAACACCAGTTTTTTTTTTTTTCATATTGAGCCAGGCAACTGGTGCAACTCCACTTGACAGATAAGTCACAAGCAATGCTGAAATATTTGAAAATGTCCAATGTATCATCCTGAAAGAAACCAAACAGAGTGGAGGCAGACCTGGCAATGGCAGCTTTGAAGCCGTAGTGGCATCTGTCCATTTCCTTTCCCCATCTACGACTCTGATCTTGCACACTTATGCAGTTAAGCTGTGGTGGAGTCAGAAGTATACAGCGAAAAAGCATTTTAGAATAGTGTGAGGGGAAAAAAGTGCTGGTTATGGAGCCTGCCATGGATTGCACTCCACCGCTCGTACAACACATACACACTGTCTCACTCTCTCTGTCCTCAGGACAGAAAATCGGTCTTTAGGATGTTTCGGTCATAATAAATAAAATGATAAATAATTGTCAGAATTAGACAAAAATAAACACTTTTAGCTGCAACTAACAATTATTTTTATTATCAATTAATCTAAATGTCTTATGTCTTATAATGATTTTTGTTTGACTGACTATCACACATGACAAAATGACGTGTACGGCTAATTGATGATCAAAATAGTTAATTTCCTTTAGTCAGAATTCTAATTAAAAATGAAATGATGTTGAGCAAATGAATCATACATACTGAAAAAGAAAAGAAAACATCAGAGCTATTTAAATCTAGTCATCATCACTTAATTTAATTATATTCTAACCACAAGAAGAAGAATATTGTATGCATGTAGTTTTTGCTTTTTCACCACCATACATCATGGAAGGTATATCGAGTTTGCCTGAGTTCGCTGTATGATGAGTCACTTAATGACACACTGCTCTCAGCCATGACTCACTTAGAAAACTACAACTGCTGCTCTGCAACTAACAAGACCATTTGACACACAGTCATATCAGCCTGTTGACAGGAGGACAAATAATATCCAGCCTCTTCCCTGCAAACTTAAATAAATGTACTGGTGTTTACGTCCATACAAAATGGCTTGTGCAATGTATTTGTTGTTCGACTGGGAGGATCAATAACGGGCATTGTGAGAGAAAGAAGAAAGAGAAATCTTTATGTCGACATCTCTTTAGAGGAATCTTCAGAGACCATTAAAAGATAGAAAATAGCATTTTACAGTGGCACACAGATACAGCAATTAATCTGGGGACCAAACTACAGTTTTCAGTTTCAAATAAAAAGGGTGAGTATGCCATACAGGAGAGTATGAAGCAGTATATTGCATAATTTCTGACTGATCTGTCCAGTGAATTATTTAAGGCCCAATACGTACAGTACAAACACATTTACTCAAGTAGACTTAAGTACCAAAATCTCACTATTTCTATTTGATACAACTTGATAACCTCTCTACATCTAACTACGCTTGTCTGACACCTTTAGTTACTAGTTACTTTTCAGATTACAATTTTTCATACCACTCGTGCCTGATGAAAACCATGTATCCCTCTATCGATCTGTAATTTGATGATGTTGGATCTCATTTTTTAGTTATGTTTTTCTTTCAGGGTACTGTATCAATCAATCAATCAATCAATCAAACTTTATTTGTATAGCACTTTTCATACAAAATATGTAACACAAAGTGCTTCACACTATAAAACCCTGACACCCCCCATCCACTCTCAACTCGAGGGCTGTTTTGAATTCAGGACTTTTGCTTGTTGTTGCTACATTTACTTAAAAGTAAAGCTCTGAATACTTCTTCCACCTCTGCTGTTTGCCTGTGCAGACACTCTATATACTGTCATTGACGCAGACACGGTTTTGGCCACAGTGTCACATGACTGAGCTGTAGCCTGAATGAAACTTTTGAGATAATAACGTAAACACGCGCTCATACCTGCAGCCGTTGCATTCTTGAATGGCCAAGTATTGATAACGAGAGGTAGCGACGCGTGTCCGAGTGGAAACAGTAAGGTTAGAGCAGGAAACAGGAGACACGGTACAAACATTTTGGACTGTCCAAACGTTACATGAACATTACAACAACACAGGGAGGACTGCTAACGCTATTTCCTGTTGATTGCTATGTTTTTTCACGCCGCCGTGATTACGTAATATTCCAGCCGAGCAGGTTGATATATCTAATATTTCATAAAAGGGAAGTGCCAAAGCAGAAAAACTACTCTTTGATTTAACGAAACGTTACATTTAAACTTCCTTGTTGTGTCACATGCTTAGTGGGCGGGTTCTTCATTAAAGGGACAGTACAAATACTTCGGAGCATCTGCCATGGCTGCGTCAGATACACCAGGGACAGTCAATTATGATTTCAGGAGGGCCGGATAGAGAAAATGTCCTCATCTTCAGGTTCCGCAGCATCATCATGTTTAAGTTGCATTATAATTACATACACTTATATATTACAATTATTTTATAAATATTGAAGCAGCATTGTCATTGTATCAACGTCTGCACAGTGTGAAGTCAAAGACTCAAATCAATCAAAGAAAGCAATGTCGTGTCAACAATATTTATTTTCAGTGCAACTCTGGACTCTGGAGAGCTACATACAATAATAAATAATAAATAAAATAAATAAGAAAAAAAAACGTGTCAAAGCAAAGTGAATTTGACATTCAACTCAGAATTATAATAAATAATAAAAAGTAGTTTATTAATAATAATAATAACAAGTTATTGGCTGATTTGGCTGCAATCTTCAAGATTAAAAGCCGCCCACGAAGGCAACAGTACTGGCCAATCAGAGACAGGTAGGATGTCCCTTTCGCTGAGTAGCGGGAGAAACACTGTCAGAAAATGTAATCTCCGCCAAAACTGAACAAAACTCAATGATACGTGCTGAGTCCGGACAGGACAGAGGATGGGACCGCGGTCCGCCTATTAGTGACCTGTGATATACACTGTCAATGATTAAATAAGGTGAGTAGCCTAAATGTATTTAACCAATGCAACCGTTGCTTAACAGACTTTGGGGAAAAAACAGTTTTAGTATTTACCTCAGTAAACAGGTTCATGTTGAGTTTCTGGCCTCCACAGACCTTTTTCACAGCAGCCATTTTGACGTGAAACAGCAGGGTCAACGCAGGTGTTACCAATCATACTAACAATGGCTACATTGCCACTAAGCTAGCTAGTTAGACAGGACATTTGTCAGTTTTACAGACAAATCTCACACTAATGGGACAAGCTCCACTTGTAAGCAAACAAAAGTAACTTAGAGGAACTACATAAGTGTTTTTTATTAGCCCAAATCATTAGCAACATTGTTGTCTTTTTTTTTTTTTTTTTGCATTAAACATTTCTCACTAAACACAAACACGCACTTTTATGCAGGCAGGTTAATACACGCTATGATGTCAAATGTTGCATCCTGAATGCCACCATGTTAAAGGTCCAGTGTGTGGAATTTAGTTGCATCTAGTGGTTTAATCGCTGCATTGCAATCTCCTCACATCGCCCTCACCTTCCTAGTGTAAAAGAGAAACAACACTTGAACAGCTCTGTCTAAATCAAATCAAATCAAATCAAATTTTATTTGTATAGCCCAAAGTCGCAAAATACATTTTGCCTCGGAGGGCTTCACAATCTGTACAGGGAGTGACACCCTCTGTCCTTAGACCCTCGGTTCGAGTGAGGAAAAACTTGCCCACAAAAAACCCTTTTAACGGAAAAAAGGTGGAAGAAACCTCAGGAAGAGCCACAGAGGAGGGATCCCTCTCCCAGGACGGACAGACGTGCAATAGATGTCACGTGTACAGTCAACAAGTCAGCAGAGACATTTTGTACAATTACAAAGAAAAATGACAATGGATTACAATGAATGATAAAATGATTACAGTAGCAGTGGAACCTGTGATAGAGATAGAGAGACACAGATGCACAGCAGCAGCGAATCATTAACTAAGTTACTATAAACTGTAATGGAGATATGGTAACATTAGTGACAGTAATAATATATGTAGTGGACGTCATGCAGGACCACAGCAGCAGTTACGATCCACGAGAACCTGCTGGACGAGAGAGCACAGAAACTCCGGGGAAGAAGTTTAGTTAGTAAGATGCATTAATGTACATGTATGACAGACATGTATGTTTACAGATGGTGGTGGTGATGGTGAGAGACAGAGAGAGAGAGACAGAGAGAGAGAGAGAGAGAGAGAGAGAGAGGGTTTTCAGTAAAGGGAGATGTGACTGCATCTTCAACCAATACCGTGCCTGGCTAGGCATAACCCTGAAAGGGGGAGTCCCCCGGCAGTTTAGTCCTATAGCAGCATAACTAATGGATGACCTGAGCCAGCCCTAACTATAAGCTCTATCAAAAAGGAAAGTCTTAGTTTACTCTTAAAAGTGTTGACCGTGTCTGCCTCCCGAACCCAAAATGGTAGTTTGTTCCACAGAAGAGGAGCTTGATAGCTGAAAGCTCTGGCTCCCAATCTACTTTTGGAAACTATAGGAACTACAAGGAACCCAGCATTCTGAGAGCGCAGTGTTCTAGAGGGGTAGTAAGGTACTATGAGCTCTTTTAGATATGATGGTGCCTGACCATGAAGAGCTTTGTATGTAAGGAGAAGAATTTTAAATTCTATTCTAGATTTAACAGGTAGCCAATGCAAGGAAGCCAAAATGGGAGAGATGTGATCTCTGATCTTGGTTCCTGTCAGAACACGTGCAGCAGCATTCTGAATTAGCTGCAAAGTCCTAAGAGACTTATTGGAGCAGCCTGATAACAATGAGTTACAATAGTCCAGCCTAGAAGTAACAAATGCGTGGACTAGTTTTTCTGCATCTGCTTGAGATACAATGCGTCTGATTTTGGCAATGTTACGTAAGTGGAAGAATGCAGTCCTGGAAATTTGTTTTATGTGGACATTAAAGGACAAATCCTGATCAAAAACAACTCCAAGATTCTTTACGGTGGAGCTGAAGGCCAGGGTGATCCCATCTAAAGTAACTAAGTCTCTAGAAAGAGGGTTTCTGATGTTTTTGGGTCCAATTACAAGAACTTCAGTTTTGTCTGAATTTAACATCAGAAAATTGAAGGTCATCCAACTTATTATATCGTTAAGGCATGCTTGGAGTTTAGTTAACTGATTGGTTTCATCAGGCTTGATCGATAAATATAATTGGGTGTCGTCAGCATAACAATGAAAATTAACGAAGTGATTCCTAATAATGTTCCCTAGAGGAAGCATATATAAACTGAATAGAAGTGGTCCAAATACAGAACCTTGTGGGACTCCATGACAGACTTTGGTATGCATGGAGGATTCATCATTGACAAGAAAAAACTGAGAACGATCTAAAAAATAAGACTTAAACCAGCTTAGGGCGGTTCCTTTGATGCCAATTTGATGTTCCAGTCTCTGTAAAAGAATTAGAGTCACTATTTAGTTTTTCTGTTCTGGGCTGCTGTACAAACATGGTGTTTCAACATGGCGGCCTCCATGCAAGAAGTCCCACTCCTACTGTAGATATAGAAGGAGAATTTTAAGTAACAAAAACAAAAAGATTATTATTTTCAGGTAATTATACATGCATGAAAACATAGTTATGAATATTATATTCCATGTCTGCCTTATTCTGAAAATAAAAGCCCCAAGTCTTACACACTGCACCTTTAATATCTAATAGATGTGATTTGGCATGTTACTGTATGCAGTATAGACAGTGGTATACCGTGATACTAAAATTTATGTTATCATACTGTTTGTATTTGCTTATTTATTTAGTTGTACTGTATTAGTGTTATAAAAAAGTATATATAGGACATGATGTGTGAAATAATAGTAAAGCATAGGTACAAAAATTATTTTTAAAAAAAAGGCTGTTATAACTAATGATAATAATAATAGCATATACCTCTATACTGTGATATTTTCTGAGACTGTTAAAATCTCACACCATTGCCACCCTAGCTGTTATGTCAATTGGAAGACCATAGACTGCTGCATTATGGTTTCCAGCCACCAGTGGCAGTACTGGATGGAAGATATCATGTACCATCTTGGATTTTACAGCAGCCAGTTTTGACATGTCACAGGTTTAATTAATATAATCGAGGATTTCATTCCATTTAGGCGAGCCAGATGCTGTTGTGCATACTGGTTCATTGGTATGACACTGAGCCATCATTAACAAATTGAATTTCACCTGTGCGTCAAAACGTACGCTGTCAGAAAGATCTGTTGACTTTAATAGAAATTAGCTTTACCTTATCAGAGAAAGTTTTGCTTTATGTGACTGACATTTACTTTTTTTCTCTCCTGTTAGGTTTCTGAGAAGTTCACTTTCCCTCCAGTGAGTTTGTATTTTCAACATTCTTCCATTAAAGAACTTAATGAGCTCTGTGTACCCAAAATGAGTAGGTCCACTGCACAGGACTTATGAGACTAGGAACATCCAATCATTCAAACAGGTGTGCAGGATGGTATTTGTAACTTGGCAGTTTTTACTGGTTGCCCTCATTATTCACACCAGAGTGCTCAGACCTGACCACTTTGGGGCAGAAGCTGAAACCTGTGTGTGCTGTTGGCAGCTTGGGACTGTGGTGACTTTTCTCAAGGGGTTCATTCACTGCGGAGATGCCGGGAAACCAAGGCAAGTATTTGCCGCTTGTGCTTTTAGCAATTGTTGCTGCTTGTGCTTTTTAGTAGATGTCTTGGCTCAGGTCAGTGTGTTTCTGCTTGGCAAATGTCAGCCAAGCTGACTAAGCTGCCCTCGTTTCTGGCTGTTTCTTCCAGTTTCAGCTTTTCTGCCGTTTTGCTTGACATAGATTCACTTTGTTAAAGGCATACATTTTTTGCCGGGGCTCTACGGTTGTCCTGCAGATCTTAGCTGCTATATCTACAGGTATCCAATCCAAAGTTATTTTCAAAGGTGTTGAATGAAAAAAATTGATGCAGCATTTAAGCAATTTTATGTGTGTTTCCATTATGCCTACATGTTACTGATGCCATGTCATGAAATATGTCAGAATGTTCTACTCGTGCTAATTTGGTTCAGGGCATGTTGTTGTTATTATTTTTGGGCATCTCCTATTGTCTTACTGCATACCAGGTATAGAGGACAGCACTGTGTACTGGTTTAGGGATGTAAAACACTGCCTTGCATTATTTGTGTGTAATACTGGCTTCCTGGAAAACATAGTTATTCTCATACATGCAATTAGGAGTCATAGTCAATTTTTTTCTCACAAAGTATTGGTTTTACTGCATGTGCTTTACTGATCACTAATTTGTCTAGGGAAGTGTGAACACCTTAACAACACTATGCATTGTGTGCATCTACATTTAGTTGTAGAATGTTTTTCTTGTATAAACATACTATTAGTATCCTGCTGCATATTCTGAGAGTTGTCAGCACGTTTACTGAGCTCCATCTCAAATGAGAGAGGCTTTGCTGCTTGGATTGTTTGAAGTTTCCATAAAGAGCAGTACAACCACAATAATCAGGCAATTGCTTGACGTGTCTGACTGAGCTGATGTTTACAAAGTACATCAAAAATGGCTGTCCAAATAGCTGTGTCCTAATTCAGAGGCTGTATCCTCAAGGATGTGCTCTACAAATTCTCTTCCCCAAAATTAGATGGTCTAGCCAGAGTCCAAAACTAATTGTACATTCAGGCAGCGGTCTTCGCCCACTCATGAAGTGAAAAAAAAAAAAAAAATTCAAGGCAGTTGCTCTCAAGCAGACAGAGAGTGTAGCAGTGCTAAATTGGGAGAGGTTTCATCATACTTCACAGTACAAATTATGACAATTCATGTGGAAACATGATGGACAGACTAATAAATAATAATAATAAAGACAAAATAGATTGTCAATGAGATAAAAGTACTTACAGCTTACAAACAAACATCTAGTTGATGAAAATCGCCGTCTATCACTCCACCATCAAAGTCAAAACATAACGTTGCTGTTACTCAGAGTTTTAGGTTATACCTTAGATAGATATAAGTCATTAAAACATAAAAAATGTAAGTTCTGAAAAAAGCATATAGCTGAAAGTTTTCTTTTCTATAAGGGAATGCAGGAAATAGAAGATGACCCCTTTGTAATGGAATATACTGTAGCCCAAATGTATCATGATTGATTACTTTATTTGTCTGTCTGCTATAAATAAGAAGCAGACAATCAATACAGAAGCCCAGAAAAGTCTAGCAGGCTCACAGATCTTTTTTTTTTTTTTTTTTTTTTTTTTTTTTTTTTTTTGTCGCTGTGCATGTATCATATAGTGGCAGTTCAGTTTTTGTCCTGTGTAAGTCGCGCTCCGCTCCTTGTTTTCCCTGTTGGATTCTGTTCATAAAAATAAATTGCATGACCGTCTAACACAGTTCACTCATACCTTCTCCTCAATGGAGAGATTATTGGCCTATCAAAGAAGGAACAAATGATGAATGTAAACCTTTAGATTTAATGGTTTGGATTCTGATTACAAGTCACTCATCAAGCTAAAATTCCCTTGGAGAACAGTTTTGACATGAAGTCATCAGTTAAGTGTCTTAGTCAATAATTTATGCATATAAATCTATCCCAATGTTCCATTGCCCCCCCCCCCCATCTTCTTCAATTCACCTTCTGGTAAGAAGCAGTTGATTGTGACAGAGTGAAGAAAACAGGCTTTGGTGAAAAAGTTTTGGAATGCTCTCCAAGTCATACCATATGGCACTGCCTTGACACTACATACCTCATGCTGGGTCTGGAATTTGTCTTTCAAAATCCTAGAATATCATATCCCGGCAGTCAGAGGAGGCAAAGTGTCCCTCTGAACAGAAACTTGATAGAATTGGATCCTCTCATTTCATACCAAACAAGAACAAAGCATGGGCCATGCAAGGGAAACTAACAATATAGTCTAACCTTGAGACGTGGACGCCAACAGCGTGCCCTCTTTTACATTATTCATATGAAAAATACAATTTTCACTTATATTTTATTCATTGGTTTTTCCTTAAACAATGGGAAGTCCTAGCGTGATTTTGACAGGGGTATCTGATGGAGAGAAAATGGATGACAGAGAAAGAGAGTATTATTACTTTCACCTGTGTTATTGATTGAAATTAAAGAACAGCAGCTAAAAGAATAGCTTTTTAATAATAACTTCATCAATCACTGATGTCCTTTTTAAGTTGTTTCATAATGTCTTCCATAACAGTCTCAAAGGGCATACACAATGTCACTATGCAATGGTATCTTATGTAATGCATGTGTGGATATTCAAACCACTACACTTTTGAATGTAATACTTGATGGACAATATCTGCTTAGTGATTGACAGCTGCTGACAGAATGGTCAGATTATAGCCCAAGTGATATTGGATGCTTTGGCTGATACCAATATGCTGTAGTTTTTTTTTTCTAAATGAAGAAAAAATATCTTGGAATTTCTGTACTACAGTTTTTCGTCTCCATTTACATTAAACTCATGTAGTTGGTGCTTTTATCCAAAGTAACTTACCAGAAGTTTATCCATGTGGATACAACCCAAAATTGGGCATTGTGCAAGTGCATGCCAGTATGCAGCCAAGACAGCAAACCATCTGGATTTTGCTGAGCGGTACTTGGGCCGTCATTGTAGTGAGGGAGTAGCAAGCCGTTTGGCACTAGCAGAGCTGCTAACAGTTTGTAGAAACAGATATTGTTGTCACTGGAATATTACCCCAAAATGTGTTAGAAACTCCTAGCTAGCAGACTAAGTACTTTTTTTTTTAAGTCTGTAACATGCACAAAGCTTTAAGTGAAGTTCATCTAAACGAATAAAAACTTTTTTTTTCTTTTTCTACCAAATCCAAATTCCAAAAGTTTTATAATGGTAAGTGCTAATGCAGGCTTTAATGTGCCGTTGTAGTGTGGTTAAAACAAAATTAACATTGACCTTTAGTTACCTTACCTTACCTTACCTTAATCACACTGTGTGTGACATGCACAAATATTGTATAACTAAGTAATTACTCCAAATTAATCTCACATAATTATCCAGTAGCAACACTAGTTTCTTCTGGTTTGATTTATTGATGTAATATTTATGACTTTGCATGTGATGTAGCTGGGAGAAATTAATTTGACAAGACCTGATATAAATCATTGTTGCATCAGTAGAAATGAAAAAGAGAGTTATGTCGGTTTTTGAAACACTGGAAAATTGGGTCAGAAAGATACAGCAGATACAGCAGCTGTTGGACTCACAATGTCAGAAGAATCTGGGCATGATTTGTGGAACTTTATTTCTGTTCAAACGCATAACAAAATTTTGTTATTCATTTTGATGTTGAACTTGAACTTCTTCATAGTCTTGTTGGTGTTAGAGATGCTTAGAACGAACAGTCAGTGACTGTTTACTTAAGGGAATACCGTCTCAGTAAAACTTAGATAGAATGTCAGCGTTTTTCCAATCATCCTTTGAACGCAAAAAATGAAGTTTGATAAAGAATCCATTAAATACCAAGAGTTTTTGCAATTATCTTGAATGGCAGCGAAGTCAATTAGCTCTTCGTTTACGTTCTATAGTGTCCAAAACAGATGGTGCGAAGGTCTGTCCAGAGACTTGACTTTGTAACACAGTTGCAAACAGAGAAGTTCAGATGGTAGTATTAACAAAGACAAGTTGACTTTCAAAGGCAAAAAACTGAGGTAAAATGCCAGATAGGTAAGCTGTCCAGCTGTCAGCCACAAGTAGAAGAAAAAATCTCATTGATGGCTGGCACAGGACGAAATATTCCGCGGAACAGATCTGTCTTCAGAGAAAAACTAACCTAAATCTATCAAACAACGTTAGTTAATAAAGTACTCCCACCAAAAAAAGTTTTTAGTTTTTATTCATGAACTTACAAAAAACACTGAAGGAATTATCCTTTTTTTTCCCTTTAATGCCTAGCCAAAAAATCCCAATTACCTAGCTAATTGCCCATTTATTTTACACACCTACTGTCTCTCACATTGAGTAACCAACTGTGCTATTCACTACTCATGCATTAAATAATTATTGGAATGACTGTTAGTCATAAGCTTTGACATTTCTGTCAAATTGAAAACCTTATTCATCTAAGTGAATTTATAAACAGTAATGTGACAGTAACACTGTAAGCACATTTTAGGAATTGGGTATGAAGTTTTCGTTTTAAAAATTTAAAGTTAGGCCACATTTACCATGGAAAAAAATGTTTCTATTTTTTTATAGAGCAGCTTTTATATTAAATATTCTTGCACTTTAACATGGCAATTAGTCAAAAAAGTTATACAGCCAACAAATCTTAAATTTAAGCAAAACTTAAGTGAAAAGAAAGCAATCAGTTTTATCTCTCTGATTCTTAAAGTTTGTTTGAATTACAAACATCTCAGAAATATTAAGGGGCAGAATAAAAGCACACCCAGGCTCTGATTTTTCATTACGCTTATGTTTTCAGGCAGTTCTGAAATAAGTCACACAAATGTCTACATTGCATTTTACTGTATTTAAAATCCCCCTTGTCAGTACACTATCCTATTTATAGTTTTACATACTATGCACATTGGTTAAAAATGTCAGTGTCATTCAATAACAAGACCTAATTTGAACCAATCCATTTTTTTTTTATACATCTTGTCATTTCAGCTCTTGAAATCATGTTAGCAAATCTGCATAGTCAGTCATCCATCTACAGAGGCTTCAGGAGCTTAGATACAGCTGTATTATTTGTGATTGAATGTTTGAGTCTCCTGCAAACTAGGATTTGAGGCCATTCAGTGTTTGCTTTTTCATTTAGTTGAAGCTTGCTGAACAGACTGTCAGACATGCCGGATTAGAGATAAATCCTTGCATGCACTTCGAACTAACAGTCAGACTTCTAAGAAGCAGGAAGACAGTGCCCAGTTAGATGTCATGTACACTGCACAGTTCCAGGAGAAAAATACCATTTATAGCACAGAATGCTGTACAGCGTGGACCTCATGGTTTGTTGTCATGATCCAGTCCTGTCTGTGGGTGGATGAATACTTGGAAGAAACTTACAACCTGCTGTACATTCTGTCTTCTTTCACGAAAATTCAATACTCCCAGAATAAAGAGTTTATTGTGTGCACAGCAGGGCACAGTAGTACTCGGTTAGATCTGCTTTCACGTTTGATAAAGCAATTGTAGCGTGAAATATTTGGAAGTTTTCTAAACTTAATTCAGTGTATTCAAATGTTTCCTTAACTGCAAACATTAGATCTTTTTTCACATTCTACAGTATACATTTTGTCACTTTTGTTTTTCATCTTGGCCACGATAAATGGTAGTATTTGAGTAATACTGCCTTAAGGGCATACCGTCTAGACATATTTTTTATTCTCTAACATGTATTTGTGTACAAAAAATGTCAACTGACAATTTATTTTCCATAATGTTACCAACATCTGTCTTAAGACAATACAATAAAATATATAATCTCAACCTAGTTGTTGTGTATGCCCATTTTACACTATACTCTCAAGTATATGTAATGAGGTATAATGTACTCTCTTTTGCATGCTGCAGTTTTATGATAAATGATGCACTATGTTCTAGCTTTTTGCTGAATATGAAAAATGTCAACAGGAAATTAAGCATTAGCCTTATTTATTCTTATTTATCGGTCATTTCACTTAAAAGAGATTCATCTCTTAGGAATCAAACGCCCTCGAGCACATCAATGAAAAAAATGGACTTAGGGATTAACTTAGGGGAAAAAATGCATTAAAAGTCTCTTGAAAAGTTAGATCCTGGACAAGGTTCCTAATTCTATGGCGCACATTTCTGTGCTGTTCTTTCCATTTACCGAAATCACTCCTCACTGCCCTTTTTGTTTTCACATCTGATCAATTTAAACATCCTGCTAAAGGATTTAGATGCACTCCACATACCGCGGATCTATTAAAGTCACTCTGCTGGGAGGGGAAAACACTGTTTGGACAAAAGGAAGCGACAGAACAGTGCTCATCAGTAGCTTTAGTGATCCAGCTAAGTCAATCACAATGTAATTGTGCCTCTGATCCAGAGGATGGGGCTGAAGCATTAACCACACAGGGCTGTTCTGCTACTCTGTTTATGACACAGTGTGCCTAATGATAAAGCTACAGTCTTCTCCTCGCATGACAAGGCAGATTGTAAATTGAACTGCAGCTCACAAGAAGACCACTAGATACTTTAAATCAGATTTCTAAGTGGCTAAGGTCTAGTTGACATCCTACTGATGTGTCTGAATGGTTTGAGTAATAGTAAAACCACTATAAAAGTGTACTATAAAAAGAAAATGAGCTGGATCTTGGACTGCTCCACTGAAAATGTAGTGTCGCCACATGGAAAACTCCAGGATTCTTCCAGTACACTGAATCCAACTACTGAACCTGATCCCTAAACATATTCAAAGGATGTTTTAAGGGGGTTCTGAGATGTCTTTGGAGAAGAAAACGTCCTGGTAAATGTATCACAAAACCACAGGTATTACTCTAGAGATTTAAATTCCTCTTCACGCATAAGAGAGCAAGAAGAGGCACTTTCCACCATTGGCATGGGCACGTCTGTCTTTTCTTTTTCTCTCTATTCCCTGCTGCCTGAGAAGGCCTGATAAGACACACAAGTATCTGGGGAGGGGTAACCTCAGCATGTTGAGGTGGGATTTAAACTGTTTGATGGAGTGGCTGATTAACTCTTTTTATTTTATTTTTATTTTCTAACTCCCTGGAGTTGCTTTAGGACACTGGCCTTTAGAAGTTGTGATGGTGGTGCCATTCCAGTTTTTCTGCCGAGCTGCTGTATGATGGTAGGGATTAAATTATTTCTGTTATTGTATTACTGGCAGACATGTAACTGGCTCTCAAGCTACTGTAGGGCCATTCTCAAGGCTGTAGTGGCAGAGCTATTTTGAGAACTTATTTCTGTTGCAGAAAATCTTTGTGAATTTGTTCATTTTAAGCCTATGTTAAAATTGCAATCCAGAATACTCAAAAAAAAAGAAAAAAGAAAAAAAAATCAAACAGCATTAATTATAACTTTTGGTCCTCACAACTTTTAGTCAAACAGTCCATTTATTAAATAAACATTTTTAATTAGAATGGAAAAAAATAATGCTTGCTAATGGGAATGGAAATGTCTCTTCATGTGTTTTCTATATTAATGCAAAACTCAAATATGAACAAGAAAATATAAAACCCAATATGAATTGATTGGTACCTTGAAAAATATGACCACAAACCTAGGTTACCTACCTAAGATTACCATTAGAGATGTGAAATAATGATAATAATAACTAGGTTTTACCCATGGTTCAGCACATTTTGATCAACATTTAAGGGAAAGGCTGCTGATATTCAATATTTTTTGTCTTTTAATACCCTCTGACATCCCCTCTGTCTGTAGTGCAATATGTTATATTAAAAGGTGTTTCTAATATTATGGCTGTAAATGTAAATTGCGTTAGCCAAAATATTAAAAACACCTCTCAATATAATGCAGTCCAGTTCATCCCCACTGAGAACTAAAACCTCAGTAATAAACATATCATTGAATTAATACCTCTCTGACTTTGTCAGTCAAAACTGATCATTATTGTCTTTGTAACAAGTGTACCTAATGAAGTGGCTGGTGACTGTATGCTTTGAATACATGAATTCCTTGAAGAGCTGGGCACTGTATTTTGTTGATCAAACAGGCGTAAATACTGCATTTGATGAAGAAGTTTGGTGCAGTAGTATTTAAGGCAGTAGGGCAGTGTATGTGGGTTTGTCTAAAAATAAACTATAGGCCATGTGGCCATGTTCATGGTATTGAAAGAACATGTCACCCAGTGTGTCTGCACTCAGCCCAGCATGGCTTATTGATTATGTTTCTAATAGTTTATGGAGGTTTATGGCACAGACGGGTGAGCTATACAGGCTTTGGCTCCACAGACAATACTCAGTGGATCAATTGTTGACTCTGATATTTTCCTGGGATTTCTAAACAATAAGGAAAATATAGAACATCACAAGCTGCATTCTTTAAATACAGTAAGCCCTACAGTCATATGACTTTGAAAATACTACACTTTATTCCACCACCTATTATTAACCAACCTGGAAGAAGGCAAGATAGCCACAAACATTTGCAACTTACTGAATTTTGATGGACTTGTATTGAAGTGCTGTGCCCTGCACCAATATAAACTTTACTGTCCATGCATTCTCAATAATGTTTGAACTTTTTCTCAGACTACGACAACATGTAAGAGTCATCAACAAGTTGAAAACTAGATCTTGTTTGCTGGAGTTGAAGGAAAATATAAATGCTCACCCATCACCCTCTTATCAATCGTGTTACTTCCCAACATGTAATTCTGACATCAAACTGTTACCTTTTCATTGTCCTCTATATAACTCTTTTGGGAAGCTTAATCAGAGCATGATTTCCATTATTTGCGTTTTGAGACATCATGTCTTAATGAGTTTGGGGTCAAGGGCCTTTGTCAATGACTTTGTATCAGTGTTTTTCTAAAGAAGTAACACTTGGAAGCCCACAGTCACTGGCTCACAGAGGGAATACCGCCTCCCATTAGGGATTGAGCCAACTACCTTATTAATTAGCCTTTGCAGCTTTAGGCCAACCTGCTAACCCATTTAATGAGTAAATAATTGCTTCTTAGGTCTTATGTCATCATGTCTTTTATTAATATGGGAAGTTATCTCAAAATTACTCTTGAACCCTCGGAGTGCCAAAAACGAATTTGGAGCAAGGGAGAATTTGGCCCAAAGATCCTTCTTTGGGCTATAAATCTTGGAGGATTTGTTCCAAAATAAGATAAATTCCGATTTGATTCCTCAAGGATTTTAAGGATTGTCTAAAGACTTTTTGACAAGGGATTGTTATCAAATAATTGGAAAAGTACATCCAATTTAAATATCTTTCTGAAACTTGTACAAACAGATAAATGAAACATTTGGCTCCCTTTCACTTGTTCACTGGCATTCCTTTTACCTTTACTTATTTTCACTTTCAAACATGCACTCCACTGGGGCTAATAGTTCATTAATTTTAATGAAAACATGAGAATTACATTTCATTTTTCTTATACAAATAATAATGACCATACAAAGTACAAAGAGTCACAGTGATAAATAGATACTTTATCAGTCCTCAGGGTCACTCTACCATGAGCAGCAGAGAAAAACAGGTAATTCTAGTAACTCCTATCATTTTACATGTTGACCTCACTTTGAACAACCTTCTAAGGCCTTCGTTGCTCTTTGCTAAGTAGGTAATAGCTATTCCTCTTTCTATTGCAAATCAATAACTTGTCTTTCTTGGTCAATAGCTAACTCGTGATTGATATATTACAAATCAATGAAGGTTTTTTTATGAAGTTGATATTACACTGCACTGATATGTCTTCGTCTGCAGTTAATCATGTCGTGAATTGGATGGTTTGGCAATCTATGGCCATTTGAATGTCTATTAATATTAAGGTGTAGTTTGAGTCTCATGTTAGCCTTTTTGGTGGCACTACAGTGCAATAATGCATACTACCAGCAGTTCAGGTTGTTCTTGTTTTGTAACAGAACACCAGTTAATATATAAATAAAAATCTCTGTGACAAATTTATTGATTTAACTAAGTTTCTACAGCTCAGGTAATGTGTCTGAAAGAAAAATGTGCAAAACGTCTGAAAATTATCCGTATAGTGAGTCTGTTTCAATCACCTTCTCGCCTTATAAAATCTGTACCTAATTTAGCTGGTAAAGTAATGACCATCAATGGGTTTGTAAATAACCTACTTAGAGCAAATTATGCTGGAAAATGTGCTAATTAGCAAGAACAATGCTTGCACTGGCAGTGTAAAACCATCTAATCCTTGTCCTCTAACGCTTAATGCTTGTCTTTAATACTTCGGGGTCCATTCTCTTACGCTATAAGGGTTATTTCTGTGGTGTCTGTGCCTGACTACTGATGCCAGAAATCTATATGCCTATGTTCATGCTGCATGGCCCTTTAGATAAATATGGCCAGTATTAAATAAAAACAATAGACAAGGAAAACACAAAGAAACAAAAACATGATTGCAGTTCCTGCCATGCATCACCAGAAAGGGTTACAGAACGTGCATCTGAATATAACTTAGATGTTTAAATTATGAGGAAAGGAAAAACATGCTGCATATAAACTGATGCATTTTTTGAAGGTGTGAAACATTAATCAGAATTATTTGGGGTTTGATTAATGTACAAAATATCTAAAAAAAACAAGGAGAAAAAGTACAGGCTTAATATGCATTACATTATGTTCAGCAATTTGTTGTTCTTCCATGATTTGCTTTCATGAGAAGAGATTTTCAGTTGCAGAGTGATAGGACCTTTGTTTGACAAGCACTGTTATTATATTGAACTATGACCAAGCATTATACATTCATCCCTGTTATTTAAATAACAAAGACAAATAGAAATGTAAAATTTATATCAACTCTGACAGAGGTCTTCTTGAGGAGTTTTGTATTCTGAACCCCGTCAATGTATGACAGTGCGCAGGTAGTGATAATAATTTAACAGGAAGGCTGTTGGCAAGCTGCTCTGTGTCTGTGGACAGTTCAGAACAGTAGAAAATGCTCTTTTGCTGCTATTCATGCTGATGCCTAACAGCTATGACAACAGCTGCTTTTTGACTGGCTGGTTATAAGGCAATTTGTCAAGACTCCTGACAACTTAGACTAGAAATTCTGCAATAGAGGAATGTAAGTGTCAGTCCAAGCTTTGTAAAGTAGACAGGCAGGAATGAGTCAAGGTGCTAAAGACTGAATGAATTTCTGACCAGCCCTGGAGGACTGATGCTGTGGATGTGAAATTGTTTAGGTCCAAGCTAAAACACACGTGTGATGGACATGTAGGAAGATACCTTTCCCGGTGGACAGTAAAGTAAACTGTTACAAAAAGCTGCTGTTAGCTAATATTAGCTCAGTCTATTAGCCGGGCTGCCTGAATTTTGAGCTCGGTGCACTGGGGGAGTATTAGTGTTTGTACCACAGCCGTTTTGGACCACAGCAGAGGCAGTTTTCAAGCCCTGGGCGTGGGGGAATGCCAAACCTTCAGTGGTTTCAGCTTCTCAAATGTTCTCAGCTGCTTTTCCCTGTTTTACATTATTCTTTTACTTAACACTGTTAGATTGACAAAACCAGTGATTTATAGGAAAAGTTTGACATTTTGTTATTGGATGAGAAGATCATGACAAATATCCGAACAGTACATTAAATATAAAACTACAGGGGCTTAGCTAAGCATGAATATTGTAAACCCGGGTAAACAGCTAGCCTGACACTGTTTAAAGGTAACAAAATCCACTTTCCATCACCTCGAGATGTCACCGATTAACAGATTATATCTCTTTGTTCAATCTGAACAAAATATAAAATATAAAAATGTCAACATACTGCGTTATTGTGGGTGCCAAATAATTTCTTGCATGGCAACTAGCAGACACTCCTGTAAGTTATTGGACCAAACACTTGTCTGGCCCTGTTTCCAAGAAAGCAAAAGTTTAACTGGTCAAACTATTCTTTATAAACATGTCACTCTGACATGTTATAAAGTAAACAATTCTAAAAGAATCCGAAAAATGATCTTTCTTTTGCAGCTTTAGTTTTTTACTGTATACATGTTTACAGGATTTGTGTATTATTTGTAATACTATTTGAGTGCCACCTCAAGGCCAACTGTCATTGTCCTTCTGTCTTTTCAGAAAAAAGTTGCTGTAAATGAAATATTGACTCGATTGTTAATAGTCAGCTAGAGACAGAGGTGTCTTGAATGTCAGGAATGTTTTATATTTCTGTGAGTTATTTTTCATTGTCGAAAATGCCATTTGACCATGATATGTGAAAGAGAAGGAAATATGCTGTTTGCAGTCTTTATTAGATACATTTCTCACATGTCTTATCTTCACAGACAACATAATGGCTCAAACATTGGGTTTTAAAGTAATTTTTCACTCCACGGGGTGTTTTAAAGCACTCTGTATGGAAAATTGAATATAATTTATGGCAAAGTAATCAAATCAGCCTTAGTATCTTCTGAGCACTGACCACTGTTACCACTGCTTCCTAGAACACAACCAGTTCAATTGAAGTTAATTAGAATAAATGTAGGAGGAATTATTTGGACGATTGAGACAAATAACCAATCTGTGCACTGAAATTGAATTGTTTTGTTGGCAATAGAGCTTCCAATCAGGGTTGGACACCTCTCCTCTCCCCACTGACTTCAGATACCAAAAGACAATGTACGCTCATTTGCTTAGTAAAGATTTTTGTAGCCATGCTGATTTCCAAATTCAATTTAAGGCCAATTTCGTGCCAAGCAAAATAAAAGGTCCTCTAGAGTGCTGAGAGTCCCTGTTTTGATCATTGTTTTCTTTCAGGTTGGAGAGAGAATTATTGATTTAGATTCAAATGAAGCTGTTGTGAAGCGAGAGGTCCATTTGTCGAAACTCGCTGGCGTGCGTCACTCCAGATAATGAGGAAGCATAATGAAGCATGTTAACTCTGCGTTCCGTCATCATCAGAGTCGTCAGTGACAGCACTTTGATTGGCACCTGTCGCCGAATCAGTGGAATTGACTAACATTTATGCCTCGCCATCTGTTTTATTGTTGCGCAGTATGAATGAGGGGGAAGCAGCTATGATAATTCCCTTCCTCTGTCATTTTTTCTGACAGTTTCGGGAGCCTAAATGAGCATATTTTGCAGTGTAGGGCTATGTCATTTCCAGTTCTCCACAAAGATGAAATAATGCATAGTGTCATGTTGTAGAGAGTGCAGAAAATCACATAGATGTTTGAATTTTATTACACTCAGCGGGAGTGCTTCTCCATCAACCTGTCAAATATAGAATC
Source organism: Argyrosomus regius (assembly GCA_946959425.1). Lineage (NCBI taxonomy): Eukaryota > Metazoa > Chordata > Actinopteri > Sciaenidae > Argyrosomus > Argyrosomus regius. Next base: position 24,069,896 of record OX336893.1, on the reverse strand, counting down.
TCTCCGTGTGGGTCAAATCACAATGAACTCAGTTACACAAATGAGCTTAAATATATGTCCATAGGTAAAAGAGGTGGTGTGCCATTGTTGGATGAACCAGGATGATGTGGCACACAGATGAAACAGCTGAGTTAGTCCTCCCACGAGAGGCTATCCCTTAGATCTTTAATTAGGGCAAGAGAAGACAGGAAAATGTAATCAATCCTCTCACCTCTGGGGTTTCTGTAGTGGGAATATGCAATAATGTATATTCTTTCGGGACAGTATTTTCATCAATATTTTATTTAACAAATTCTTTGTAATCATAGGTACCAGTTCTGACAATTGTATAGATCAACAAAACTCCAATTTTCTTAAAACAATTTGTGAAAGTCTCCCCACGGCGTCCTTTGATTACACTTGATTACTGTTAATTGTGAGCAAAATAAAGATAATAATAAACATGAACAGGCAGCCGTTTTTAATATAATCTCTCATGGCCAGCAGACCGGCTCTTATTACACACACATACACACACAGTCATATAGATCAGCTAATGGCAACACATTTTTTGGTAAAGGACACTAAGGTTATTAAAAAAAACACTTGCTGCTCATGAGGATGAAGCAAGGTTGTGTTATAGTCCTCTAATTAATGCATGCGGAGGATTGAAGCTTCCATTTATGCCACAAGACATTTGGGATAACTTTAATTTATGGAGTACAGAGAGAACTGGTGCTCTGACACAAGCAGCAGGGGGTCTTTGAAAGCGTGCGGCATTTTGCCGTGGAAGAGCTTTGAACATCTCTCCCTAAAGCAGGGCAGGAATCAAAAGCAAAGGCTAATGCGCCTTATGCACCACAGTGTTCTATATCCAAAATTGTCTCAACTGTTCATTATTCAACAACAAATCCTTGTTAGGTTAGGTGCATGTCTGACATGGCAACAGGCAGCTCCTTATGGTTCTCCTAACTGGGGAGATGAATGTTCACTTTTAGATTATTACAAACATATGCCACTATACAACTGTAGTTCTCCAGATTTGCATGAATTTACCGGTTGAACTAAATTTTGTTTTTAAGCTGGTTCTGTTGTGCTGTTTCCAGCTTGGTGCTGTCTGACCCCCTGCTACCCCCTGCAGAGCGACAAAGATGTTGTTGTTCTTGTCAGATGCTCACAGCAGCTAATTAGAGAAGGACTAAGATTTGAGAGAACCAGTACCGCTGGCATAGGTGGTTTAAAAAAAAAAAGAAATAATCGTGTCCGCTTTCAGTAGACTTGTAAACAATATGTACTTCAAAGAACTTCCACAAATATAAATCAAAGAAAATGATGTGAGTGAAAGCCTATGCGATAGAACTCCTCATGAACTAAAGCAAATTGATAGAGATCAAGCATATGATGCTGAGCTACTTCTACTGATGTCAACGCTAATGAGAACTCCCATCGTAGGAGCAACGTCTCACAGGATAAAAGTTTGGTTTACACGTGTAAACACTTGCCTAGCAGAACGATCAGTGACTAGATCTCCAGTAATTGTGTGGGAACAAGAAGTCGTGTAGGAGCATACATCTGCCCTCGCTGCTAGAGTGCAAAATGTTTAATTTTGACACCACAGGGAGTTCAACGACCATTATTAATGATGGCAAGTGCTGATCGCAGACTTAGGATGCATTAATTCAGATGGTAATTACATGAACTTGAGACCAAACTTGTGCTATACTATCTCGTGATGCAAAGATAGAGCCTCTCGATGGACAAAATGACTGCTGATGGCGTCAGCTACAATTATCTCTGTGGTTTGCAATGGAGAGAAACAAATTGAATAGCTGTGTAAATGAAACTGCAAGCAAACCTTATGATCTGTGAAATTCCAAATGTAGCCTTGTGGGGTGCAGCTGGTAACTGTTTTTATCTCGATGAGCCTGAGGAGTTAAGTAAACTTCATTAAGCCTTTTTTACTTCTGCAAGAGCTGAATGCAGCTGAAAGTTACTCCCTCCACACTTTACCCTACCATAAAATCAGTGCCTTAGTTTAAAGAAAACACGCCAAAATCTGTATTAAAATGTGTTTTCCCTTTGGCCCATTTCAGTTCTGTTTGGATGGCTTGAGAATATGTTTGGATAAAATGAGAATAAAATAGGCCTCTTCCAATTTTGCTGGCTGGCTTGGCGCCAGGCAGCCATGGTCTTTAGTGGTTTTATCTTTTGTTCAGATTTGTATTGTTTTTAGGAAAACAAAAACACATGTAGTCTGTAATCTAATGAATGTCAATGAGGTCAATTGTTACTGTACATTCAATTTCTAATTAAGTGTGGTGAATTAAGAGATCACACCTTACACTGCTTTAGGTTATTGACAGAACATCACTGAGACAGGCGCTGGTGCCAGGAAGTTTCTCTAAATAATTTACTGAACATAATAAATTAATTTTCTGTTTCACAATGGTTAGATAATTTGAGTGTAATGCGATCTTGGCAGAGAATTTAGTAGAAAGCACTAATAATTAATTTAAAAAAAAGGTTCAAATATTTTCTTGTTTTCAGACCAGATTTCACAAGTTAAAAGTCAACAATGGTGTGAATGTAAAACCAATAATGCAAAGTAAAAATTGCCTGGCTGTTCCAGGGGAGTCAAAGTCATTTTACTCCATTTAAAAACCAATTTGATCTCAAGTGGACCGGGCCTGTAAAACTGTTGAATGCTAACCTCTAAATAACAACACCTCCAAATGATTCCCTTTCTTGTAGTGTAAAGTACAAGTTCTGAAAACATTCACAACAAATGAACCATCTGTGCACAAAACAGATGATGAACAGATGATGGGGAAAAAAAAAAAAATCGACAATATGTCTCAGTTTCCATGTTCAGTCAGTCTACTGTCATTACATGTGCATTACAATATGAGTTTGGACTTGAACAGCAATGTAGTATTTGGTCCAGTGAACAAACCAAAAACAGCAGAGCATTTTATTGAAAAAATTGAATTAATAACGCCTCTGCAAATTTCACAGAGAAAGTCATTCAGTGGGCAAGATTGGACCCGTTGGTGGGCCAGGTTCTAGCATGCAGGTCGTTTATTTGACACCTCTGCCTTAGAGCAACTGGACATAGTCAATATACACTCACTCAATTTATTAGGTGCACTTGTTCAATCTAATGGGATCCAACACAACAGCTCTGCAATACATTCTTTACATAGATAATAATGTTCAGTTTTGATTGAAAAAATTAACAGAGGTATTAATTGAACAATATGGTTATTTATTTACCATTTACATCCACAAGAGGGTCATAGTATTAGAAACCACCAACCAATAGGACCTCAATAATAAACATGAAGTAGAATTATCACCTTCCTTACACTGTTTCAGAACTATAGGCTTCAAAAAAATCAAATATATAAGAGTGCTATTGTATTTGATCACATTAGATGTCACAGGTATACCTAATAAAGAGTGTTCATATTATACTAGATAACCCTCCCATCAAATGACCAGCTAGAGTTTGGCAGGCGATTGTATCTCGGCATCAGTGACTGGACACAGAGAGTTACTTTATCTATTTCTATTATCTACTTTATCTATTTACCTCACCCTACTTATGTATGTATCTAATTAATTCCCACCACATATGCATCACCTGCTCTCTTGGCAGAGTGCAGCACAAACTACAATCACATGATTTTGCCTGGGAAGGCAGCATATCTCACATTGTTTATTTATCTTCTACCTACAGCTACATAAGGATGTTCCTAGTCAGGTATCCTGGAGGAAGGAAGCTACCTTCCAAATGACAAAATGACGGCGTCTACCTTTGGGATAAAATATTTCATGTTGACAGAAATAACTCCAGCTTTTCCTGGCTGTAGCATTAATGTGTATTCATAAATCAAGCACCATTTCCCCTTTAAAAAAAATGTACTCTTCTATAGTTATTCAAGTTTCACGTTCAAACGCATTGTGTATATAAACCACAAACGCCTCGGCATCTATGGGCGGTTTGAGTATTTTTATCTGAATGCAGTTCTCGAGGGGGGTGAGATAGCTGAACGCCCACGCAGCCTCTCTGACAGCCTTCAAACTAAGCAACGGCACTGAAGCCAAGATGCACTACCTCAGTTTGTGTCATTGTAACGTACCTGCTTTGACGGTCTTATTGCAAATGGATGCCTCCTCACACACACGCAAACACACACACACACACACACCCACACACACCCACACACACACACACAGAGTCAATGACATCAAGTGCTGATAGTGCGCCTGCAACCAAAAACTGCTGAAAAGTGACCCTGGCTGCGCCCTTGTCACCGACTCGGGGTAACAAGTGAATGGAAATTGGTTTTACCTGAGTCAGGTAATCATTACTAAATGAATTTGCTCCTGAGCCAAGGGTATAAGTGGGATAAATATATATCTCTGAGATGAATACAAATTTCACTTATGTAATGAAAGGCTGGCTGGTTATTGATTTTGGAGGTTACACTCTGCATGCTTTTCATCGCTGGCCTGTTCTACATTAAAATGACGAGTTTTCAATTTGGCAGGTGTTTACATGAAACTGTCAACAATTATTGCACTGATGATTTTAATGTTTTGTTGTGTTTCCTCTGGTCCTGCATGTCCCCCCCGTCCAGTGCATGTATGCAAATCATTTTTCTTTCATGCATGCATAATGAACATAAATGTGAATGTTGTCCCCATGTTGATTTTTCCAACCCGTCTTTTTGTGCACCGTCATCATCGAAGCAGACACGCATCACCTTCATTATCATCATCATCTCCACTGCCATCATCTGCATTCTAATCATCATTATAATCAGAGATATCGTAATTATTACCATTGCGACTGTACGGATGGCACAATCATTGCTATTGTCGGCGCGTTAATAAAGTGGCAGTGATTCATTTCTCCGTGGCTCTGACTGTGTTCATTACGCCTCAATAACAGATGGACCCTGTTAACTGCACACGTCTGACGACTGCTGAAGTGTCGGCTTCAGCACACGGAGCAGCTGGGAGGACATGGCCCGTGTTTCAGAGCTGGTCCGTGCTCTTCAATAATTCAACCCTTCCAGCTGTCTCATATCAGGCCCAAAGCTCCACGGCCTCCAAGCTCTCATCAGAGATACTCAGGTACTGCAGTGGAGCAACTATAAGTGGACCCCTGCACCAGTGTTGTTACTTAAAAATCAATGTTTTAAGCTGCTGTATGAGGGATATATATAAGCCTCATTGTTGCACGGCATAACCTTGACTTCTATTTAAAAGAAATTTTCTCATAGTCCCTTTCAGTTTAACTCATTTTCTCTGAGTATTGAACATAGGCTTTTTCTTTTTTCTTTTCCACACAAGGCAGACTTTTTTGTAGCGCAAGATATCTTTAATTATTGACTGGTGCCCTGAAGGAGAGTGGTTAAAGACCCTTGAATTTATTTTTTCTCCTATAGGCTTCCTGGAAGAAGAGAATGGATCTATGGATGTGGCATCCTGGTGAGATGAAAGTCTAATTATCTCTCAAGAAAACGAGTGGAAAGGCTTTTTAATTAGGACCCGACCGAATCCGCGCACTGAGAATTTGTACATTGTGATGGATGGTGTGTGCATCTCCTTAGTGACTGCAGACAGAATAATAATCTGACGGAGGGGAGTGGACTGTGTAAAGCAGGGTGGCCAGTGAATAAGAAACCAGGGGGAGGAAAGCGTTTGGTGGAGGAGGGGAGAACCCAAGGCGGGTTTGAATGAGGGAATTGGAGGGGTGTACACAGGAGTATAAAGGTTTGGGTAAGACTAAGAGAGGTGTGTGAAGCCCGATCACATAATTCATGAGGCAAACGATGGCGAAAAAGAGGGGTAGGCGTTGGAGAGAGAGTGATTATGAAGAGAGAAGTAAATAAGACAGAGATGTAAGAAAAAAGGGAGAATTACAGAGAAAGAGGGAGCAACAGAGCCCCGAGCTGTAGCCATGATTGGTCCCGTTCCCAGCGTACAGCCGATTGGTTAGCCTTCTCCATACTCCCCTCTCCTTGGCTCTTACCTCCCCTCACATCTCAGCAGGGGGCCCCACAGTCGCCAAGCCCCTTAATGCTACCCTCCACTCTTCTGCTGCGTGGCTGGCATGCAGAATGTATAATCACTATATAATCATAATCAATGTCTGTGCATGTGTAGGAGGAATATAATAGAGGCTGGATTTTTTTATTTATTTATTTTTTTGGTTTAACACAGTTCAATAAAAATCAAGAGCATCGTACTGTATATATACGGTACCTGTGCAACAACAGCAGCACATGTAAATTTAACAGGAAAAAGAAAAAACACGATAACGTGATTATGTCTGTGCTAACTTGATTATAGACTTGAAAGAGTTGATGTGAGCTGTGGGTACATTAGGTGTGCCTCAGAATTTGAATGTGTTTGGCATGCAGCCTTCCTTTTATGTATTCAAAGCGGTTTAGAAAAAAAAAGGTGCTAAATAAACATGCTGTTTGGTTGCAGGCTCACTGTTATAACCAGCAGCTTATTGAGTTTCTGAAACTCTCCATAGTTTTATAGTTCCTTTTCCTCCTCATTTCACTCATTAAAATGAACTAACTTTAACAACCCCGACATAACCCCTCACCTGTACAGCAGCGGGGAATCATCATGCTTGATTGATAATTAACAAAATGGATCGAATAGATGAACCATTCCGACTCTTCAGGGATACAGCTGCCGTGTTAGCCCATTTTAATGTATTTTTTTTCACATTTGACATTGCTGTCGCAGGTGGAAAAACAAATATGCAGACACCAACAGAGCTGACATAATGAAAAGGCCAAAGGATTTCAGAATAAATGTCAGGATTTGGATTAATAACCACCTACAAATATGCTGTTTGGGTAAGTATTTCCTCTTCACTGCGTGTATCTGTGCAACAAATTGTACAGGTGGCTCATCTGTTACGGTTCCCCACTGTTAAAGCAGTAGCTGTAAAGTTGGGTTGGGACCCTCAAGGGGGTTTGAAAGGTGATTGGGTCCTTCGGGTCTAAGGGTGATTAATGGAGCATAAAATCTCACGTCATCTAATCTAGAGATATTTTATCATGTCTGTTTGTTCTGCTGATTCTCTTTTTTATTTTGAACTAATGAATATTATTCAGCCTCTGGGCTTCCTTTTGATAAGTAATTAAATGGAAAAAAAAAAAAAAGCTCAGAACGAGGATGTCAGAATCATATTGTATTTAGGAATCTTATATGTATTCCGCCTGGGCCCAAAACAACCACAGACGAGAGTTCACTCTTTGAAACCAGGCTCAGAAGATAGTCTAACTATAGAAACAGACAGAGAGGAGTTACCTCCACAGCTTCTTTTACATCCTAATCACAACTCGTTCACTCTGCCTTCTTATCCCGTGATGAGGACACAGTGCCCTGCATATGACTGTACAACTCCTCTGAACTCTTGTGAAGATAGATTAGTAGGATTCAGTCTGTCACGGCTTCTTTTGATGAAGACTAACAAGACAGTCTTAGTCTCAAAGAGACTCTGCCTATGTTATTCTGACTCTAGTCATTATCAGTAAAACTTAAAAATGATATGGGTTACTCAAAGGCATGTCATCACTAACAACCTATAACCACAGCCTTTTAAAGGCTTTATTCATTCAAATTTCCTGAGCCTCAGTGTGTCCCTGAACTGAGCATTTGACCCCACTTCTGCTCAGAATGAATGTGCAGTATTAAGAAGTGTTGCCCAGCCAAAGAGCACTTTGATGGTGGTTTTCAGCTTTCAAGTCCAAAGGTGCTTTGTGGTCTGTTTAGTGTATTTAAATTTATATTTGGCAGTATCATGTCCAACTTCCTTGCTTACTTTTTGCAGACAGGTTTAGAAACACGAGCAAAAGATAAAACCACTTTTTAATCCCAAAAGTTTAAACATGAAAAAAAAAAAAAAACTCTACCAGAAGCGCTGACTCACTATCGCCCCTTGAGGCACAAGGATAGATAGAACTGGTCGGAGTTAAGGAGCATACCAACGTAAGTAAATATCTCGACAATACATAGACATCTTCGACATAACATCAGAACTGTTGCCTCTCCACGTTCTGTTGATACTGTTCATTTGTGTGTTCAGTGTTCATTTTTCGAAAGTTCTGGACAAATCTTACACATTGCAGCTTTAATAGAGTCTTCATACTTACACTGAAAGCCCCCTCCCACATACAGCCAAAGGTCTGGTACAATTTTGAGGTACTGGGTATTTCTGTTTACAACATGCTTTAATTCCTCGACACTCCAGAGGGAAATGTTGTACTTTTTCCTCTAATACATTTATCAGTTTCAAAGTTGCAGAGCATGCAAAACATATATGATAAGCCCATACAGTATGATTGGGAGTTTTTTTTTTAATTGATTGTGATTGTGATCAATAGCTTAGTGAAATGCACAAATGCAGTACATTGGCTGACCAATCACATGGTTCACTGCAGTTCAACAGTCAAATGCTGTTAACGGTGTGGTCAGGATGTTTTCTATTCATCTGCCCCTTAAAGGCTTGGAGACCAGTGTCTGTTATCTGTCCAACACATTCCTCTGGGAGTCTATTCTGTATTTGGACAGCAGTTTGGATTAAGCCTTTGTCCGAGGAGTGTGCTCTTGAGTGGAAGTCGAGATACGGTGGTCTGGTATGGCGAGTGGTGCAACACCTGACATATGGCGGCGGGAGTGGGGCAGTGGTGGGTGGCCAGCTTGTACAAGACAGCAGCCACCTGACGTCTGTGGCTACGGCTGGGGATGGCTAATTGAGAACAGGCAGGAGACCCGGTCCACTCCAATAATTTTCAAATCCTTTTGTTTGGCCAAAATGAGTAGGTTGAGCACTCATCCATTTTAGTGAAACATATTCCATGACACTGTCGACCTGTGCTTTATGGATTGTGACTTGGCTCTCGATGTTTGATTTAGTAGGTGTTCCGCTCAAACCTGCTGCTTTCTGACCCGTCCTGATGGAGTTGAAAGCCAACAGTAACTGGAAAAAAAAAATACACCAGCTATAACACTGAATTCCAAGTTCCAGTTAAAGCTGTGATCATGCAGGACTCAATTTTTCTCCTGCTCAAATGCAAGGCACATGCATGAGGATCGCTGGCAATAGAGAGAGTTCATCGGGTATACACGGAGCATTATGCTATGCAATTCTGGTTGCCAAGCAACTAAATGGGGGGAAATACTGTTGAAAATAAAAATAGTCAAGAGAAAGTATACTTGCTTGAAGAGGATAATAAAGAGCTGATTACACACATTAATATTATTCACCAGGTGAAGTCACTCACCAGGAGTTTTAGCCCTCCATTTTATTACCACCCAGGTGAAGACAAGTACAATGACAGAAATATCCGCTGATTACAATTTAAATTAATAAGCTTAATTAATGACGATGTTGATATAGCAGGTCATTTTCGGCCTCATTAGCATAACTGCTCATGGTTAATGTATCGTGGTGATTATTGCAGGACTTAATAAAGCTTCAAGTGCCTTTTGCTTCCTGTGGAATGTCTGACAGAAAGTTCAATGACCATTGCCGGTGATAGCAGAGCTACAGCTGTTTGTCTAAGAATTTATGGTAGATAGAATATGTCAGAGTCATTTCACTATGATATGAGAGATGCATGGGAAGTAGCAGCTGAGTAAACCCAGTCATGCATTAATGTTCCCAAAAATCTGGCTGCAGCTGTTAGGTTTGTTGAATCTACTCACCACATAGCCAAAATACCTTCATTACGCACTATTATTCAGATATTCTAGTCGAAATATACTCAAGTGCATAGATGGAAGAAGTATTTAGATTATTTACTTGAAGTAGTCTGTACAAGTAAAAGTAGTTGCAGTGGAGTGTAGTTAAGTATCAAAAACAAGCATACACATTAGGCCCCTTTTAGGGTATAATAATAATAACATAATATAATATAATAATAATAATATAATAGCTGACGTCAAACAAAAGCAAGACAAAACTAAGAGTTTCAAAAACGTGGTAATGGCAAAAGCTATTTACCAAAAACAAAAACATGACAATATAAAGCAATTAGATCAATAAATGAATGAATGAGAAAACAATACAATAATAAAAATTAAATAAATAAATAGATACACACACACACATGCACACATACACCCATACACATTCACACACTACTTTTTTTATAACAAGACAACATCACATAAAAGCAAGTCTATCAAAATGTGTGATTTAAAAAAAGCCACTGACTCTGCGAGCCTTATCTCCTCAGGAAGGTGTCACAAAGTCAAGGAGCCCTGATGGCAAAAGCACGGTCACCTTTAGAGTTAAGCCTTGACTTTGGAACAGCCAGAAGGAACGCACCTGAGGACCTAAGGCTGCGGACTGGCTCATAAGCGGTCAACATGTCTGCAATGTAACCTGAAGCATGACCCAGGTGTGCTTTTAATGTGATCAGTAAAATGTTAAAATCAATTCCACAACTTAGAGGAAGCCAGTGGAGAGAAGCTAGGATTGGGGTGATGTGATACCGTCTGTTAAAACCAGTAAGAAGCCTAGCTGCTGCGTTTTGGACTAGTTGGCTGTGAGAGAGTGACTTTTGGTTAATGCCTGAGAGGAGAGAGTTACAGTAGTCTAGTCCAGAGAAAATTAGTGCATGGATGACTTTTTCCAGGTCAGCGTCTGAAAAAATTGGTTTAATTATGGAGATGGTTCTAAACTGATAGGAAACATGACTGAACAACTTTTTTGATATGTGTCTCAAAGCTGAGATTTAAGTCCAAGGTTAAAAGGAAATTTTGTCCAACAGTTCATCACTAAGACAGTCTAAAACAGCAGCTAGGCTTCTTGGGTCACCAGGTCTCGGGGGGAAGGTATATCTATGTCTCATCTGCATAACAATAAAAAGAGACATTATGACTTTCGATGTTATGGCCAAGTGGGAGCATGAAAATAGAATTGGACCTAAAATTGAAAATTGTGGTACACCGCTAAGTATGTTCTTTCTAAAAGGTAAGAGTAAAACCAACTAAGTGCATTGTCCTTGATCTACAGTGTCAAAACCTGCTCTGAGTACTAACAGAAGTAAAATTGCGCTCGCTCCCCTTTCAGCTGCTAAAAGATTATTTTGCGGAGGTTTATGTGCTATGTAGAACTCTAAAATCAGACTGAAATTTCTCAAAGATGTTGTTATTAGACATAATAGGTGAAGTTGGGATGAAACCACCCTCTCTAAAACTTTGGATAAAAACAGAATTTAGAATTGGCTAAACATTGTTCGGAAAATAATAATAATACAAAATTCTTAACTAAAGAAAAAGTACCTCAGAATTGCACTTCAGTATTGTACTAAATGTACTTACATACTTTCCTCCATTGTCAATATTGCTGAAAAATGTTTAGCATTTATCAGACATAGCCCTGAGCAAGAACATCACCTTCCCTGCTGGCACACACACACACATACCAGCACACATAAAACCGAAATGCCCGGTCATCGATCAGAAGTGTACAATGAGCTGAAAATAGACTTAGATGAACCCGAACTCCTGCTGTTTAAGACATGGCTTGGTGAGCATGGCATATCTCTGGTATCATGTACGCCGAACCAAAAGAGTCAGCCATTTCACGCCCTATTTCTCTCTCTCCTACAATGAAATGGTGACATTCTGCTTTGTCATTGTACCACCACTCATAGCTCAGTAGGTCTCCTGACAAATTAACCCACATCCCGAGAGTCACTCAGGCCTTGTCACCACCATGAATTTATCATGAGAAATGTCAGTCAGTTGAACGACAGACTGAGCGACATAGTTGGCACTTTAATATCTGACTGTTTTACCTTTTCCTTATAGCACAAAGAAACTAATGTGTCAAACATCACAAAGAGCTCAAACATAAAACGCCTACACATCTTTGCTGTTACATTACAATTTGCTAACTGACTATTTACAGATGCTGTCAAAAGTTTAATGTACTTATACGTGACATTTACATTATGGCAGAATATTTCAAATATTTATGCACCTTCAATTATTCTTTTTCTGTGACGGAAAGATTGGAAAATGTACTTCTTTCTCACCACAGAAAGAGTGTATTTTTTGTGGGTTCTCTGAAAATATGAAAAAATATAATGGGTCAAAAATATATACAGAAACTTACAGCACTGTATATTACTAATGTTGGTGGCAGATTACTAAAATATACTTTTATCTGCTCTCATTTATTTGCATATAGTGGGTACACTTGCAAAACAGTTGCAGGATCATGTTTAAAACAAAGGTAAAGAAGTAAGACACTAGAGATCTAACCTTAGCCTTATCAATTGCTTGTGCAATTGTTGGCAATAGCTTGGGACCCCAGAGTGTTAAGGTGTGGACTATGAACTGTAACATCCCCGGCTCAAGTCGTTTTGTTGCGCGATACTCTCCATATCTCTCCCCCTTTTTGTAATGTCTGAGCTGTCAACAGTAATAAAAGTTAATTAAAAGTTAATGATTTAATAAAAATACAGAAATATTCAGTACTATCAAATATATACATTTCTTCTTAATTGCCTTGAGGCTGTGCAGCTGCAATTATTCATTTATTTATTCATAGACCAGTAATTATCCACATCTACAATATAGGTTCATCCTGGCACCTTTGTTCAAAATCATCAGCTTGTCAAAAGCTGTAGGACTGGCTAAAACAGAAATGAATGAGACAGTTGAAGAGGGCTGATGTTCACCAATAGTAATAAATGGTAATTATGCCAAAGCCCTGAAAAAAGTATTTATTATTTTTGTGATTGGCTGGTGGATGTCCATGAAAATCATATAAAAGGACATCTCAAAGAAAGACTAGTCAACAGTAATACCACTGTCTAAATCAGTGTGCTAGGTATATTAAAATTGCAGGTAACCATAGCAACAATCCACCCGCTTGATGCTGTGTTACCAGATATGAACTCTTACTTGAACTTACCTAATCACGAGATAAATCAAACACAAATTGGACATTGCATCACTACACTTGAATATGATTTCCTTTTGAGACTTCCAAAAGCACAATGATGCCCTGTGAAGTGTCATAGACATACAAAAATCATACCAAGAGAGAAAAAAAAGTGACTGGAACACACTGACATTTCAACACTCTATCAGAGTCAAAGTGGGCAAACACATATATATTCAACCTAAAACAGGTGTAAAATTATTATTTAATAATGGGTGGAAGAGAATTTCAAACTATTGGCTAAAAAAAGTACCAGTTCCGCATGGATCAAGTGTAATAAATTACATAAAACATGACAAATTATTTTCTGCGTTTCATCCAGAAGGCTCAACTGTGTTAAAAGTGTGAATCAAATATTCAGTGAGTTGAAATCAGAGACTGCTTATGAATACTGCAGTTTCTGTGCAGTCTCAAGTTGAAATGAAAGAGCGTTTCCAGCATCCAGCGTTACCCGACAGCATGTATCTCTTTGGCTTGTCAGATGGCCCCTGTCAGGATGAATCCCCGGTAGTTAAGAAAACTAGGGCTACCACTAATTCTTCACGGACTACTTTCTCCACTGAGTATTCTCCTCTGACAAGCCAGGTCAAAAACATGATCCTTAAAGATTGGAATGCCACAAAGGTTCTAAATAATATTAGCTCATTGCCTCCGCTGATCATGCTTAAACATTCTCACAATATGAGAGACAGAGCTGCTTTCTAGTATCAGAGTGAGCTGAACAATGTCTCCTAGCTGTCTAATCAACCTACAGGTGTTTTCCACTGAGGCGGCTGTGCACCATGTTCTAATACTTCACACATTTACATGCTGGTAAAAAACATAAAGTATTCCATAAACTGCAGCAGCACACATGTAGTCTACAAGCTAAAAAAGGCCTTGTTGTCTGGTAAACTAAAAAACATGAATCATGCTATTACATTATGCTCAGGTTAAGCATGGCTCTGCAGCATCATTAAAGTTCTGGGGAAGAGAACAGATTTCACCTTCTCTTGAGGTGGTGACATTATCAATTCATTACTCTGCAAAGAGGCATATTGGATTCACACTCTTCACACATTTTTGTCCAAATGTAGAACTGAATTTGTCATGTTTCTTCTAATTTATTACATTTTATGGGTGCAGAGGTTGTACTTTTTGTACTTCTATCTTTGTAATGTTAATATATCTGTTTTTGATGTGATGATAGTGCATGGCTCCATTGTTTAATACATTTTAAATCCTGTTCAACCAATGACAATTGTACACCTTTTATAGGCTGACTATGTATTTGTTTGCCTTGTGTATTTGTCCATTGTGACACTGATGAATAGTGTAGAGTAGAGTATAGTAAGTAGTGTGGAAATGTTAGTCTCTTTGCACTATTAAAGGCTGCAAATCAATCAGTGTGCTCCAGCCCCTTTTCTTCGCCTGGAAGTTTTCCGTCCTCGAAATGAGAAGCACCTGATTCAGCTGCACCCTGTTGAAAGATCTATAGAGAACCCTGTTTAAAAATATCATAATTATTTTCTATATCAGGACACCCCAAGAAGGCCTATTACATAAACATGTTATCACAGAGTAACTCTGAGAATGCATTAGTCATAATGGACTACTGATAGCAGTGTGACACTTTCTATAGGGGGTTTATTAATCCTTAAAATCCAGATTATAAAATTTATTATAGTGATTATGGCATTACTAGGACACTACTGCATGCATCACTTAAGGCTACATTTAACCGTAATACAATGACTGAAAATAGCTTGTGGCCTTGGAATTTGGTTGTGTTTTAATTGCATTGGATACAGTTCTGTCAAAATCCTTTCAGTGTTGATGAATACTGAGGCAAACTACAAGCCAGGACATGCGATATTGAAAGGCTGTTGAGTAGCTTATCTCAGGCACATTTTTTATTTATTTTTTATTTTTTTGGCCAAACCCACGCCTTTAATACAAGAGAAAAAAAAAGAGAAGAGATCAAGACCTTTATTTAGACGGCTCATCTTCTGACTCCTTTTAAATGCTTCTGTATCTTTGGAGACACCAGTGGAACCCCTGTGAGCTACACTCTCTGATCTCTCACATGTGAATATTGATCCAAAAGAGATGCATGAAAAAAATCAATTATTCTTTTCAAACACTGGTTCAGGATAGAAAACATAAGTGTAAAGTGTGATTTTCTGCTCCACAAAAGAACATTGGACAATTTACAGAACAGAAATCGGGTCCTCCACATTTCTGGGTCATACAGTATACAGGGTATTTACCTGTGCATATGCGTTCTTTACGTAATGCATGTGAACCAAATGTTAGACCAAAATTCAAAGAGAAACATCGAGGTCTGTTCTGTGTCTGCGATGAAAACATGTTGTTATCCCTAAAGGTAAGAATTATGTCTTTTATCAAAGATATTTGATGGTAAGCAGCCTAATAGAGGGGCCTGTTTTCAACCTCTTTTCAAGAGATGGAATGAGAGAGCTGATTGTCCAATCATTGCAGAGCATTAGATTGAACAAAGTATCTTTGCCATGGGAGACCAATTTCAGCTCAATTATATCCACTCCCTGCTGCTCGTGCCCTCTCTAGTGCTCAACCAAGCTTCTGTGAAAGTTCTTCTCATCTTTGAAAGATGTTGAGGTAATTATTTTTTCTTAATGGTAAACTTAAGTTCCTAGAATGCAGCTCTTTTTAATCAGTGTCATCAGCTGCTCTGAAATGGCTCCTACACTGTCCACCATTTTTTTTAAAACATGTCCATCACTACCAAATCTGATCCTGGCTTGGCATTCCTGAGACATTTGTATTGACAGTTTGTCTTGGGATTTGGAGAGATAAGTCAATACCATGTCAATCAAGAGCGCGTATGGAGGCTTGAGTCTTAGGGGAAGATATTACACACACCCACTCACACTTGTGTGATCCCCTGCGACATGTTACCATTTGAATTTTACAGGTTTATGTGGAATTCACACGTCTGCAGTGTAAATTCATGTGAAACCGCGGGTGATAATGAAGGGCTATGGATTATATTTTAACTGAGGAAGAAAACTACAAGAAAAATGGCTGTACAGTTTAGAGGAGTGTCTGGAAGTAACAGAGCTCTGCTGTTACTCTTTTTGCAAAATCCTAGTTTGAGTCCACTGCTTCAACAGAAATTCAACTTGAAGTCTGTCCAGGAAAATACAAGATATGTGATTTTAGTGTAACTGTACAGACAGGGGCGTAGGAGAGAATAAGTGATGGGTCAAAGTAACAGTCTGCCAGAGCTGAAAAAAATGAAAGTGAAACAAAATAGTATTTACTGAACAGTCAGCCAGACAGTCATTTTTGTATGCTGTACATGTGCTCTGATGTGGAGCATTTTCAGGAGGTGAATAGCTTTGGTGGTCTGTGATTGACAGTATGCACATGCTGCTGCACAACCATTATATAGGCAATAAAGACATCATAAAACAAGCCTAACCCAGACGTTGGTCATTTTTAATTTAAAGGTCAAGTGTGTAAGATTTAGAGGGATCTATTGGCAGAATATGCCAGGTTGGTAGATTGGCAGTTTCCTCCTACATGCTTGGAAAGGGCGATGAGGCAAGGGGTATTCAGTTGTTTGTAATCTGCAAGCTCGCTGCTGAATGCTACTTAATTATACACACTGGACCTTTAGGTATTATTTTAGTTAAATCATTTTACCGTAGATGCTCCTGGGGCCTATGAAAATATACTATAATAATATCACAATATTAGACTGTTGCACATATGCATTGTTTCTATACTGTATTCATTTGGTCATTTGGAAACAGTGATGCCCTTTGTCTACCATAGAGCATTAAGTTTATTTTTTAACTGTATGATGTCTTTTCCTCCTAGAAAGATACTACTCCTATAAAGATGTTGGTCATATCATGGCTTCATGTTTAGAAAAAATTCAAAACTCCAGTTTTTGGTTGGGCTATAATCAATATCCAAATATTGTGAATGTATGCAGACTCATTAATTCAACATCAAACTGGTGTTCAATGCAATGAACATCATGTACTTTCCATCAGAAGAACGTTTGCCGTGTAAAGAAAAAAACCCTCTATTCATTTTGTTGGTTCTTAATCACAGGTGGTTTGAAATGATTAAAGTAATTTCATAAAATTATTACATGATGATAATAACAATCTGATTCCAAATGATAATTCAGAGTGATTACCCAGCCCTCTCCTATGGTGCCATGCAAGTCGACCCGTTGCTATGAAAACAGAATCTTTTCCCATCTGTGGTGACCTGCATAGAAACGCCAGGCAGTAAATAAACATGAAAAAGATGCAGCCACTGTACAAGCTACCCTCTTTGACTGCTCTGTTTGTTCTCCAAAATGTCCCCACACGATTCTGCACGAGTTATGAAAAGGCAAATGGAAATGAGTAAGATGTTTACATCTCACAGAAGCTCAATTAATCTCAGATTAAGTCAGGCGTTTCAATTAGGTTTCTCATAATGTAATCAGATTATTCTGCCACAGTGCAATTCAGTGATTTTACTGTGTCAGCCTTGATTTCAACATGTCTATAGACTATACAGGCTTAATGAAAACTAAACAGCACTGGTGTTGACTTTATTATCGATGCTCCAACTCTTGCTGTCTAGGAAAACCATTTGAATGAAGCACTTGCTCGCTGTTATTGGCAGACTGACATATTGTACGGTAGCTTTGCTGCACAGCAGAGTCAGTTTAAAGAGGAAATGAGGAGCGTGTTATAATAGAGTTTTGAACTGAACAGAAACTGCATTTTGAAAAATTCCCAGACCTTGGATATCACCTCTGACTGGAGTTGTTATTTTTGTCAAGGTGTGCTGACACATGTCTGCAGTGCTGTTGAACACACGGAGGCCAGGAAATTAATCTTGAATGGATGCGTCTGTAATTGAATCACAGTGCTCATTCACACTGCTATCGTTTGCCAATAATGACAATAATTGTCAAAGAGAAACTATGCCATTAATGAGTGTAGGAGACGGGAGACGTGGTAATGATGAATCTCGATGTGTTCCAGAGAGCCAGGAAGCAGAGATCTCTCTCTTCTCTCTGGTTTGGAAACGGTGCCAGCGCTGAACTGTAATGGCCTCCTGTTTGCCTGTCACTAGGGGAGAGAGAGGAAGTTGAATGAGTGGAATTAGATTGCATTTCCCATCCCCTTCATTGTTATTTTTGGTCAAATAACACATTGCTCTTCCACTCACAAGCAGGAGCAAAAAGCAGTTGGTGTGTAATCAATCCTTTTGGAAGGGGAGTGAGGAGGGGTGGTGGGGGTTCGCTCTGTGCCTGCCGCTGTGCACAAAATGGAATAAATGTGACATTAGGGACGCGGGTATCATTACCTTGATGAATTACGGAAGGTATAACGATTATGGAAATTGTCATCGACTGATCATTCATCTCAATTTATTGCAGCTCAGTGCCACTGTGGCCCAGCAGACTGAAATGTTACAATGTCAATAGTTCTACGAGTTGTTATCAATGCTTGCTTTTCTCTCACAATGGCCGAGCACTGTAGGTCCGTTGTACGCCATCCATCGCAATCCAAGCTTCAACAGCGAACCCCCTTGACAGTTCACGAGGTGAAAGGGGAAGCTAATTGAAAAATTGACCAGTCGCAATCGTAGAGTGGTCATAGACTGAGAAGAAAATGTAAGGCCATCAATGAAGGTGTCCCTTTTGATTTCCACTTGTGAAAGGAGTTCAATCTTAAAACCACTCTCTCAATCTCACCGCTGTCAATCCTGAATTAGAACTGCTCTAATAAGCCACACGGAAAATGTAACAACGTCTAAAAATAATTTGTGAAGTGAAAAAACCTGTGGCATTAAAGCAGCTCAGTGCTTTTTACATCTCCCTGTTTAGCAGTTAAACTACTGAACCTACAGTATATAGAAACATTAAAAACCAATCACCAAATTACAACATCAATACTACAAATTATGCACATATCATTAACGATATTGTTACGGTAATTATGTCTTTGAAGACGGAGCAATCGTAATATAGCGGCATGCCACGGCACGCTGAAGAGTGTCCCAAAGAGATCCCTTGAAAGATATTGCTCTGTGCTCGCCGTCAACAATATCAGGCCACCTCAGGGAGCTTGTTAGTGCTCTGCATGTTTGCAAGTATTATCATAACACACCTACAATAAAAAGAGAGAGACATTTAGGCCCTTTTACTCACGTGACACATCATATTCCCCTTGTTGAGAATATATATGAATATGATTAAACCCTTGACATTCATAATTTGCAGTGCAGTGGTGAAATTGGTAACCCTGTGAGACAATAAATCATAGTTATGTCAACTGCGCTCATTAGACTTCAATTTATGAAAATTGTGCAGGATATGAAGATTTGCAAAGGTCCAGACTCAATGAAAGCCTGTGATAGAGCCCCTCTGGAGAGTTTTCTAATCGCTGCAGCAGGAATATGGCCCCGTAATGGAGGACATATCTCTTCATTAGCCCTGTGTTGGAGTACAGTAGCGTTCATTCAGGCTTTGATAAACGCAGTGCTGTTTTCTTACCCCGGCACTTTTAGCACACAAAAGTTGCCTACGTTTAACCAAGTCCTCTTGGAGGGAATGTTATTGCTTATTGCACTAAGTGCACTAACCAGCCAGGGACAGCATAATGATGTACTTAGCTAACATTAGATCAGAATCACTTTTACTACAGCACGAGGAATTTGGTGGTGCAGCTGCTGTTTTGGTGAATTTTATTACAGGGTGGTTTTGTGTCTGTTTAAAGTTGAATGTGTCCTGTCTAAATCCCACCTTCATCTCTCCCCTGCAGTACAAACATTATCAAAGATTTTGTACTGTGTATGATTGTATGTGCTGATTAGTTCACACCAGTGCCACTTAGGGATTTGTTAGATGCTTAAATGTATAGTGCATAGCAAATTTTCCTTAATCACATCTGAAGCTCACAGGGAACAGCTGAGAAGCCAATAAACCTGCACCAGGCTGTAGCATGGTATAGTCACCTGTGTAGTCACAGTTACAGTGTAATCTCTCAGAAGCACATCTCTATTTTAAGATCACTGAGGGACAGTATGGAAATTATCGGTCAGGGGCGGGGGGGCTCTGCATCTTTGCAGAAAGCAGAACAGCTGTAATGTGTCATATACAGTGATGGCTGTTGTTTCAAAAATAAAGAATGGCTGCAATATTCAGTAAACAAGATGCATCATTTAGTTAGTTAGTGAGTTTACCGTCGTTCTGGCAATTACCAATTCCACTTTTATTGTGCAATTTGTTAGCTAAATGAACAGTATTATTCCATTAACCTATTAATGTTTGAATTGGAGTACATAACTTTACATTTTTGTGCACTTTTGGTTATTAATGGTAAAATGAATTGTACCAGTTCAAAAGTAAAAATATATCAAATAATACTTTAAAGTTATATGACTTTACTCCTGTGTAATAATCCCAAGATTTAGTCTAAGTTGGATACAGTAGATCAAACTTACTTACTTACTGCTGTAAACACAGTACTGACTTTTGAGTTTCCATCCAATTTATTATTACAAAAACAAATCTAACAAAGAGAAGTTGTTTATACCCAGATGGAAAACAAACCAGAGGTGTCTTTTTTCGGGGGGAGCGTGTTCTTAAATTCAATGCCAATTAAAAAACAGCTTCTGGTTCCAAAAGGCCTTGTTATCCAACATTTTGTGAAAAGAACATTTTGTGCACGTCTCTGCGAGTGTCAGACGGAGGTGTGGTTAATCTTGGGAGGGCGTGTCTGGGGCAAAAAAAAAAAAAAACAGTTAATCAAATAAAATGGCAATATTACAAGAAACTTTTAACTGTTATTTCTGGGAAAGTTTGAAAAACTTTGCTGGCATTTCATTTATACTGACCAGATAGTTATCTATTATATTCAGAGTCTGGAAATGAAGGAGGGGGCAGCACTGTTCCCTGATTGAAACTGGATGTTGGTACGCCAGGCATGGTGTCATTCCGATCCAATAAACCAATTTCATATCAGTTAGGAAGAGGTTGGTTTAATGGAAAACGAAGAAAACAGGCGGCCCATAGAGTTCTTTATTATCAGCCTGCAATACAAAAATAATACACTGCAGTGCCATTTCTAATATTATATTAAGTTGAGGGACCACTTGATTTAATATATTTTCCCATATAAATAAATTGATTTGTTAACAGTCTGAAAATTAACTTTGTAATTTGTGACTCAAATGATTGAAAGAAAAAAAGAATTACTGTATTACTGGTTTTAATATTCATATATAGCTCCTAGTTACAGTTATTTATTTTTATTTTGTATACGTTTATCTTTAAGTTAAGTATTACAATGTTATGTGTGAAGACATAAGAAAAGGCTTGTCAATTTTTGGCAAAGAAAAAAGCTGCATGGAACATAGAAAATGCGATTTTTCATTACAGTAAGACTTGAAGTTGCAATCGAACAGACATGTGCACAACTTATTGCCTATTTCAGCATTGAATAGAACTCTGGTATTGGTCTTTAGTCTTGAAATTGATTTGGACTCCACTAAGATGGGCTGAACACAGCCTTGGGTACAATGCAACAATGGGAGAGTGGAAGTAAACTAAGCACACAGTGCACACACGAAGAACATGAAGGATCTCACCTGCAGTTCAGCAGCACACAATGTCTGCTAAGACCAGAGAATGAGTGTTAGTAAGGCTGGTTTTATTTAAATAAGAATAGTGGTAATTTAAAAAAAAAAAAAAAAACATTAACATAAACAAACAATATTAGAGATCTCTCTACTCATCATCATAAGTCATAACTCAAAGTACATGACATTCTTTGATTAAAGATAGCTGTTCTCCAGTGTTTAGGTATCACTTGACTCACATCCGCATTTTATCTCTTTTTTAAAATATATATATATTACAACAGTAAACATGTTTTTTTCCAAATAAAAATAAAAGATAATTAGATATTTAGACAGCCACTATGTGTGAACAGACACAGAAAAGAGGGCCACCTACAGAAAGTCAAACTCCAGTGGTAGTGGTAGTGATTATAGTAAGATGGTTAGAATAGCAATAACTTCCCTGACAGACAACAACAGCTGTTCAGTGTCTACCACTCCACTTAAAAATGTCTGTGTTGTTTACAGTGTGACAGAAAGGTGTGTGTGTTTGTGTGTGTGTGTGTGTGTGTGTGTGTGTGTGTGTGTGACTAGGTAAACACTTCAGTCCTCAAACTGGATGACCACCATCTTTATCCATTTCAACCTTTCAACACAAACCAGTGAACTTTACCCTTAGGAAGTTTGGCAGACGTTATGGACGTTAGGCTGGACTCAAAAATGCACACAAACACAAACTGACAGACTGAATCAGTTTATTATGAACACCAAGGTGGAATGTGCAGGTAGGTGATCCAGAGAAGGGGGGTGTCCGGGGTGGTGCAGAACTGGTAGTGGCAGAAGTCCAAGGGTATAGAAGTGAACCAAACTCAGCTGGCAAGTGGGAGGGTGGCTGACAGGATTTTCCTGAGGCACAGGGAAGATCAGAGTTAGTCTAGAAGTCAAAAATACAGAAGAGCAAAGTTTCAAAGGAGCAGAGTTGGCCTCTTTGCAGATATGGTGATGGAACAATTTGGCAGCATCTGGGAGGAAGAGCTGGGTTTTTTTTTATACTGCAGTGGTTGCTCAGTGAATCAGGAACAGGTGGTTAGGCAATTGGCAGGTGAGAGGGTAATTGAATGACACGTCCAGCGACAGACAGACATACAAGAAAGACAGACAGAAACACAGGACGATAGGAAAAGAACTGGGAAGGGAGGAGGCAAATAGCCTCCACATGACTACGGATTTCATTGTATACAACTATATATACAGATATCTATATATATATACACGAGTAGTTTAAAAGCACTTTATGTGTATAAAGTAGCGAGCCAGTCTGCATCAACATTTCTGACTAATGTAATTGTGTAATGTTGTGTACAGTTTGTCATAGAAAAACAAATTGTTGCCTTTTTTTCATCAGTGAATTTATTTCTATAGAAGGAAATGCACTTACCCATGCTATCATATATAGAGGGATATACTGCTTTTTTATTTTTATGATCACATATTTTGGAACTTATACATCAGAGTAATAACCAGTAATGCCAGTGTTACCCTGATGGCCATCTAAACCGTCTGCTCAAATAAAAATAACCTGAAAATGACAAAAATGAGGTGTTTATGCAGTGAAACATTGCCTGCTGAGGAGGAACTGGTGTTTTGATCATTCTCCTTCTACCTTTAATCTACACACAGACATGAAGATATATACTCCTGCCCAATTAATCAAAGTAGCTGCATGTAGTTCATGGGGTCTCCCAACACTAACTTTGATTTACCACATGTCTCTATCCTTTGAGGCTGCCCATCCATCTGAAAAATGTAGAATGATCAAGCCTGTTTGATGTTTCAAAAGCTAGTTCATTTTACTGTAAGTCCTTTTTAGCATACACATATTGAAACACTCTTTTGGGTTTGGACTAATTTTCTTTTACCTTGCTGGAAAGATTCAACAGTAAAAATATATTCTTTGCGACCCAAAACCACCAAGGTTGTGATCATATGAAAAGAGCTTGTTATTTGAGGGTTTCTGCTGGGGGTTTAGGAATATAAAATTTAGGTTATGGTTGAAAATAATTAAAATAATGTCGGAATTTTTCACCTTTCATTAGCATGAAAATGATTGTCTATATGCGTGGTTTCTCAGGTTTTCGAGTTCCCTCTTTCGACTCGATGGTGCTATAGCAACCTGCTACAGTCAATAGCAATGTTGAGAGAATGGCCTCAGAAGAAAACCAAGGCCCTCCCACCTAGTTTCAAAGTGTCCTCTGAGATTTGAAAGCTTGGCAGAGAGGCATCCATCTCTGTCCTCCTTTACTGTAGGCGACTGTGAAAGATTTTAGTCCTCTGAATAAATCTGAGACTGATTTGCAAAAGCTAACACTTTCTTTATTTTTTGTGTTGAAATATTTTTACTTTTCGAAACTGTTGATATTGCCTCAACTAAACTTTCCTTTTGGGCATTAAATGTTTGCCTTTTCCCCTTTTGCCTTTCTGTCACACGTGCAAAGAGGGAAAAAAAAAGGTGCTTTCCTAAAATCCTCACTGTATAACCAAGGGTGAAAGCTGTTTTGTCCTTTTGGAAGGGATTCATTTCCACATGAAAAGAGAAGTACTGTCCAATCCCTTTATACATGTCCGTTTAGTTTGCCTAACACAATACTAGACTAACAAAAGGCAATAGCCTTTGCGGTGTGAATATAATGCACTGCACATATACCGGGCGCCCATCTATTGTTACTTTTGCTTTTTAACATACATCAAACAAGACAAGACACAGTTTTGAACACATCAGACTCGCTGTCTGACCCCTTGGGGACAAATTCCTGCATACACAGGAAGAGTAAGGGAGTGTATGCATAATTTGTCAATGTTGCTTTTTTATAATGTCCACAGGTCTCTCTGTCCCCGTGGTGTGGCCCATCTGTTTTCTCTGCTGATACCGAACATGTGTAAAACATACGGAGCCGAAGAGAGATATGGGCTTTTATTCTTTAATGTATGCTATACACTTGGGCTTTAATGGTGAAGTTTCTGGTTCATGTTTTGTGTATTCAGGCACGCTTGCTACAAACCGTAGGTAGCCTGAGAAGCAAATGCAGCAAATATGTTCCCGCATTTAATTTTAGTGACTCTTCCTGACTTTAATCTACGAGTCTAAAAAAGGCACAGCGCTACAGGATGCATGAATCAAGCGCTGCGTGTTCATGCTGATAAAACTGTATTCTGTTTAGAAACTCTATCATCAATCTCTAACACATCTGTGGGCCGTGTGTTTGTTTTTATCTTTTTTTTTTTTTTGTCATCATGTAAAACACATTTACTATATGCACACTCCTCACACTGTGCTTCTGCCTTTGAATTTGGATGTTGAAAGTGACTGGCCTCCAATAGAGGGCACAGTTGACTGCATGGACGCGCACAGCGGGTGTAACTTGCTGAAGGTCTCACAAAAAGGAAAAAAAAAGCAAATCTGTATCAAGGATGGAAATGAAAGATGAGTTGTAGTAAGAGAACTTTTTTTTGTGACACAGAATGAGATATTTTCTTTAGTTCAAGAAAGTGAAGGACTGTTAATCTATCATTAACCCTCTGGTGTTCCAAACTTAAAAGAGCCTTCATGTGAATAAAATGTGTGACTATGTTGCTTAGTAACTAACTTCCACGTACAGTCTCTCTGTAAAGCCCCCAGGAATATTACAGAAGAGGGAAAAAAATAGTTTGACTTGAAGTAGAGTAAAAAGGGATGGGTGGAGGCAGGAGGGGTAGTGGCTTGAGCAGCCCTCACAAAAATTCCTCTCCTTTTTTATGTCCTTTCTTTCTTTCCCCTCTTTTTTTTTCACATGCCCTTGACTGAAGATTGAATGGCAGAGTTGGAGATAGATTGTTGGGCATTTGCCTTTCATGCAGATAATGCCATTTGATGGAGGCGAGTTTTTGATGTGCTCCGGGTATAATAGAAGAATCAAACATCGAAGGCCAGGGTTGATTTTGCTTGGAGAAAAGCTGTCCTCAGTGATAACTTCATCACTGCATGTGGTCGGACGTGGGGTAAATTCAGGAGGGGGATTTAAAAAAAAAAAAAAGCCCAGTCAGAGCTGCAGTAGTTGGCCCCCTATTGAGCTATGGGGCCTGCAGTCCATAGCTTGAAGGTCTGTGATCTACCACTGGTATTGTTAGTCTTTCTCTCTTCTCTCTCTCTCAGAACCAAAACGACTTTGCCTCAAAATGCCTTTCTAGTGGGATTAGTGGGCTGTTGCTTTTGTAATTAATGAAACTCTGCTTTCCACAGTCTATCCTCTAAATGCTATCATTTGAAGCCTATGAGATAGGGTCTCACATGTTTTTCTTCAATCACAAAGCTAATTCAAAGTAAATGTGGTTTTGGTTTAAGACCGGGACAGAAAATGGCCGGAAGGCGAGCGCACTTATCTCTGTAACCGGAGCTCATCAAGATGAAGTTTGCACACTTACAGAATGTTGAAGAACTTGACTTCTGTCTATGAAATCAGAAAACTAAAAGCCTGTCAGCCCCCTTCAAAGCCACTTTGCATCCTCTTGATTGTTGATGTGAAAGATGTGGGGACAGAATCTTGAACCGATGCGCATTAGAGTAACATTTCTTAATGTTTATGCAGAAGTCAAAGTGTGCACGTTTGTGGCACATCCCTGCTGAGAATGATCAGTTCCACTATACAGATGGTGGCTGGAGCAAAACAAAATGAATCAAGCTTTCTTTGACAGCAACATTTTAATTTGAACACCAGGATTTGTTGTTTATCTAACAGTTTAATTAACAGCTTGAATAACCCTTAGCTTCGGTGAGAAATAACATGTTTATTTACATCAGTCTGCCTTTTCTCATTCCCTTTTGTCTGACTGAAGGTGAGAAATTTGAGTTGGCCAATTATATGGCGACTCGCACGACCACAGGTAAAGTTAATGAACAGCTTCTCAATACAAAAGAGGCAGAGGCAGACTGAGACCGAAGCTCAGAGAAAATCCACCTCTGCTGGCTCATATTTAATTAATGGAGATGTTTTTCTCCACTGCAACTGACTGCAAACTTTGACTTATTTGGTTGGAGGGATCAAACTGGTGTATTCTGAGTTAACGTGAGGTCCTTTAAGGTAATTTGTTTTTATTTTTTATTATTCAATAATGGAAGTCATTTTGTTCACACATTCAGCTGCATGTTGCTCACCGGCTGGAGGTCATAGTTGAACCTTCATTTTTTAAATTTTTTATTTATGGCCTACACCGGTGCTGATAGGCAGACCAGATGCGACGCTGAGCAAAGCGACGGGATGCGCAGTTTATCAGCTGACAAGTGCATATCGGACAAAAGAGCAGCTGAGCGGCTGGTGAGCCTCCGCATCCTCGCCGAGTGAGTTTCCTTTTTTTTAAAAAGGGGGGGAAAAAGGAAAAAGACAAAACATCCTACGCTGCTACTGTGCGTCAGGAAACATAACTGTGTTGCTTCCTAAAAAGGGGACAACTGCGTTGTTGGAAGTATTGGCTGTGCTGAACCACGGGGAAGGACTGTGTGGAGATTTGTGGAGCCACGTTTTCACACGGAGCTGGCAGCTGAAGCTCTCTCATCTCCCTGACACCATAACGCAGCACTACATTCTCCACTTCAACCGAGTCGTGCGCGGTCGGTCGGCATCGACGACCATAAATCCAAGAGGTTTTTTCTTTCTTTCTTTTTTTCTGTGGAGGTGTCTTGTGAAGAATCTTTTAACTGTGCCAAAAATCGCGGCTGTTTGAGAGAAAGGCACCGGCGACGCGCCGTGCACACTGCAAGTTTGGACTAAAAGCGCACCGCTGGAAGTTTATGTGCTTCTGCGTCGGACAGACTCGAAGCTGAACTGAAGCTTCATGCAGGTCAGTGAGATGTGAACGTTATTTTATCCTCTTCCTCGGCTCTAAATCAAACTCAGCCGCCTGATTGAAATAAATGGCACAATCCAGTGGCCCTTGTTCAATAATGGTGTTTAATTTGGTCTGTATGCTCTGTTGCAATATCCCGAGTCCCTTGACAAGACGTGGAGCCGAAACCTGCCCGGATCCCAACCCCCTTTTTCCCATCACTATCTTGATTAAATGAATTAGTTCATACTGTGGTCCATACCCTGTGGATTTTTAGCAGGATTATTGCTTTAATGAGTACAAGTGTTAAGTAGGATGTAAGCGTTTCTTAACGGGTCTAATTTTGGGAAATGCATCAATCATAACCTGAAGTTCAACGTTCAAATAGATGCAGTTTGTAAAAGTCACCTCGTTTTGTGCTTTCAAACGACTTTGTAGGTCTTGGACCTCTTTAAATGGCATGTTAAAAATGGCACAGAGAGAACAAAAATAATATAATGTGTTGCTGCTTTCTGCAGGTCACATTCAAGTCATTTCCCCCCCCTCAGCAATGACAATAAGAACATAATCATCCTCCCAGTCTCCATCACCCCTCACCTCAGTGTCCTCAAGACGTCTGACCAAGAGCTGACACGGTGGGATGGCTTTGCTCCAATGAGTGAATTTATCTGCACATAAAATGCTTTATAAAAGCCTGAAAGCCTCACTGGGGTGTAAATCACCTGCAGAGATAACCCGCTCAATCCACTAATAATTCAAGTGTCGATGAGCCTGCACACACTCTTGCTAAACTCTACCAAATGTATGGTTTTTCTGCCTCAGGTGAAGGAGGTGGAGAAATTTAATCGGACCCTTTGAATGAATTTGAAAGAGGCCTTTAGGACGGTTGTGTTTGGATCAGGGATTCGAAGCCTCTTGGGTGAGACGTGCCTGCGGAAGGCTCAACTTTTGGGTTGGATATTCTGCATTAGGAGAGAGGGGCGGTTGCCTGACAACCATGAGATGGATGCAATGCAATGTTTAATTTGTGATTTCATTTAGTGTTTCAGTTGTAGTATCATTTGACGGGCTTTAAAAAGTGCTGTTAATTAATTACACCAGTTTAGACATCAGCTGGGTTCATTCCCTCCTTTTATTGTGTCTCAGCTGTATAGCACAGTGACTTGCCTGTGAGTGAAATGTTGATCTGATTTCACTGTTGCATGGATCAGGCTTTATTGCAATCTGCAAACACACGCATTGGAGTGCACATGATAGCCCAGAAGGACAAGTATATCTGTCCGGCTAAATTGATTTATGGCTATTGTCCAGAGTGCTGTTGAAGAACTGCAGCGGTTGAGGCCATTTTCTGTTTCATATTCCTCCTCTGACAAGGACTGGAATAGTAAAGTAAAACAAATCTTTAGCACTTCAGGCCTTAGCAGTGACTTATGCCAGCTGAAGGGCTTGTTGCCCATCTTCTGCTCCCCCCCACCCACCACCACCAGCCTTTGGCTGTGTCATAAGAACAAAAAAAAAAAAAAAAAAAACGACTTCAAAGTACCAAAGAAGCGGTCTGTCTTCCTTGTGCCAGCCTGTAAAGGCATTATAGTGACACTTATTGGGTGATATTGAACATATGGTTTTGTAGTAGAGCAGCAGAACACAAGTACAGCTTATATTATCTTTTTTCAAGGCATTGATAATAATTTAATCTGACTTTCCTGGATCAGACGTCACAATCTACGGCACTAATGTACAGTATGTACCAGTCCTGATAAAAGAAGTGTTTGTGTTTACACTCTTCAAAAGCATAGCTGGAGTGAGAACAGTGCTTGTGAACATTAGACTATCAGCTCATTTTGCACAGCTCACCAGTGAAAAGCAATAAGCCATTCTCTGGCATACACTGTGCCATACTGTAGCAGGCAAATGCACATGCAGCACTGGGACATTTAAGCCTGCTGCCGTGACCCCTTATTGAGGCTTTAGCCTAATGCCTCTGCTTGAAACTTCATTGCCCTTTAATCCAACTAATCAAAGCAGGTGACTACAATTTCTGATGCAGCCGAGAGCAGGAAATTCTCGAGGTGTTTTTTTACTACGCTTGGAGCTTAAAATCATCTAATTAATTCAGAAATATTAGAAGAACTGTGTACACAACACTGCCACCGCATGTTCCTGTCCTTAAGTAATTTCCCCTTTCATTATTCCTGTGGAGAATTTAATATTCTGTGTGATGAGAACTGCCTCCTTTAGGGATAATGCCGGCTTGAATACTGGCCCTAAACAGTTTTATAGATTATTAACGGGCAATCAAGATGACTTCTCTCCCTCTGTAAAAATTACTCCTCCAAGATCTGAGAGATATGGCGGGAGAGTCGATGATCAGGCCTGCGCTTATAATATCTCTTATTACTTCTTGTTGCTGATAGTGGCTCAGAAGATGACCTCATAAATTGAACATTGAACATGAGCATTTGATATGGCAAACAGCATGGCCGAGTCGCCTGTTTCAACACATCAGAGCAAATATGTGAAGGTTAATGCAGCCTGACAAACTACCCACAGTTCCCTAGGCTCGACGGATCGGTTCCATGTCATATTTACTTTACATAATTGCTGCCCTCTAATCTGTTACTATTAACACACAGCCTGCCTGGCTATTGTCTGCTGCACTCTCTTTCACCTGTTTTCTCTCTCAGTACATTTTCCCCTTCCTCCCACGAGAATAGCCAGACATCATGATAAATAGTTGCCGTGAAAGTAAAGCATGCCAAGATGCATGTTGTAGGATCTTGAAGTACTTTAGAAATTCAAAGAAACCAGGCCTCAGGATGGCGAAACCTCCGTCAGCGGACAGACTTGCATATTTGCCTTTTTAATGACCTCGAGTCAGAGGATTATTTGGTTTTGGCACAGCGATGTGACACTTGAGGCAAAGTTTATCCTGACAACAAAAAAAAAACAAAAAATTGTTTTTCCTGCAAGTTGCCAAATTATCGCTGAAAGTCACCCTAGGATTTGGGGGGGAGGGGATTGCATGCTCTTGAAATGTGCTTAGAGTAGGGATATTTAGTGACAGCACTTGATGCATTACCACTGTGGTCCTTAACTACATTGTATACTGCACGAGAGAAAAAAAACACCATGAAAAAAAAACGGTTTGGATGCGAGCAGTTTTAAGACTGCATGTGCTTTATGCTGTCTCTGAAGTCACCATGGTGTGTTTATGAAATCACTATGTAACACATTTATATTGTCTTCCCTAGTTCATAAACATCTTTAATTACATTAAAATACGGATGCCTCAACAAGCTTGAGTAAAGGCTAAGACTATAAATAGAGTCTTGTAATAACCTAAAGATGGATTTACATAGTATTTTCCATCTCGAATATCTGCTCAGTATAATGTGATACCTGCCATTGCATTTTGACTGGAAAGGAGAGCAGAGCTTCCTCAAGGGTGCAGCTACTCTAGTCGCCTTGTGGCTATTGTAGGCCCACTGAATGACCTGATGTGTTGTGCAATACATAAACTGATTCCTGCGTCTCATTCTGAACATACATGCATATGCGTTTGTAGTGATAGACTGTGTGTTTCTCTTCACGGACAAAACAGCCTGCCCGGTTATTGTTTTTGATGAAATCTGAACCTTTCTTCAGCAGCGTACGAGTTGCTTAAATCAAGAAAGGCGAAGATTGGAAGCATGACCTCTCTTGGTTTTGTTTCGAACATTTACTGCTGCTCTCTGGCCAAAGCAGGCTGAGATGAAAGCCACCTGCGATTAGCCACACGACGCTGTCCTGCTGGTCCAGCTCTGGGAGCAGCGCCGCTTCACACTGTTGTAACCTACAGATTAACATTTATGGCTCAGCATGCTCTGGTGGACTTTCTGGGTCAAGACCAAGTGGCAAGATTGAGGAGTGGGCCTGACTTTGTAACAGTACAACTCTCCCTGTGTGCACCAGGCTGAGCCTGGCGGGGAGAGCCAAACAGAAATGTGCTTAGTTCTGTCATAGGGAGAACAAAATAGAAATGCATTGTGCTCTCTGCTTGTGAAAATTGCCCTGGGTGAATACCTGCACGGCATCTAGGTTTCAGCTTTTGTGAAATACAGACATTAGATTCAAGGCCAGGAAACGTTCCATATTTAAAGGACATTACAAAGCAAAGACCTTCTATCACTAACTGCTAAATACAAACAGTTTTGCCTTTGCTATAAGTCATGATTACGTATTGTTTGGCTCATATTAAAATACTGATGAGAAGTTGTTTTTATTTTTTACAAGTTAAAAATGTTTTTCCTGCCCTTCATGGTGCATTAACTTGCTAGAATTCTTGGGAAGGATTCCTTTAATGCTATAATTGCACAAAGCAATATTAGCCCTGGAGGAGGTTTCTCAGAATAGCTTCAGCCTGCCAAGGGCCTCAGGTCTGGTCTTTTGTGGTCACTGGACAGCCCAGTGGGAAGTTGGGCGTCAGCTTTGCTCATCGATGGAGCTGCTTGACGGCCTCAATAATTCCGTTGAGGCGACCTCTGTGATGCTGAAAGCCGCAGGTCTGGCGGGTGATGAAGAGCGATGATGGGTACAAGGCAGAGGTGTGTGGTTCATGCGGGAAGCAATGCGGCAACACTTCCTCTGTCTGTTTTATTATCAGCAGGGTCAAGAAGAAGGAAAATATTGAATATCAGACCACTGAAGAGTGTAAAATTGGCGCCTTAGAGTCAGTGTAATGGTATACAGGTCAGCAGTCTTTGACTTCCAGTGGAGAGCCATGTGCAGTCAGAAGTTGGTCTCAGCCCGTCGCCACAGGGCAGACTCTCCAAGTTTCACCCCTGGAAATAGAGAAACCAGTGCAATGTTGGTGAATTTTTAGATTGATGTTTCTTTAATAAGGCTCGCAGTCTCTCAGTATTCTGATAGTGTGCCATCATGACCTACATACTCCTTAAAATGCTGACAACTGGAGAATAAAACCCTCTAGTTTCTTTATAGATGTGTTTTTTTATGTAACACCATATGCCTAAAGAGAAAACACACTCAATATATTATTCTCTGTAAAGTGCAAAAATTATGTTCATTATCTACCTGCATTTTGTATATCTTCTGATATCATCTTATTGAGGTGAGTAGTTTGATTCCTTTTGTAACAGTTGTGTAGATGTATAGCAGCAACAGCAGGTCAAAGTCTCTATTTGGTCAGATTTGATATTTTCCAGCAGTCGCAGCAGCACTGGAGCGTTGTATTCCCATTGCAGTATTGAAGCTTTCCCTCACACTCTTCAGTTGTCTGCCGCTATTATATGATTGCTGTGTATACTCCCTCTCCCCCCTGCACGTGCTGAAATGGGGGGGGTTAGTTTGTTGTACGATCATGTGAGATGCATTTGAATGACACCCAATGTCAGCACTTTAGAATATCTCTCTGCGTTTGAATTTTTATCTGGTAGCCAGGTTTGTATGCTCCCAGCATTTCAAATGTAGTTTGAGTAATGATTTTGAGCCACTCTCCGAGTGCTCTGTTGACGGCCTACAGTGGTGCTACAATAACGTCTCCAGATGTCCGGATAAAACCGTCAAGCAAGGCTGATATTTGATTGAGAATTTGTAATTAAACAGACACTGCTGTTGATCCTAATAAATGAGATACCTGAAAGAATTCTTTAGGATAATTCAGGAGCTTTCGCTTTTGTTTACTAGATACGTTGTGGACGGATATGATGTAAATTTCATTTTTTTCAATCACCCACCGTGGTGTGATTGCTCTGTAGCTTCATTACAATGCAGCTGCGGTATCACCGCAATTTAATTTATTTCCATAACAATGGGTCGATCATGGATTTGTCTGTAAATTGCCACAGGTCTACGGAGTTGATTTTATTTTTGCACGCCGTGGAGTCAATTCATTATGAGTGAGCATTAGACGACAATTGTTGACACCGTCTTGCAAGATTCTCAATTAAGCGAATGTACATGAACATCATTACTTCCTGAGATCCCCCGTGTGAAATAACACCGCCGTGATACCAATTTGAGAAAATAGCAAACTGTGGCCCATTGAATTAAGACCGTCTGGTGTAATAGGGTGTGTGATATGGAAGGGAGCACCTATTTTGATAAGAGCTTGGTTCAATACTAGTAGCCTTGGATACGGATAAACGCTTGAGCCTGTATGTATGAATGCACTGAATAACCTGCTATTACCATTTGAGATGGAGGAAGATACTGCAGAAGAAACATTATGAAACCCAGCTTTTTTATATTCCGATTGTCCACACCTAGCAATTACATTTTAAAAAATGAATTTGGCTGTGCTTGCGGTTTTCCCACTAAAGATTCAATGAATATATAACTCATACTGTCACTGGTGAAGGGTTATTTGGGGGATTTGTAAACATCCCTGCTCAGCTTATTATGTTGTATCCTGGCGCTGGCAGATGCTGTTTTTTTATTATATAATTCACACAGACAAAAGGGAAACAATGAAATGGTTAGGATCAGACATTGACCGCTGATTTACCAGTGGCAAACAAGAAAAGTAAAAAAAAAAGACAACATGGTCCCTGTAGCTTTGTTTGTTCTTTGTTTTTAAATGTGCTGAAACTATGCGTGATGAAGCCTCAAGCTTCATGTGCGTGGAATAATCTGAAGTGGCTGTATCAGAGATTTGCATCACTTTACTCCACTTGTGAATATTCTGCATCATACACTGAGACAAGAGAGTTAGGATGGAGCAGGATTTCATCAGCTTTCCTGAGAGTCTCGCTCAGTGTAGTAAGCTCATCCGTCACCAAGTATGCTAAGGATATAGCTGCCACAGAAATTTAATTGCCGCTAAATGCTGTCATGATTTTGTTTGCTTTTTCTCCTGCCTCTTCCTCACTTTCTTTCTTTCTCCCACTTTGCCCGACTTTGCCTCTTAAATGGTCAGCGACACATTAAATGAAGCATCAATATAGAAGTCTACAAAACACAAGATAAAAACATGCATCTGCATGCTACAAGGCCATAAAAGTCAAAAACACAACACGAAATCTGGCACAGCTAATCAGCTAATCAAAAATTTATTGTCCTGTCTCTGATTCTCATGTATTTTTAGGTAATAGTTCCACACTTCATGTTGCAGCAAGGGATTTAGGCATTGAGCCTCAATAAAGAACGAACACAATCTGGTTCAGATGGCATCCAGAATTCACAGGGTCTGGGCAACGTGCTGCAGACAAACACTTCTGTGTCTCCAAAATCACTGGTGTCAGGGGGAAACAGGCAGCATCTGATGGAACACTGCCCTGGTTCTCCCTCTCCCCTTCTCCAAGCGCCGGGAGGCACGGGAAAAAAAAAAGGAGAAGAACTGAAGAGAAACTGAAAGAGGAGAGGGAGAGAGGAGCGTCAAGGAGGAAAGGGAGAGAGACTCGACAAGATGAATTATGCAAAGCTGTCAGAGGCGGCTATTGTTGGAGGTGCTGGCTGTGTTAAAGGGAGCCAGGCCTGATCTTCACCAGCTCCATCTACCACTCACCACTCCCGATGGCTGAGAGCCGTCTGATCTGTGCTCCGGCAAATGGCCAACAACAAGATGAGGACGGGGGGAGGTAGGGAGACGGGCCAGGCCACTTGGTGACAGGTGGATTGTCTTGGAGGGACACAACGGCAACGACAAGTACGCTCTTTATTACCGTTATTTACAGAGGTCACCGACAGGGAGATCTGAGTTGACTTGTACAGCGGCCCCCATGGAAATATAATTACCGAACAAAGGCTTAGTGAAGAGTTGCCATATCAGCAGTCTGGTCAGCGGTGGCCACTCTGGTTTTCAAAATGCTTTGTGTGCTGAAGTCAGGAGCATGCACCAGCTCAGTTTAAAACACTGTTTGTTTATTCAGTACATTTTACATAAAACTCTTCATCAGTTCCAAAATATCCAAGAAATAGCACTCGGAGTAAAGATTATTTGAATTACTGATTGTTTTAAGTCAGATATTATAAAATAAATCAAAGCTTCCATAGTAATTCCAAAGTGATGTCTCACAGTCACTTGGTCTGTCCAATCAACAGTTCCAAAAATCAGGTTTTCAGTTCATGATGTAAAAAAACAACCGGAAAAATGGTTTCTATGTAAACGTTAGAACTGTGTTGTTTATCTGACATGAGACATTTCTGTGTTTATTATTTATTTATTTAATTTTCTGGGCTCAGCTTACTGGTTTGAAGTGGGCGGGGCTCAGTTACACAAAAAAAAAAAAAAAATGATGTCATGTACTTCCATTGCACCAATCAGGATTTAGCAATGTTTGAATCTGACTCTCAGTCAGATGATGGGTTCTTTTTGTTTACTATCAATTAAATCTGATGTTATTACACCCACACTCTCCTGATTAACCAGATTAAATGAATTTTTAATATATATTTGATATATTTGAAACATAACTCATTGTTTTTTTTTATATTAATTTTTTAGTTAGATTTTTGTTTATTTAGTCAAGTATTTTAAAAGCCCATGAACAATAATAGGACAACATCTAATTATTTGTTCCCATTAAGTCTATAACATGTCAGAGAATAGTCAAAATCACAAGTTCCTCTTGTCTGAGGTGACCTCATCAAACTGCTTGTTTTGTTCAACCGTCAGTCAAACCCCCCGTAGATGTTCAGTTAAGAATCACAGTGGAGTGAGTGAAGCAGGACCCGCACACACAGAATAAGCTAGAACTAAAGAATGAAGGAATTTGTCCTTTATGAATACTTCAACATTTACTCAATCGTTGAGGACTCATTGTCTTTTTAATTGACTAATCATTGGATTGATTTTGTTTCAGCACTAATCAACTGACTAATTGACACAGCCCTGCCTAGAAAGTTGCTCTTCTTATTGGCCATCCTGGAGTAAAGCATCAAAAATAGCCCTTCCTTTTTGCACTTTTGGTGAATAACACACTGTATGTCATTTCCTGTTTTAATTCATTTTATATAAAACAACTAATTGGTTCCAAGAGATGTCAGAAACGTTGCTGTCCCCTTTGGTCATCCCTTCCAAATCCCAAGTTAGAAGCATAAAACATGTCTGCTCTCACCCTTGATGAATAAGTACGTGACATGAAACAAGTAAATCTCACTTCAATCCTTGAAACCTCTCCAACTACCCTGAAGAGCCAATTGACTTGGACACATTTCTTCACACCATATTATACAGATGGTTTATGGTTTATGCTTCAAAGAAGTGCAGAGGTGTAGGACAGTACCAGGTATCAGGGGGACTGTACTGAACTGGCATGGGAGTCATTGGGACGTGTGTGGAGCTGCGCAGCGTAGATCATGAACTGTCTTTTTTTTTCGTGCCTCAGTGGCTCACCAGAGGATCTCTGTGTGACACTAATTTTGCAGTGTCGACTGTTCCACTGAGCGGTCATGGGTGACTGACTGCCCTCATTCAACTGCATGATCAAAGGTAAAAAGGGAATCTAGAAGTGAGTGATACCGGAAAAGAAGAAGAAGAAAAAAAAAAACGAAGACAGATTTACTAAAAAACTGATTTTACCTCTCAGAATTTCTCCTCAAACTCAATCAGACACATCTCTGCCTTACTTTGACTTTTCTGTGCTTCTGTCCTTTTTTTACAGATTGCTTTGCATTAGTGTGTACTCTCAGTAGGGTAACTACAGGCAGATTTTGCAT
Organism: Argyrosomus regius; assembly: GCA_946959425.1. Lineage (NCBI taxonomy): Eukaryota > Metazoa > Chordata > Actinopteri > Sciaenidae > Argyrosomus > Argyrosomus regius. The sequence goes on along the minus strand of OX336893.1, from coordinate 24,032,803 downwards.
AATCAAGGCAAGACAGACTGTCTTTTATTCTTCGGTGCTTAAAGTAGTCTAGTTCATACTGCAGTTAAAACCTTTGAAACTTAAAGCCTGCAGAAACACAAAAGTCCCCCAAGAGCCTCTGTGACCTTTTTGTACATAATTTAAACTACCATGAATGTCTCTCTTGTATCCTGATAGTGTCCCAATGTGCAGCGCCAGTGTACAAGCAGGACGCTTTGATGAGCTGTGAAAAAGTAGCCATCTTCAGGTCCTCAGAGTAAAGCAGAAAATGTTTATACGGGGACGTGCCTGGTCACTCAAGGGCTTATAGTTGATTAGGACACAAATCTAATTCCTCCTGTAGTAGGGGGGGGGGGCTTCTTGCTCGGTGGGCAGGACTTGTAGCATTAGCTGTTTTTCAGACAGTGAATCTCTTTACAAGTCCATAAAGAAGAGCGGGCATCGTAATCAGGGAGGCTTCTGGGCGTGTCTGTTTGCACTTATCCTGTACATTAATCTGCCAATCTGGACGGGTGTGCACAATTTCCTGAAAGTGATGAGATGTGAGTGAGATGTCCTGTGGCATCATAAAACAAGTGTGCGTGCGTGCGTGTGTGTAGGTGGTGGGGTGTTGAGAGTTGAGTGTCAGGGTTACAAGAGAGTGTGTCACTGATTGCATCTCAGCCCATCGGGGGGAACAGAATGATATCCAGCAACTCTGAGAGAAGGGGAGGAAAAAATAAGTTGAAGAGGCCTAGAACAGCTCACAATTTTCATTATCCCTGCATCCTGTACTCCCCGCCACCAGCTTCGGTTTTTGGGAAGTCTCCCCGGGGCTGGTGCTTTCTTGCAGTGCGACAGTACGCTATCCTGGCTTCATTGGAAGGTTTTGATGCTTGATGTGAAACGAAGTGGATCTCATTTGGGGAAAGAAGAACTCTGATACTCTAGTCTTACAGCTCAGCCAAGAGAGAAATGAAAGTGTGTGTGTGTGTGTGTGTGCGCAAGTGTGTGTCAGGAGGCAGTGGAAAATGGCTGGTAATAAACACTTCTGACACACTGGGGCTCCCATCCACATTCCACTCAAGGCTTTTTTGCGGATTAGTCACATTCTCATCCCTCTTGTCCACATTTAAGAGCACTGTCTCCACCTGTGAGAGTGTCTTCTTTGAGATTTAAACAATTTTGAAGATTGTATCTAATGCTGCATTCAAGCGTTGGAAAAAAAAAACTCTATACCCTGTTTTTGTGTCATGCGATGAACACACTCAGTCAGGGCAACCAGAGAGGTTGGGATACGTACCTGGGTCATGGGCAGTGTGTGATACAGTGTGTAGTTTTAAGCTCTTGGTTAACTCTCTACTCACACACAGTGTAATCAGTCAAAGGTAAGAAGTCAGTACGTTTTTTTTATTATGATTAAACGAAAAAAAAAAAAAATCAAATTTTTCCAATACGCTGTTTAAACATTTTTCAAGGACTATTTTGTTGTAAGTTGGTTTCATTGAAATGGAGAACAGTGAGGTCTGTGAATATTACATCTGAAGAAAAAAAAATGTTTTAAAAGTAGTTTTTCAATGCATTCACAAAAGTTCCATTCATCTCCATTGTACTGGGATGGAGGGAGAAATCTCAGACACACATTTCAAAATATGGTCAGGTCAAACCAAACTAGCTACATAGCTACAGCAGAATATGATTATTTAATGATATGGGGAAACAGTCCCACATTTTTTTTATTTCATTTTTTTTTCTTTTAGCTATCATTACTGCAAACATAATAAGTATGGATTTTTCCTAGAAATGTAACTTATCAGGTTTATTTTTGAGTATAACATTAGAAATCATTTGTGTTCTGCAAGCGGTACAAAGCATCCGAAGGGTGTAGCATGTGCAAAGGAAGATCCTATTACATGTTGGAGTGGATCCAAATCACGGGGCGCATACACAAATTATTTTTCACTGTAGTTAACATTGCAAGATAGGTCAGTTGAACACAGGCATGTGTAGTGGTTGCGCTTGGAGATCTGCATATCATACGAGGTTGGACTGTTGGCCTTGGTGGAGGTCTGTGCTCACTGAGTGCCCTTCTACATGTTCAGTGCTTTGAGCACCACAAATTAAGGTCCATTCTCTCCCATTATGGTGTGGTGGAATGAGAAATGTCAGAGTGCTATCTGAAAACCTTGACAAGTAAAAGCCAGAACTACCTGCCTCTGGTGATATCAGTGGAGGTGAGAGAGGAATATTATTTTTTAATAATTTAGGTTAACCACCCCTTTCACTATTCCACTATATTACAGGCTGGTAAACTTAATAAAATATATACAGTCAGTGCATTTCTCTTTGAAATATGTCCTCTCGCTACTATAGCTACTCTGAGTGTGAATCTGACACTTGGGTAACATGCATATCATGGGTGAAAATTATAATTCTGTATGAGTTACAGTTTGAATTTAAAAAAAATTTAAGCATGATATGATCCTGTCAAAAAGTCACTGGCCACCATGATGTGTGACTCATTGATTTATCTGTCATTTAACCAGCATCTGACACTTGGCAGATATTCATTTTGGGACCATCATGGGAGAATTTAAAAAAAAACAACCACCACTAGTGTTAGTAAAACTACTGTCTCTAAAAAAAAATCAGTGCACTCAAAATGAACTGGATTTTTTATGTGCTAAAGCAGGCGGAATAAGGAGGAGGCCTTCTTTTGAAGAGGGGACGTTGTATATGGCAAGAGTTCATAGGTGAGGTGAGGGTGGGGAAGTTGGGGGGTGGGACAGTGAGAAAGGGGATAAGTGTGTGCTTTTGAAGATGAAGCAGATGGATTAGTGTTATCTGAGCTCTGTCTCTGTCTCTCTTTCTCCAGGTAGAATGGGCGGAAGACTGAATGGACTGAAGAAGTGACCGACAGAGGTTCAGAAGTGGGGAGGGGAGCTTGAGGGGAAATCGGTACAAGACGAGAATCACAACCAGAGGAGGAAGAGGAGGGGGAGAAAAAGAGTGCAATAATCCAGTAGCGAGCGTCTCAGGAGAGCGTCGGTGGTGAAGGGGAGGGAGTTGGATACCCAGCATGCAGGCAGCATGGAACGGGTGAGGGAGCAGCGGCCTTTCTGCTCGCTGTCCAAGAGCCAGAGAGACCGAGAGAGATACTGCGAGAGAGACAAGGATCGGGAACGCCGTTACACCGCCTCCTCGGCTGACCGGGAGGAGGGAGCCTGCCGTGTACCCACTCAGAAATCCTACAGCTCCAGCGAAACGCTCCAGGCCTTTGACCATGACCCTTCACGGATGCTGTTTGGAGGCAGAGTCAAGGAGATGGTCCACAAGGAGAGTGCAGAATACAGCAGGCCAGGTTAGCAAGAATAAATGTTTACCTATAGCCTTCAGCACTGTTGGATTTCTCAATAATTGCAGATGGATCTCCACAATATGAGCTAAGTGGGGTGGTTATTGAAGCTGCCATGGATAAGTAGACGACAATTATGCTTCACTTTAAAGCCTGCAGTATCAGTTAGATGAACTTGGCTACAAAAAGTATGATCGTTAGTTAAACTATCTGTATTAATTTAGGAACTTTCAGTTTTATAGCTCTAATTCTGAAGAAGGAAATGTGAAGATGAATCAGAGATTCCAGTTTGTTGGACTTCTAAATATGACAAACAACTAAATCCTTATGTCCACGTGCATTTGCTGATGTTTAACAGTGTGAAACGTCATTAGCAAATGAACGTGGATGCAGGAGATTTTGTTGTTTGTTGTTTGTTTTACCATTTTGCAGTTTTATCTTCCACTTCTGTGCACGTTTGACAGGAAAAAACAGTGCCAGGATGCCAGACAGTAGTAAACAGAATTAAATAATATCAAACAAAGGCACAATTATTTTTTTTACACTTTCATTGAAAACTCACATTGGGTGTAATACAGTGGACCACTATGACCTCATAAAATGTTCATGCTGTCATGGTCATAGTCCAGTTTTGCAGGACTATGTTAAAATAATAAGGAAAAATGCTCAGTAAATAACTGTATGCTTTAACTGGCTGTTAGAAAACTGTTCTGATTTCTGTAATTAAAAAGTTTGAGCAGTTTATTCTATTTTATGGCGCTCCTTGGGCTCATAAAATTGCAATTAGAAAATCTATCCATTACTCCCTTACATTTTCTTGGTGCTAATTGGTGCCCATTTTAGGATTAATGGGATTATGATGAAGTTGTGGGAAGAATGCTATTTTTCTTTATTCCTTTTTAAAAATCGGGCATTTAATGTTAACGACTGTTTCTTACATCATCACAGTAAATGTCAGATTTAATATTATTCATCTGGTAGTGGAAAGGAACATATTTTGTATAGAGGAGTGTGTACTATATCTGCTCATTGTGCTCTGTGTGTGTGTGTGTGTGTGTGTGTGTGTGTGTGTCTGATGGCATATGAAATTCTATTCATATAATATTCTATAATCTGTTTATATAATACATAAAACATATGGATGTTAATGTTAAGAAATCTAGATTTTGTAGCATTTAAACTTTGTCTTATTTACTTTGAAAGGTTTTCTGTCTGCACCATTTCCAACAACACATAATTAATCACAAAGTAAATTACAAAATCCACTTCACTCTCTGACCTCTTAATTGACATTAACATTTTTTTTAATATCCACAGATCATCACAAACTTTTTTTTTTACATTGTTCATCATTTATTTTCTTGTTTTTAACCATGTTGACACGTGTGACCTTGAAATCTTAAAAAAATCTATTATTAAGAACAGTAAAGTATCAGTGATTTCTCTTAAGTAAGTGAATAAATGGTAAATATGTATGCTTTCAGATCAGCTTACCTGATGGCATTCACATCTAACATATTTAAATAAAAAAAACTAAATGAAAGGAAGACTTGGGTCGATCACACAAATAATCAATTTCACATGGATATGCAGTGAGGCCAACATTAAGAATATTTTCTTCTTATTTCCAGGTCTTCCTAATGAGGTTGACATTGAGTTATTTTTGTTTATTGGCAATGTTTCTGCATCTCTTTAAAAAAAAAAATTATTTAATTTATTTATTTTATATGCCGCAGTGTCTTTGAGGCCATGGCTGGCTATTATTTTATTCCTAGTGAACACCAGAGCCTCAAGTAATTCCAAATGAAAAGACAACAAATTAATGGTACTGATTTATTGTGAAGCAGGCTGTGTCTGTGAAAACAATAAATAATAAATGTGGAAATCTTTTATTTGTGTAGACGAACACGAAGCTTGTTTTTTTATGTGATTTACTTTGAGTTTAAATGTCTAATCAAAGTAGGTCATCTTAAAAATTCACTTTGTTGCAAAGGTTAGTTGGAGCTATGCTGTGATTTAAGTGAAAGCAAATGCTTTTGAGCATTTGATGAGTGTTAAGTAGCTTGGAAGGACGTTGCTGAAGCTTTAATTTAACAATTACTCCCTCCCCTTCCACCCTGCTCTTAGGTTAAGTGTTTTTTTTTAAGAGGCCCTGCTCTTGGCCATTAACCCGCGTTGTTGCTTGGTTTGTTAACTTTACAACTTCTGTCATTCACAGGGCAGACATTTTCGCTGAGGCAACTCGGGATCTGTGAGCCACCGGCTCGCAGAGGCTTGGCGCTTTGCCCTGAAACAGGCCTCTCCCACCCACTAAGCAGCTACTCCAGAGGACCGGTCGCTACAGAAAACCATGAACCTGTATCACCGGAACGTACCATGACTCTTTGGGGAACGGGGGCAAAGTCTGGGCAGAATTCATGCCTCTCCAGTCGCTCTAACTCAGCGCTCACGCTCACTGACACGGAAATGGACAATAAATCGGACAATGAGATGGGTGAGTAGGGCACACTTTTCATTCTTTTAATCTTAAAACGCGCATTTGTTTGCAGCTCATGCTTTCATCGCTTTTCAAAGGGGAGAAATCATTATGTGGAGAAAGCAGCAGTTGTAGCTTGGATTATGGTTGGCGCTGGAAACAAGGAGCTGATTGGTGTAAGGAAGTGGAGGCGTGATTGGTGGGGCTGCTATCTGGAGAGGCGTTTGCAGCTGCCTTTCTTTGGATCAAAGGCACGATTCCTTGCCGCATTCGAAAAAAAAAAAGAACTTGGCCTGACCGATTGAGTAGTTGCTAGTCACCTGGTCCTTCTCCACAGGAAGCAGAGGAGTTTGATAAAGTTTCCCCATGGGCCAGCGTATAATCAAAGATAGCTTTGTGTGCCTCAGTCTAAGATTTTGCTTAGAAATTCTGCAGTGGTTGACTGGGCATGCACAATGACTGATTAAATGGGTACAATGGTTTGAAGTGCAAATTTGTTCACGCTGGAAACTCGGGACAGAGTATTGAGGTTCTCTGTTTGAAGAGGGCAAATCTTTGTTGCGTCAAATGGAGGCAGTGCATATCAGTTATACGTATTGTTGTTAAATTTACACAGTTTCTAACATTTTTTTATCCATAATCTTGTTTGATTTGTTGCCATTACTTTCCTGAAAGGTTAGTTTGCAGTTTGGAAACTCCTTTATGTCTCTTGTAAAACACTTTAAATCGACATTCACTGCTGCTTTTCAGTATTTTTTTTTTACTGCATTGCATCATCTTTTCAGTTTATGCTTTAAGTGAGTGATACAGCCTCCGACCCCCACCCCACCCCACACACACACACACACACACACACACACACACAGACACACGTCATTGAATTTATCCTCTCTTCTTCACATGTTTTAGTGTAAATCTTTAAAATGTCTTTTCTGATGTTGAGTGCCCCTGCTATTGCACATCATTCATCATCATCATAGTGCGAGCCATCGCCATTACAACACATTCAATGTAAAGCTCTAATTATTTTAAGAAACCGATGATCTCAAAGAGTGGCAGGCAGTTAAAATAATTAGGGTTGATTACACTTTCTTGGCAAGAACATTAAAAAGGGGGTAAAAAACGGAAAGTGTCTTGTGTTCATGTGCTATCAATTTTTATTCTAAAAACATTGGCTACAGCCTGACATTTGAGACAAGTCATTTTCTTAATGGCAGTATTCATCATAGCGAGCTTGTCTCTGGGGGGCGCTGAGTAAGTCTTTTACCTTTTCAAAATGCCATCAGAATTCAAGCTCATGTATTTGTTCCAATGTCTGGCCTTTACTTTGGCCCAATACACTGTATACATTTATGATTCACTAAAAGCTCAGCCTAACCACAGAGGTGCTGGTAAACATAACCCTCACCTCCTTAGCGCTCGTCTGCAGTCATATTTCTTGGTGTACATGCCAAGCACGAAACCGTATCACCAGTCATTCCACCGTTCTGCAAGACAATGCAAAGTCTTGCTTCAATAGGTTTTCTGTTGAGCTTTGATTGCACCTGCCTTCCACACTGACACACACACACACACACACACACACACACACACACACATACACACACACACACACATACACACACTACCCTGCAGACCTCCTCTGGAGTATCTTTTGGAAATGTCTCAAGAAGCTGCTGATTGGCTCTAGTTAGTACAATGCCCCACTGAGACTTTATCTAACTCACTATTGTCTCAATTTGTTTCATTATGGGGGATAATAAACAATACCTGCAATGTCTTTATCCCAGGTGCCATGCTTTTTTTTTTTTTAATGTTACCAAAAAACCTAAGAGTGTATGCCAGCTCTCTTCTTTTTACTCTAATATGCTGAAACTTTTCTGTTGGAAGACCAATGTGAGTCGTGGTGTAATTTAAAATTCCAACTCTTTTTTTTTGTTAAACTATTTTTGGACCTAAAGTGCTTTTTCATCATCTAGATTTTGTGCCGAAGCAAAGAAAAACCTCACCATCTTCTTTTCTTTTTTTTTTTTTGTCAGGAGGCATTGCACTTTTGACTTTCACTATTTAATGAAGCAGCTAAGAGAAATGACCCATCCAAAGGTTTCCATCAACTGAATATGCATGCAGAAGCTTCGACAAGGGGCCGTTCAGCCCCACTTATTCATAAATGAACTCAATATTTCATTCTAATTTGCTCTGTTCTACAGAGTGTTCGACACAGACAAGTACCAAAGCCTCAGCACATTCACAGAGCACGGCATCTGCAAATGTTAACCTCCGTGATCCAATAGAAAGAGGTCCACCTTTTAAATATGAGACCAGAGTGGTCATCTTGTCGATCTGCAGCTTTAAATGAACCACTGAGTGCTGAGACAGAACACGAGTGGTTGTTCTCTGAAGTGATACATCTGCATTTTAGCATCAATAACGTTAACTGAAGTATATTTTTCAATTTCTCTGGAATAGACACGATCCAGTGAGTGAAAGAGCAGTCGATTAATGATTTTTAAGATCATGCATCAACTGAAATAGTTGATGCATGATCATTTTTACATTTTTACTTGTTTTGCATATAATAATTATGCTATTATTATTATTAAGCCAAACATTTAATTGCATCACAGCCTATAGCATAACCGTTTATATCAATCATGACGGATTACAACATGAAGTTGTTGGATTTTTTTAATGGAAAAAGTAAGAAGAAATCTGTTAAGCAGCTTTCATTGATTTTACACTTAACATAATCCCCTGCCACTAATAGAATCCCTTGAAACAAAATTGATCGATCTGAAGCATCCATTTTATTGGTTTTCTAGTTGTAAGAATGGCCGTGTGATTCTAAGCAGCCCTTGAATATCTCAATAGATGACACCATCCTGTGTACACGTCCAGCATCCGTGCACAGGTACACATCATGCCTTGACCAAAGAAACAAAAGATAGCCTTCACTTCTCCACGCCCTTCAAAATATATTTATCTATTGTTTATTTTCCTTCATATGAAAGCACATGAAGCACATACAGCTCCTGAATTCACATGTGCAATCAACGCATGTTGTTTAAAAATTTGAAATATTCTGCTCATCATTTTACATTTTAATAACTCCATGCTTACTGTGTCACACATGTATATATATTAGGAAAGAGACTATCTACACTGTTTCTCCTCATGCAGTAATTATTTCATATCATCACTTTCCTATGCCTTACAGTGATAGTTTGTCATACACAAACACACCCACGCACTAAAGTATGTATATATACACATGCATTTGCTCTCTTACTGTCTCTTGTTACATTAGCGCTGTGACATGTACCAGCTGTATAGTGTTAGAACTTCATATCTGTAGGGAGTGTAACCTCTGTATGTGGCACCCTGATGAAAAAGAAATGTTTGCACTCAGCAGTTGAGGTGAGACAAAATGAAGCTTTACATAGTTTTTCTCAGTCATAATTTTTTATAGCACATTAACTGCTGAAAATTAGTAGAAAAAAAAAAAAAAGTTATCTAAGCTCCATTCCCGCTGCAACACTATTAAATAGTAACTTCATGTAATTATTTAATTACATTTGGATTATGTGAAATTAAAATTTATATGCCCTAATAAAATCAGTGGTGCCCCAGTTAGTTTTCAGAAATTGTTATTTAAATCATTCCTAACCTTTTATAATTTAGTGAATTTAATAGAGAAAATGTCCTTAAAATGTTCCTGTATTGGAGAGAAACGCACATAACAGCAAGGAACACAACAGAGCTGCTTTCCAAACACTAATTACAGAAATGCCTAGACGTGGAATTGGTTTCATAAGGTGACCTCGGTCTTTACTAAAGCATTATTTGTGCTGGAAATTATAGATTAAAAAAATTATACAAACATTGGATTTTCATTGGTTAGAATGTGGGTCACTTGACGTCCCTGGGTTTTTTTTTCAGTCCCACACATGCAAACGGTTGTCAGTGAAATGTGTGGAATTTGTTTAAATGTCGTGGAAAATTGAAAGTAGATAATGGGACTGACCATGCAATTTTTACATACTCTATAATAGATGGAATGCAATTTTGTCAACCCATTATGATTTAAAATGCCTTAAATTCAAGATTGAAAGTCTAAAATTACATGTGGACCCATGTTTAGCTCTGCCAGTTCTGCTAACAAACACTGAAGACATTTTTAAATGAGGACAGAGAATGTCCTCACTAAAAAAAAAAAAAAACTCAACATATCACTTTGTAAGCAAAGTCAACTGTGTGAAGCTTCCAATAGTGGCTGCCATTTTGCATTTTCCACTATAGCACTACTGCAATGTATTTTCAATGTTTTGACTTGAAACTATTAACCTGCGTGTTGTTGTGATACACATACACCCATATTTCTGCCTGTCAATGTATAGCTGCTGTGTATAAGTGAACACAGCTATTGAGAAAGGTGGATTTTTTTTCTTCCCTAATGTTGACTGTGCCGGCTTTAGAATCAATATTATACCCCTCATAAAACATGAATGACTGCACGAAACAGAAACATAGCATGGCCCAGTTGAGTTGTATTCCTAATAGGGTGTGAAAAAGCTTGCACTGACTTGTTAGGTACTGCAGCTATGGCACTGCAGTACCTCATGACAGCTCTCCGCGGCTGTATAAACTGTCACACGGGGGGTTTATCGTTCGGTTGAGGGGCTTGACGCCTACTGACCCCTGGTTAGGAGAAAGGGTCTTCCACTGCAGTGCCTGTCATCTTTTGTTAAAGAAGCACCGCTTGCTCTGGCCTTCACCTTCTGTCCAAAGTAATTTCCAAAGAAGAAATCGTGTGCCTTTGATGTTTTCATGGAAGATGGAAGACGGTGTGCATGTAGCAGTCCCTTGTATGTCTTTACCGCAACGTTCATGTCCGGGACTGTTTACCGGAGGATGTGTCAGAACATAATTTCAATTTGTCCAAGTCACAGGTCTACATTGCAGTCGTACACATTTTCCAGTTGAGTACAGCTCACAGATTCATTGTGTGAACAGTGCCAGTAAAAGGTTAATTAAATCAGTAGAGGAGTCACAGCAAAGTGTGCTGTAGCACAGCAAGCACCAAAGCCTTTTTGGGTGGGAGTACGAAAGCGTATCAGACACCCTCAAACATGCTTCTCTGCGTGCATGAATTCATGTTCTCTCACTCTGCTCTGCGCCTCTTCCTCTCTTCCGTCTCACGTCGCACACACACTCATGTGCGCACAAGCACTCACGTATCTCACTTTGTTTCTCACACGTTATCTCTCTAAGATTAGAAAAATCAGGCAAAATTGGAGACATCTACACGCACGCACACGCACACACACGCGGGACGTCACGCTGACGAAGGTGACACGCCATCTGTCAAACTCCTGTCTCAGATCTGCGGCTTGTATTGTGACAGTGGAATCAGCCTATTGATCGTAGCAGGCAGAAATCCTCCCTCGCCACTTTCATAATTCAATATGGCACAAGCCAACCACAAAAAGAATAAATAACATCAGAGAGGTTTTTTTTTTTTTTTTTTTTTTTTGGTCAAAAGGGCTGGCCATCTGTGATGTTTTTTGAAGATCACGCCAAAACTGGCAGAGAAAACAGTTTCATCATTTGTTACTCGGAGCTGGGAAGGTGTCTGAGCTTTATCTCATGCCTCTTCAAAAGAGGATGCGCACTTTGATTGCCATCATTTATTGTCATCACTTCCCGGCTTGCTAGCGCTGTCACCGGTTAAGTACTCATATTGTTAGTGCTCGGGGCAACGTCAGATACGGCGGTGACGCACCAAGGTGTCATAGCAGGTGTTGTGCTCATCAGTGTTGTGAAAAAGATTTCTGGTTTCTATTTTGGAGAGGTTTCGAGCGCCTGGAGGAGGTCACTGCATGGCTGTTTCTGTGCAGAGCAAAGGTCTGTGACATTTGAACCTTCAGCAAAGCAAATGACAAGCTGACCGCCGATATATCGGAATTTCGATTTCTCCTTTCCAACGTCTCAACACAATGATGCATTGTATACGTGAGGAGCCCTTTTGTCTCTTTGGTGGAGTATATGTGTGTGTAAAGACACATTCTTGTGAACACATTAACACAACATCAACACATGGTGAAAAACTTTCCACTCACACCACAGCTACCCCCTACTGAGTGGATGATCTGATTGTCTTGCTGTATAAATTTGCATATTAATAAGGGAAAACAGATTTTCTAGAAACTGTTATATCTCTCTAATACTATAAAGCGGAGTTTATACTATAGTCATCCATAATTACTGCATTAATTATGTTGAAAATTTGGCTTTCAACCTATCCTTAATATGTGATGATGATTGTGGTTTGATATGAAGCTGATTTCTTAAAATTTCTTTCTAATACATACACAGTTTTTGATATTGTGTGCCATCAGCATTACAAATATATCTACTGCTTTTACAGTCCCTCTATTTATGTCTTCAAATGTCACACCAACGGTCTGAAACCCAAAGACCCCAGAGGTATGCTTTTGGTCATCTCTCAGGTGCTTTATTCCATCATTCCAATTTGTCATGACTGTGTCAATCATGTTCCCTATGACTTTCTATCATTGTTTTCTGTTAATTAGTACTTTTTTAAAAATATCTATGTATTAGAATCCTGAGGGACGCCAGTCAAAAGCGCCCAATTCTGCCATCGCAGTTTTAATAGATAGAACTATTTGAGTTCATGAGGGGGGTGGGAGGGCGCTCTGTCAGTCATTTTGAAGGAGACAGAGACAGATTTCCTCGTGTGCTCTGTCTATTTTTGTTTTATCCGATATGCAAATTAACTCACTTTTCTGAAATGATTGGTTTTCTTTCTCAGATTGCACTAATTACGTAACTATTAAGAAGAAATAAGTTAACATTTTGCTGGGATGGTTGTTTCGTATTGTAGTTTATTATCGAGGTCCCCAGGGACCCAGTCGGTAGTCCTTGTATATGCTGGTGGGATGAGGGTAAAACGATTCATCCATTATCGAAATAGTAAGCGATTCATTTTCTGTACATCCGTTAATAATCTTAATTGTTTCGGCTTTAGTCCAAAGCTTGATACCCAATTTACCATGTTGAGTCTATGATTTGCCAATAAAAAGTCTAGCTTCAAGTGGAGCACTTGTGCGTAAATGAGTTTTTGGGTTAATCTGTCAGGTCTGGTGTGACAAAGTCTGGAGAAACAGGTGCACCATGAAAAGCTATTAACTCCAACGCCAAGCATCTACTTTCTATCGCCTAATCATTGAGTATCAGATTCCCAAACTAAGTTTCACCCAGTTTCACACGAGCATCATTGACAACACTGTCTTAGCCTGTACTCAGCTTGGTCTAATCACCCGCGGGTGCCAGACTGCAGGACATGTTATTACGATTAGGAATTACTCTGCAGTTGTCAATTATGAGGGCCACTATTTACCGTCCTCAAGAGAAAATGGCTCATTTCATTTCATCACACAGCCTAATTGAGTGATTGTATTACGATGCAATGCGGAAATAGTCAGGAAGCCATTTTATACTTTATGAATATCAATGGAAGAAACATGAATTTGCATGTTGGTCCAATTGTGTTGTTCATAATTACATGTATAACTGGTGTCTCATCGCAAACCAGCAATGGTTTACTTTAAGTCTCCTGAGATGACGTATAGGGAAAGACGTATGCTACACTGATTGCATGTAAAATGGATAATCAAGCAGATATAGTCTATTTGAACCATAACAATGAATGTAAAGTAAATAAATCTTTAAGTTTCAAAACGACAGACTCTAAGTTCAAAAGTCGGGATACACTGTTGTATTTTTTTTTGTTTCATATTGGGTAAAATAGATTCCCTCTCTTTTCCTGGAGCGCCGCTGGGTGTTCAGACGTTGTCCCCAGACCAGCACCAACCCACCAATCTATTTGGATTCATGTCTTCTTCCTTTTGCGATATCCTTTCTCTCACCTATCTTGGGACACAGGAATATTTGTTATATCTATTGTCATGGTGCTGTGGCTTTGACCTTTGCGCTCCTCAGTATTTGATGTTGGCAATCAAAAAGTTGGAAGTCAAGGTGATTCTTCTGTTGCGGCCTTATCTGAATGTAGAAAATGTCTCTGTTTTGCTTGTTTCTGTACTTGCAAGATCATTTCATGTTACACTAACTTTCCTCAGAATTGTGGGATAGAAGAAAGGTCTTTTGTCCATAGGTTCTAACGTGTCCTTGACTCCAAAACTGCTTTACAGATAGCTATGTATCGACTTATCAGCCGAGCTGACATACACCTAAATAATACATCCATTTAAAACACTCCATTATGAAGTTTTTTATGTTATAAGTTGCAGTGTGCTTCACAAGCGATCTTTGGTTTGCCCAAAGTAAAACTGCACTAATCTGAACTCAACACTTTTTAAATAGTCCAATTAAGTGACCAAGCATAATGATGAAAATATGTGCATGTATTGTCTTAATTGTGTTGGGCTGCTCTAATTTCCCTTTTGACACGCAATTAAAAGAACATTTTAGCTGCAAATTATACCACTGGATCTTTTCAACGTCTGTGGAAGTATGTTGGAGTCTTTTATGAATAAATGTTTCATTAAAAGACCTTGATTTTCTTGGAATTCCATCATGCAGATGCTTTATCTGGCTCGAACAATGCTCCAAATCAAAAGGTTTTGATCTCAATTTACTGTTATTTGACTTTATCAAATAGTATCTAATGTTTGCCTGAGTAACAAGGGTGAACCATGTCGATGGGACTTGTACACAGAATACAACCTGCAGTGAGCCGTTTCCCGTGAACAAAAGAGCTTTAAATATGAAGGCTATAATTTTCACTGGGGATGTGGGAGCATGTCCATGCGGTCTGATCTGAGTCACCTTAAATTATTAGCAAGCACTCACAGTAGTAAGCTAGCAGGCAGCAGGGAATGCTTTTAAAACCTTTTTTGCCCTAGGTCTCGCCCCTCAGGTTATACACAAGTGGCCCTATCTTATTGGTGGAGGCTGGTAGGGTTGAAACTAAAATAAAACTTTTATTTCTTAGGGGCATTTCCCAGTAATAAAGACAGTGTATAGCCAGACAATGTATAATGTAACAAAAGATATACACACGTGTATTCATGTATTTAATTCATTACTTATTTTTTTCATTATATATCGACTTATTAATGCTTTCAGTTTCCTCATGTGCAATTTAACTTTGTAAAAAAACAATACCATTATTTAAAAAATCTGCTAATGGGATCCATAGAAGTAGCAGCATCATAAAAAAACATAAAATTTCCATTTTACTGTCTAACATTTATCAGCATTTTCTTGACAATATGTCCATTTAAGTTGCTGTACTACGTCGTGCCAAGTGGAGCTGTGTATTGATCAGATTTTGATGTTATTTTAAAGGCATTACAGCCGTGCAGATAAAACAACAATTAAGAGTGGCATAAAAATGGCTATAAAATTGTGTCTAGACTCCTTATTGCCAACAAGGGACATTTTGGGCTGAATATTGTGAGATTTATTTTTAATGTTATATTTAAGTAGTCAAGGCAATATGCAGAAATGGCCACAGAACCACAGAAAAGTAGGCTGCTGATGAGATGTCCTGTTGGCTCATCAAGGAGACAAGGGCAGAGACGTAGGATCATTTCACGTTCACAGTTTTCTCCACACGTCATTCCTGTTTCTGTCACTCTTTAGTTAAGGCCACTGAACTATGAGAGAAACAGCCTGGAATAATCTCATTTATTGATATTTGCATGAAATCTTGGCAGTTTGTCCTACTGAAGTAGCAGCATCAAATCACCTTGTAAGCTTGTTCAGGTGTCGGGATTTTAAATATATAAGCCACCCCATCCCCGCCCAAACATTTCTAAGTGTGTTATCCAAGCTTAAAATAGTTTATACGACAGAATAAAATAGATCAGTATTCCCTAAGTTGGGCTTTTTTTTTCAGGACATTTTGCTTTCCGGTGAAAAAAAAAAAAGACTCTGTGCTAAAGGACACTCTTACGGCTGTGTAGAGGGACTTCAAGGGCTGATTGGAAAGAGGGTGATGGTACAAGGGAATCTAGAGGAATACACACACACACACACACACACTCCAACACCTACACCTACACACACTCCTGAAGGGAGAAAGGTCAGTATCCAGAGGAGGAAATGGTGAGCCATTGTTATGATTGATCACACGGCAAGGTCCAGGGAGGACGCAGTGTCACTTTCATTGTCAAACTCATTATACCACAGAAGAAGATTCCCCTCCCCTGCTCTCATGTCCTTTCTCCTCAGCAGTCATGTGAAGAAACCCTTTCGCTGCATGCGGAGATGAGTTGGGCACGTCGAAGTGGAAAGCTAAGTGAAATATGCTGAACACACACAATATTTTCAGTCGCTAGGCTATATGCTTATAGTGAGGGGAAAAATGCATAATTCTGCAACAAGAGAAAAAGCAGCTGAAAATACAGAAAAAGAGAAAGCATTTTAAATGAGCGGTGCAGCAGTCCTCGCCCGGTATATTAGCAATTTAACAATCAACATATACAGTCGACAACGGGGAGAAGTGCCAAATCAATTAAAATATAACAAAATTGATGTCTTGTAGCCAACGGCTGCTTGCAAGAGGTTTGGAAGGATATTCTGGTCCTGATTAAAAATGAATGGTATCAGAATACATAAAGCTTTCTGGCCAAGTGCCCAGAGCAAAGCATCCTGAAACTGTGGTCACTTCAGAGGCAGGGGAAAGGCATTAGGTATCCGGGCTATGAAGGGATGCTCAAGTAACAGACTGTTCTCAGTTCAATTCATCTAATCACCAATGCAAACCTAAGCACTTTGCAGATATAGATTTGAGGCCAACGATTGATATTGTATACCATGTAAACTGATTCATGCTCAAAGAAAGGAAACATATTCTCTTGTAAAAGGGTCTATTCTTCGTATCCTGCCTCGACTTATCCGAGCCAGGCCTTTTATCTCGGTTGAACACAACCCAACACCAACAAACAGAACATGAAACAGAATCCTTAATTTAGTCGACAAAATCTTATTTTCCCTCAAAATGCACTTCTCAATATTACAACCCAGGCCTTGGAATAGCCATGATTGTGGTTTGCATAATAAAATTACTGATGAATCAGTATAGGGCTTACATTTTTTTTTTACTCTGCTCATCTTGCTTTACATTAGCCTTCTGTGATTTGAGAATACCCGATTGAATTAGGGCTGATGTAGCAGCCCAACAGTAATGCAAATATTTTTAAGTAAAATAAAACTCACTTTATTCACAAATCAAATCAAATGTGTTTTTTTTTTTTTTTTTCAGGCATGGTTCCTCTTTAAGATATTAGAGAACAGGATTGTTGTTGGGTGTTTGTCCTCTTCAGAACAAAAGACACAGCCTAATAAATATTAAAAGAAACTGAAATTCAAAATCGCAATCTTTGCCACTTAGTACATAATTCAGGGTCATAAAAGGTAATAAGCACTTGACTCGCAACTTCTTGACACTTCTTGTTTTTGGATTGTTTTGCCTCTGTGGTATTGATCTTGCCTAAAGGCTTGCGAGAGAGGTGAGGGCCGTCTCTGCCAAGAGTAGAGGTCACTCAGATAAATTGGCCAGGTTGGCTTTTAGCAGCTCCAGGGTCAAAGCCCATTCATCTTATTACGCCGATGTATCCTTTTAGAGGCCTCAGCAGCAGGATTAGACAATAGAGCAGCACCAGGGCATTAGATGACAGACCATTTGGCAAATAGGTTAGAGCAGTTTCCACCTATTGTCTTTTTCTACATTACCCGATGGAGCTGTCTGCACAGTTTTGCATGGCAGCTCTAAAGGTTGGAGGGTTTAGAAAGAGGGATTCACTCTTGATGGGAACAGGCTGTGTGATTGTCTGAAGAATGCCTTTACAAAGTGAATATAGCAAAACAACACTGCAACATATATCCATCCTGACTGTTGTCAAAGACAATATGCCATTGTGTTTTCAGTCTTGAAGCCGTTTTTCACCTGAAACAATAACCATTTTAAAATAAGTTCACCACATTAGCCCAAATCTTTTTAGGGCTGCGATGCTTTTCTCACCTTTTGAACTTTATTTTCTCTGAGGGGAAGTTTTTGTTTCAGGCGTGGTTTTGACAGAACTGAACATAAAACACAGTAAATACAGTAAATCATAATAGAAAACAAATGCTAATACTCCCCACAGAAGCTCACATAAAACATAAGCATAGTAACAGCATGACATAAATAGATCCTGCCGTCATTACTCACAATTATTACATGGAAAACTGATCTCTACCAAACAGCATTGTTTAATCAAAACTCACTGCTTTACTTTTTACTATTATGTTAATAAACTGAGATGGGAACTAATAATTATATTAATTCTGAATTAATCAGATAATAATGTTTGATTAACTATATTATATAAACATGTCAGAAAATATTAAAAAAAAAACAATTTCCAAAGCCCAAGGTGACATTTTGATGTGTCGTATTTTGTCCAAACAAATCTAAAGATAATCACCATCTATCTACTATCATATATCACATTCGAGAAGCTACAGACTTTTGCATTAAAAATGACTTAAACCCATAGTAGCAATTCATTTTCTGTACAACCATAAAATACTTATGAGTATCGATCCAGAGAAGAGATGGACTCTGCTGTGATGCCTCGCTTATCTCTTTGGTATCATGTGGTATGAAGTGATCAGGCTGACCAGCTGGGCAAACATGAGCTTCCTGCCTACAGTTTGCTCACGTCATGTTACAAGATTTCTGGGTGTTAAATCTCACATTTGCTGCTATTTGGCGCTTCCGAAGTGCAAAGTTGCAGAGTGCAGATTTAAGGCAATTTAAACGGTGACAGTAAGGCCATGTCACTTGTTGCTAATCTTCTTCAACTTTATCTAAGAAAGAAAACACAAGGCGAGTACCTTATGAGTGACGGCTGGAATGAAGAGGAAGCGTCACTCTGCATTTGTGTGTTGTTTCTGCTTGATTTAAAACACAGAGATTAAATGCGTGATGACATGTTGTCAAAATAGACATGTTGACACTGCATTGGATTCTTTATGCAAAGCTGCTCATAGATTCCCCCCCAATAATACCTACAACAGCAAGTCTGTCTTTCAATCATTGCAGCAGTGCAGCCTTTATGTCTGATATACTTAATACTTCATTGAAGGAGCCCAAATGTGGTGTCAAGATGACACACACAGTTCTCCAGTAATTGGATGCCCACCCTCCCCCTCCCCTCTCTGCTCCTCACTATTGTTGAGAGAAAAATGTGTTGGCTCTAATTTAAACTCAGCCTCTGACGCTCTTCGCTGCACTTACCAAAAACACTGAAATACATTGACATTTTTCACTATAATGGTGTTACTATGAAATCTCTTTTTCTATTAGCCCTTTTGTAAAGATGTAGCAGTAAGGGGTAATTGCAAATTAATTCTAATGGTGGTGATGATTAAAGTACCTTTTGGCATAGGATAGCCAAAAAAAAGAGATTATTTTACTTACCTAGTTTCTCAGGCAGAAAGAGATTCTGAGTCAATGCTAATCATCGCTGCCTTGACAATTTATCAAAGGTCTCCAATCATAAAAAAATGACTTTAATAGTCCAAAGCACCTGTTTACTACACACCTCTGACCCTCCTTTCTGTAGTAGGCTATAGTTTTTTTTATTTTTCTGTTTAGGCTGCCTTTCACTGAAGTAGCTTGTTTTCACATCATTTGAAGACGCACTGAGGGACAGTCAGGCTTCGAGTTTCTTGGAGTTCTTGGAGCTCTTGAAAGAAGTATGAGGATGACATTTGGGACTTCATTAAAATAGCTTGAGAGAGAATTTTTCTTCCACCCTCTGCTGCATGACACAATATATTTACCACAGCAAAAGAATATTACTCACAAGTAATCCACTGCCTCAGTCTGCCTCACGCAGAAACCATTTTGCATCTTAAATAAAGTGGTGGCTATGTGACTGATGAGTCGCTCTGTAATATATTAAATCATCTTGTCATTCTGTCCAGGTCCATCACATTTCCATAGAACACAACATTCTTTGTCATTTATGTCCTAAGCGATGTCGCATGGTTAGATTACATTGATGATTGCTTTGAGGAATCCGATAAGGGTGTCTGCGGTTGGGACTAAATATAAAACAATCTGTACACCAATTCATACAAGAGATAACTTGCTTGCTCTTTTAGTTCTTTACACACCCGTTTATTTTGGATGGCGAGTCAGTTCCTGCTCTACTTCTTCTCTTTACCACTTTTTTTTTCTGTTAAAAGATAAAGACTTTGTGTGCAGCATTTTCGAAAGTGAGATGGTAAACCAGCTCTTTCTACAGTTCCTGATGGCAGCAATGCCAGAGTTCCTGTGCTTAGTTACCGCCATGCTTATAGTCTCAGAGGTAGCACAGAGCCAAATGAAAGTACAATATTAGCTAGAAAATGGAGCATTATGGTAATACGTCCTGGGCAACAACTTCAGTTGTGCAGGCTTAGATTACCTAGTAGAACTACTTTTACTCTTCATTATACTTCATGAACAGCATTCATTTCACCACTGGCTGCCTACCAGGGTGGGCCATATTCTCTCCATCATTTAGTTTGTAGATGTTAGTGTTACATGCGCCAGGTGCTGGCTGACAACTAAATGAATAATGTGTCTGGTAGAGGGGAAACTCAGTCAGGGGAAGCCCATTCCCTGGACTCTCCATTAATATCACAGTCCACTCTTTCAGGGGATACTGCTGACATTTTGCTCTCTGTGTAATAGAGACCTAACCTTTAAGCACTGTAAGGAAGAAGTCATTTTTCATAATCCGCTGTCCATTTTGGAGAATTCCCCAACTACTGCCTTATGCATCTGCCCTCATTTCCCTCCTATTGTTTTATATTTTTTATTTCCTTTTAGGAATGTGCAGCAGTCATCATTTGTTTTCAGGCTACAAATGTGCAAAATGAAATTCCCTCAACTGAAACCATAACTCTGTCACACTTTCCCAAAAAATACAATACCTATTGCCGAATTATGTGTAATTCATGAGACAGATTTTACAGTGCGGGCCAGCCTAAAGTTGATGACTTGGATGGATGATCAGAGTGCACATTTTGTTGTGTCCAAGTCTGCCTTAATTCCTCAAATCCAGACTCAAGTGTTAAGCCACCATAAGAAAAACCGGCAGATCCCTCGTGTCCTTCTTGAATCCGTGCAGGCTGAAGGAAAGTCATTGTTTCAGCAGCCGGTAATGATGATTAGCCACAATCTGGGGGATCGACTGCACATCGGTCAAATGCGTCGACATCCTCAAAGGGGGAGATGGCCCACTGTCCCGGCCATGCATACTGAGCAGATTGATTGTGTTTCCTGGAGAGATTTAGGGGAAATCTTTGATGTGTGCATGGTAATAATGTGGACATTGCTATGAAATACAAAGCAGCTAAGTTCAAGAGCTTTTTAACATTCTGATACAAATCTTAACATAAAGGATTGTTATACTGTGTAAGACTTTAAATAAACATACTGAGAGTGTATCATTTCATATCTGAAGCCTCACTTTATCTCTACATCACATTACTACTTTAACGGGTTCTCAGTCTATTTCACAATACAAGATGAGTGCTCATGTTCATGATTTTCATGCTGATGTTACCAAAATGATAATGATAGCTCGTTGCCTGCCTTGTGAGGGTTCAGTCTGTGTCTCTTGGTCTCAACATAAAACAGAATAGATGATAGTATACGCTATAAGTAGGCTCAGAGAGAGTCGCTGACTTAAAGTAATAAACAATTTGTCAAAATGTTATGGTTTTAAACATTAGCGTGCAGTCACCATTAGATACTGGCGAACTGCTGATGGGGAAAAATCTCTCATTGCATTTTTTTTTACAGTGGCTACATGTGATCATAATGTGGTAATTGGATAGCTCATTTATTTCACTTAGGTCTAGCTGGAGGTCTCCACGCTGAAATTCATTTTGCACAGAAACCTACCTTTGACATGATTGATGATTTGCACAAAGGTTTCTGGTTTTGCTGTGTATGTTAGGGTGAGTGCACACTTACACCATTACAAAGCTAAAAATCGTTCATTTTAGTAACACTGTTACTGCACCGCGCATGATTTGTGTAATTAAAACCAATTCTAAAAGAATCCAGTGTAAGGAGCTCCCACTGGCACCGTGCTTGGAAATATTCCACTCATTTGCTCTGACTTTACTGGAAATAGCCTTTATTATAGAAACAATGATAGAATCCAGTAAATCAGGGAAAAGTATAGGGTGTAGTGTTGCCATCAATAATAGATTGGAAACAAGTCGGCGCTGATGGAACCTGAGGCCTTTCTTTTGTGGAGGTCTTAGTGCCGTAGCGGTGCATGTGAATAATGCATGGTCCCAGATAGACTCCAGCTCCCTCTCTAGCCCTTCCACTCACTGGCTGCCTGGCTTGCAGGCTGGGGCGCCACTTTTTTCCCAGCAGTGATTGGCTGTGCCTTGAGGGCAGTGGAGGAGATGGGAAATCACCTGCCCCATTTAGCCATGCTGTGCTAGCTGCCTCGGCGCCCCACTGTTCAGACCTTTGTGTCTGCTACTGGCACTCGACATTAGGACCTCTGGTTAACTTTAGTCGGGGATGCAGCGGCACAGAGCTGTCATTTGGATACTTATTATCGCCCCAGACTTTTTTGAAAGGTAAATCTGCTGCACAGCTGCACTCCCAAGGTTCTTTTTCTATTCCTTACCTCTTTCTTTTTCCCCGACAGAGCAGGCATTGTGATTGTCAGTGATGCAGTGTCGCAGTTATGCCACAATCATGGTTGCTGCTTCTGCTTCTTCCTCGATGTTCCACACCCTGATTCCCTCCTGCTGATTCACCCTATCCCCCTTTTCACCGCCTTAAAAAAAAAAAGAGAAAATAAGCGTTTTCTTTCACACACTGACGTATGGTGCCGGTGTGGGTAGCACCCATTGCATTGTCAACGATTCAGCCTTGAGAACCAAGGGGGCTTTGGGCGTCCTCTCACCCAGGGGTCTCGGTGGGGAGTCCGCTGAAGCTGGGCACCCAGTCCAGCCCCCCATGGAGTGAGAGCCTGGCTGCGGCAACACATAATCCATATTCTAAAGGCCAGCTGGACTGAGACCATGGAGCACAAGGAGAGCAAAGAGACCTACCACCCCCGCCCACATCCCACTTCCCAGTAACGGAGTACCGCAGACAGCTTTGGCATGTCAAAATTGAAACAGGGTTGAATAGCCGTCATTTAGCAACAGCTCTTTAGTGGAAATAAGAGTCCATTTTCACCCCTTCGCTGGAGAATTAAGCATATTATGTGAAGAACACCCTGGCCAGTTTCCCATATTGTTTACTCGGGTGAAATTTACTGCTGCATCTTTGCCAGTGCGGATACCATTTTTCCCTCCTTCTCCCGCCCTCTTTGTTTGCACATGAGGCTGTAGTGAAAATGAGCTACTTGGCTGCAGTTGGTTCGGTATCCAGAGGGGCTTTTGGGGTAATCCTGCTTTGACAGTGGATGGATAAATGTAGACGGGTGACTGTCAAAAGGCAGGTATTTCAACAGATCCATATTTATTCCCCAAACAAACCAAATCCGAGCCCACTACCTGTTCAGTTGCCGTTGCTTACTCTCCCAACCCCAATTACTATGTTAACCAAGCCCTCACTATCATGCTGTACACTATATCGCCATTGCACCTTGTTGTTCATTAAAAGTATCATGGTAAAACATGCACAGATACTGTAAATATTGTATTCCAGCTCTGCTGTTGGTTATCATTAAAAATACAGTGTTGAAATCAGATACATGGACATTTATCTTGCAATAGGATATTGTGAACGAGGCATTAATGTACCCACGTGACTGTGTCTAGTTTTAATTCTACCACCTCACTAAGGCACACCCTGTGGGAATTATAATGAGGCCGTTTGTTATTCCCAAAAGAACAGAAATCGACATCATCTCCAAGGTGTTCTGAAATGACTAATGTAGAAATGCTTCCATCTTAAAATAGCCTGTCCTATACCAGGTCTCAAATACCGTTTCTTCAGGATGGATGATGAATATAATAATTTGGGCCACTCAATATGAATTTCACTCAAGCTGTATGGAAGTGGGGCACTCCTGGATTACAAGGACCGTGGTCCAAACTCGTAACATATTCTCCCACTTGAGCCTACAGGCGTGACCAAGCTCTTTTGAGTCAATGTGTGGTTGTACTGGGGAAATGTCAAAGGAGAACTCCCTTGTTCTCGACCCCAGAGGCATCACTTTTGATGTCCACCTTCAAAGGAGTCTTATCGGTCCTTTGCTGTTTTCTCACTTGTTGGTCATTAATGAAAGCCGAGTATAACAGACTGCTGCGCCCACGTGATCATTTCTAAAAAACGAAATGCTTATTTGATTTTGTAAGATATGATGCAGTGCCGCAGTTTAGCATTAAACTCTCTGATATAAGTTGGACATGTTGTATTAAAGTATGTGTTTGAAACATTGATATCCTAGAAAGATGAAATGTCCACCTCTCTGTCCACCATAGTTATATAATTTACGTTTAGCCATTCATACCAGCTCACTATTCAGGACCAGCTGACATTAATACTAAAAATACATTAAATGAGAATGTCAAGAGACTGCACCAGATTTAAATTTAATTTTGAGTCACATGATGGACGATGATGCTGTGACGTTGTGACTGATGCCACACTCTCTTAGTTAATATCGCCACGACTCTCAGACAGTTTCTTCCATCTGTCCACCTTCACAATTAAAAGAATGCGAATCAGATATTGATTTTGCAATATATGGTCAATGCTCTTAATAGACTCACAAATTGCAAAGTTATTTGGCCATTCCACTGAGAGAACAGGGAGTTCATTATCATTATAGATGTTTAACAAATGATTTCTTAGAATTCACTGAAGTTAAAGCTTTTAAACTCAAAGTCCAGTTTACTCCTCACAAGGATCGCTACTCTGACTATAATCCTGATGACATCAGGGTTACTATACATGTGTTTTAACACAATGCCTGAGTGACAAACTGATAGCAGTGAGCAATTAGAAGTCCGGGAGGGTCTAATAAAAGATGCTATCCAGTTGCATTATGGGGAATGTAGGATCCAGTGTTTGTGAAGCTTGAGATACAGGAAGTAAAGGATATCAGGATATCTGGGCCCATGCTACTTCAAATTTACCTCATTTTTTATCTGTCTCTTGTGGGATCCTGTCTGTATGAAAATGCAATATTATATCAGTAGCGTACCCGTTTAAGCTAATGGTAACATGATGAAGCTCAGCTAAGCAAAGTTTTTTTTATGGATCTCAAGTTCACTTTCTATTAAAGTTTAAGTTCGGCTTTAAGATAACTTTGTCAATGTAAAAAGCTCCTTTCAGGACCTTCAGCTGCACAAAGTCTAGTCTTTTCTGAACCGGTAATAGAGGGCAGAGTTTGATGAAATGGTTTGAGCTGAAAGAGAGTTTACCGCTTTCACTAGGAAGCAAAAAAAAATAACCTCATTTTATTCAGGCAAATAAGAATGCCAATGGCTGATATTCTACACTGATTGCAGCGTATACATTTATGGTATTTGGCAGAGATGATATAATGCAATCAAAATCAGGGAAGCGGCAAATGATGAGATGTACAGTCGCACCATCTATCAGACGTAGTGATACTTTACTTTTAAGTTTTTTAAGTTTTCCTAGTAATTATGCACCCCTATATTTAGACTACTTTAAAGAAATCCAGCACTTCAATTGAGAAGCTAATGAGGACGCAGCCATTTCCAGTTCACAGAGGACTATGCTAAATAAACTATTTACTTTTGATTAAGATTATCATAAACAGTCAGATTTCTTGCCTTATTTTTGAAAATACTGTCAAAAATAAACAAACAACACTGAAATCGAGATCAAAACAAGGACCGGATAGCTTTAGCACGTTTCATGGCGCTGACAGACAAACTGCAGCATTGATGAATTATTTTAGTGCTGCTATTGTTCGCCTATACAAACTCAGCTGTGATCGAATTACCAAAGCGCGTATGGCTGAGAATTTTGATTATGATTCTGGCTATTGTTTCTATACTGCTTTTGTCTGCAACAGTGTGCATCACATATGTTCTAGTGTATCTTCTAATGAGTTTAAGATGTCATGAAATAATGAGACAAAGGATATCTATTATACATGTCAGAAACAGATAAATCATAGATTATATTTTAATGTGATTAATCAGATGATGTCGAACTGAAGGAGAACCGTTTAAAAGTGTCACTTTACAATCAGCATACAGTAACTCAACGCCTGTCACCTAGCTCTGTAATCTTTCTGGATACCATTCCTAATTTTCTGTGTTTTAAATGGTGGCAGCCCACCTCTCCCCTCCTCTCTCTCCTCTTCTCTTCTCCCGCTACTTCTTTTGAGGGGTAAACACACACGCAAAGCTCCTCAGCCTATCATCTGTGACCGCCGCTACAGCCAGACAGCGTAACACGATCCATGATAGAGTGGTGCAAATCGCCCAGCGCTTTCGTCTACCATCTCACACAAGGAGGGGGGAGAGAGAAGCCCATGAGATAGGTTGAGTGAAAAAAAAAAAAAAAAAAAAAAAAAAGAAAAAAAAGAGGGGGGGGGAGACTCTGCTGGAGAGAGTGCGGCAGCGGTGGCTGGCAACTAGAACGATGCTGGTGTGACTTTCCGGTCCACTAGGTTTTAACCCTTTTGACATCGCTTGAGTGCCATCCATGTGTCAGCGCGATAGTGTTCTCGTGCTGTGTGAGGCTCGTGTAGCAACAGTGGCAAGAGGAGGAGATCTGGAGCGTTTGTAAATCCAATACAAAGCAGCATCGCAGCCTGAGAAGTGGACCTTGATACAGGAAAGCCTCAGTGGGGAATTGCTACAGGCATTCTTTAAGGTAACACACCAACTTCTTTTTAATCCTTTTTGTTATAATGAGCTTATAATCAAATCTAGGTTACATTACCAGTCTGTGATTTCTTTTTTTTTTTTAGTGTCGTTCTTTTTTTTCTTGCTGGACATCTGTGCTGACAAATCTGGAGTTGAGCATGAATTGCATCTGTCAACAACTTGGATGTGGCGAAATAATGTTTAATGCATTACACCGGCTGTATACCAGCAGCTCCTCTGTTAGGCTAGGCCTTATTGTTACTGCAGAAAGCCATAGTCTATTGTATTCCATTCAATCCCCCTGTGGATCTTCTTCTCCTTATGAGGGGGCGGCGTGTTTAAAATGGTACTGCAGCCTAACACGTGTAAATTGATAATACAGTGTCATGCACCTGTCCAAAAACAATGTCCAAATATTCACAGTACGGTATGAGTGAAGGCACATTTTGGACTTCAGCAGGGTCAAGTTGCTTTACAGTCACCTAGAAACATTTCTACGTGAGTGAATTCTGTGGTGAATTTTGTCACTATTTTATATAAACACAGGAGGTATAGTGATTATGGTTTCTCCCACATTATCAGAAGCACTGCTTAGTTATGTGGAACAAATGGAAGAAATGGGTTTTAATATTGTATGAAATACAATATTAGCCTATATAGCCTTAAGCTTTCCAAACTGCATCAGAGCGATAAGACATTAGACTTGCATTTTTTTTTTTTTTTTGGCTCATGCTCCACAAGAAACTGCTGCTCTTTTTAGAATCCTCACGCATTCAATATTTAACATGACATCTGTGAGGTATTATGGGTAATGCATGCAAACAGGGTATCCTAGGTGTTGCTTTTGGGTGCTGACTTGCCTTTTGATTAATCATTTTGGGTTGACGTCATGGCCTCGGAGACAGAGATGGATTGAAGTGCTTAGCAGACCAATAGCTACAAAGACAAAGAGTAATTGGTGTGTTGCGAGTGGTGGCCAATGTAAGCAGAGCAGATGCATCAACAGAGGAATAAGTCTGAGTGCTGCAAAGGGTCATACAGTGGCAGTCCCACATACATTTACAGGTGACGGGTAAATACGAGCAGGTAAATGCAATGAGCCTTTCCTCTGCAGGCATTGCATCTTATGAGGCATCACAATGAATTATTCTGCAGGCCATAAGGTGAGTTGTGGAGCAAGGCAGTTATATTTTCAGCTGCCAGAATGAGTGGGAAATGATTAATTACACTGTACATTTACAGTATTTGTTCATCTTAACATCCATCAGTTGTATAATTTTAAAGCTGCAGTCTCACGGCGGTGGTGGTAGTCTTGCTATAGCTGGGTTTTGGGTATGTTTGCCTGTGTAGAGCTAATTGAGTGGGTGGGCGTGCTGCTGAGGAGGTGGGTATATTGTGATCCAGCCATCTTTATATGTGTCAGTGGTAATTACATTGAAAAAGTAGGTTTGGGTCCCTGGAGAAAATGCATGTCGAGCAGTGTATGTCAGAGGAGAGGTAAAGTTTTAATGGTGACACTCGGCTCGTGCAATCAGAATCAGCAATAATAACTTCAATATCGTAAATTATAATAGGGCTGATGGACTATCAGTGATTCGCACAGGCTTGCTTTTGTTTCATGGTTTTCTCGATGGACTAAAGCTGCCCGGCATTCACATTAACAGTGTGGTCTGAGCAATTTTTGTTTTAATTTTCTTATCTCATATTTCACCAGGCAGCTCTGTCAATCTTACTCTCCTCTAAGTCTTACTGGCAAAAACATGCCAGGACTTTAGGGCCGACAAGAGCCCTAGCCAACAAAGGCTTTTGTGCATTATGATGTGGTTTCAGGATGAACTGTTCCATAATTTATGCGATGAGAGGATGAACTGTTGTTTAATTTATGTAATGTCTGAATGAGGACTATTTGGATCTGTTTATTGGGCAGTGCTGCATCTCTCCATGTGGACCTCTGAGTTGATGTTCTGTTCTGCAACTAATATCCGCTAATGAACCACATCAGCAGCTTCAGCTCTCAAAACTAAACGTCAGCAAAAAATATTCAAAATACTTTTTTGTTTATTTTTAATCCCTGTAATCGCATTAGTTCACTAATTATTTTATTTTTCCACACTGAGATTGACACAAAGTGCCCTCAAGCAGAACACAATGACACAAAAATCGCAGAATGTTTATTTTTTATGTATATGTGGCAAAAACTGCAAAACAGTTTGAGGATGACTTCATCATTTATTGTTTTGTTTGCATTCAAATTGTCTCCCAAAAACATACAGATTGATGGATGCATACATGCATACATACATATATGAATACATATTGTATATACATCTTTATCATACATGAATATATGCAGTACATGCATACCGTGCATACTGTACATTCTGTACATAAAATTCATTATTCAGTTAGATCATTGCATGATTGATTAAAAGGCAGAAAAAGTGCTCATGTCTGTGTTCCCAAAAGACAAGGCAGACATTTTTTTCCTACATTATCCACTAAACCTCTGAAATAATGTTCAAGGTTTTTTGGAAAGCCTGTGAGTGTGAAATTGTCCACAGAGTGATGTCATCTGGGAGACACTGAACCCTTGTTTTTAATTAAAACTCATATAATGTGGATGGGAAATCAGTACACCTGAAAGGTTCAACTAGTATCTGTTGGGAGAAGTTAATTAAAAAATGAAATATAATTGAGAATGGGAAAGTAAATGTGAAAATTAATAGATTATTTAGACAAAGTAAAGATATAGAATACATATTCCATGTTGTTAATTTCTTTGGTGTGACAGTCACTGAGTGAAGTTTTCGATTGCTATTAACTTTATAATGGTATCGACATGGACTGATGGTCAGATATCTTTAAAGCAAAAAATAAATAAATAAATAAAAATACACTTTATTATTGGTGGTTGTTGTTCACCTTGTCAAACACTCAAGTAAATTCAAGCAGAAGGCTGATTTCCCATCCCCAAACTCCAAGGTTGGACTGTGCAGAGTGCAGCTGCTCTCAAAACAAATTTGAAAACTGAAGAATGAACTCAAAAATAAACGTGTCTGCAGATGAAATTACAACCAGTGTAACGATCACATTGATTTAAAAAGTAACCGTGTAGCAATAAATGTTTATATGCCACAGTTAGGACAGCAACAGAAATGTAAAACTGACTGGCATCAAACTTGGGTTTATTGTACAAAGTATTTATTTATTTATTTCCATCGTTATTGGTGGAGGAAGCATTCAAATCCTTAAGAAATACTTCAAGTAACAGTACCCCACTGTAAGTAAAAGTCTGTAAGTATCAAAAGCAATAGTACTTCATGTATTTCCCAGTTCCCAATATGATTATTATATTATGATATTATTGTATTATTGCTCATTATTTTTGTAGATTGCTGAGTATTAATGCAATAACGTAGAAGTTAAATTATCCGATTGCTTAAGCTAACCGTGATTATATAAGCTGATTCTATGTGAAATCTAAATTCTTATAGTAACTAGTAACTACAGCTGTCAGATAAATGTGTTCGAGTAAAGTAAGTATAAAGTGACATAAAATGTAAATATTCAAGTACTGACTGTAGAAGACATGAGTAAGTGCTTAGTTATATTGCAATGATTGATCACATGTTCCACTTGTAAAAATCAAACCTATTTTCTCAGATCTTAATGGCCCTAACTTGTTTGATATACAGTTATTGAGGCTATCTGAACTATCTGAATCCTGAATATGCTATGCTATGCTATGCTATGCTATGGTGGTGGCGTGCCTCATATTTTGCAAACTACCATGAAAGTAGGTCATAATCACTAAACTTTGACTGCTAACTAGCTTTGAACTGTGTAGACTTTTTTAGAGCTTCAAATTCTGTTTTCAGTGTTTGCTCCAGTGATGCATTCTCAGCATGTTGCAACATTATCAAAACAATCACAAAAACTTTTATTAAAAAAAAAAAAAAAAAAAAAAAGATTATTGAAAGTTTTTTAAGAGTGTGTGAGCCATGCCTGCGTTTCATTCGTAACACATAACTGTGCGTGCGGCTTGTCTTGTTATGGTGAACCAGCATTCACAAGGTAATGATCATCCCTACCTCGTGTAATGGTGATGGGGAAGGCCCGGAGCCCCTGTTCCTCAGCTGTTTACTGCGGACATTTACGGATATCATTATCCAAACAGTGATGCCAGTGGGTGGCTACCAGAGCTGGAGGTGAAATAAGCCATTTAGCTGCTTTATGATAGCAATCCCCAGCCCTCGCTGTTTCCACATCCAGGGTCAAAGCTTAGCAGCCATCTAATCTCCCTCAGTCTCACAGCTTTCATTAGCGCAGCACTTGATCAATCAGCACTGCTGCAAGTGCCAAAGTTGGAAGCATTTTTTAGATGAAAGTACATAACCGTAATACCTGCTTAGATGATCATTGTGGTTTGCAGGTTGCCCTCATGTCTAATTTAATTGATATTTGATGTGAATCCGGATAAGCATGCTGCACGGTTGACATCGCTGTGACATTATAATAGTGGTTTGGCTGCAGACACAAAGCTGAGAGATTTTCCACTCAGGAAAGTGAAAACTTTTTCATGCTGTCTGGCATCTTAATTCCCATGAGAGTGAAATATTTGCTTAAACCTTCACTTCAATGCAAAAGTGTTTTGTTTGGTATCAATTTCTGAGAAACCTTCATGCTGGAATAAAAGCCTAAGATCTTACAGATGTGCTGTTTCATTCTTATGGAATATTATAATATTGGTAAAGGATTTAGGCATCCTCCCTTTAGTTTCTTTCCCGTCATAATTGGCTGAGATCTGAGGAGGCAGTTCATAGGTTTCATCTGCCAAATGCCAGGCCTGTCATCACATCTGCATACAATAGGACACGTCAGAAATCCTTGGCCCCTCCTTTCATCTGCCTTCACATCTTCCATAATCAGGGGCATTGGATGGGAACAGAGGCAAAGAGGAGCTTTTTATCCCTCAATAAAAGGCCACTTAGGCAGATAGTTCTCCCAAGACTCATCAGCTTTGGTCTTTTTTCCTGGCACCACATGAAGGAATTTGTGGAAGAGGGCAAACATTCCATCTAATTAAGGATACCTTTCATATAAGCTCACCTCTCTCTCCCCTGTAATTTCTCTTTTCGCCCATCTCTCCTACCTCTCTCACCCCCGCATCCCTCTCCTTCACTGTCTTTCTCTTTCTTATCATCCATCATAGGAAGCCCAAAGGTGCCCTTCGCAGTTACTGTACCTTTTTGGTTAGCTCTTGATGCCTTTTGAAATCGTTGGCTTACTCACGCTTTGATGTTGCCTTCAAATGGATACTAAGCAAAACTTTGATGTCACGACCTAGATGTGGCCAAGAATGTCGAATCACCGCGATGAACCCGGCGGTTTGCGAAATGTTTGTTTGCAAACGCTGAGATAATGCGCATCATTAACATGCAGTGTGATTGGAGTGGCAGCAATTTGAATTGGGTTTTTTCAGGAATCAGCATTATTTGTTTTGAAAAGTGAAGAGGAGAGAACAGGGCTCTGTCTGACTTTGTTCTATTTCTGGGGATGGCTGCTGGAGGATTACTGCAAGTGGCAGAGTATTCATTATTTAGATGGCAGTAGCGGAGTTGGGGAACGGGTGGTTTCATAAACCACTTGACTATGACATGTGTGCTGCTATACTAGACGGGAAGAGTAAAAAAAAAAAGAAAGTTATTCTCCCAAAATTTTTCCTCCTAGCGAGGGCACTTGTAGCAGCTCTCTGCCAGAGACTGCTGAGACAGTCAACACTAACTGAAACTGATGGAGCAAACTCAGATTGATGGAGTTAATGGATGAAATCTTTGCGAGCTCCCCGAGATTGCTCTCTATAAAGGCTTTGAAAGTCACGGAGCGTTCATGCAGCTGTTTCATGGTGCATGTCAGATGTGGTATTATAGTTTTAAATACAGCATCTTCGCTGCTTGTTATTACATTCAGAACGACTAAGTTAGAACCCGCAGCAGAAAATCTTTGTTGAGCCTGGCTGATTATGAAATAATGACAGTTTTGTCTCCTTGCCTGGCTCTGTATTTATAATAAAAAAATTTTAAAAAATGACTGAAGATCTCAGCAGAGACATTTTAAAATGGCCTGAGAGGAAAAATGTGAATCTGAAATGAGAAAGCCGTGACAGCTATGTGTTGCAAAAAGAGAGCTGCCACTGTTTGCCAATGTGGTGGGACACCAGCAAGGCATTTTCTCCCGGCGTAACAGTAGCATCTCTATCGGCTGAAGTGTTTATCCTGACAGTTTTCAGCCTGGACACAGAGAGGGTCCCGCCACTGTGATTAATGCACTGCCATGCCGCCATGGTGGAGGATGTCTCTCGGCGGTCTCCTTCCCCCTTCCAGTACTCCTCCCTGATATTTCACTAATGTGACTCGACAATGAAGAGATTGATAGTGATCATTATACTGCTCTCAAAGAGTAATGTCACTTCCCAGCATGATCCAGCCGGCTTCTAATTCAACTACTGCTGTGGGTAGCATATGAGCAGTGGTGGTGCATATTGTTACTGTACATACAAGTGGCTACAACTGTGTTATGTTAAACCAGAACCAGTGACATTTTTAAATCACCTCCTCCTGCTGTTATCACAAACTCCCGAAGCCCCGTTTGCATATTTAGCGTTGAGTACAGTGCCTGAGGACGGCTCTTTCAACCGAGAAACTTGACACGGGAAGTATTATCACGCCAAACAAGGGAATCAGCCTCTCACCTTAACACTTTGCAAGCTATATCAGCATTTCCCCAGTACCCCCTGTACAAATAAAGGTGTGAGGGTCATTCATTTGTTTTCTCTCGCTCCAAGTCCTTACAGCTAGGTTGATTTGTTTATCTGTATGTGTTTAGCCCCTGGCCCCAATCTTCTGAGAGAGAAAGAGGTTTAGCATTTAAATTGGTTGATCCACCACACGTTTGCTAAACCTGTTTTTAAAGCATTACATTGATGAAAAGCAGACGCTAATCCCTGTGGGTGTGCGACCTTATCTGACTAAACACCTGACAATGAGATTCTATTGTCACTCTGGGAACACAAAGACTCTCAGTAAAACGTGTCTTGCTGTAGTTATTGACCTCTTTTGGCGAGCGCTACTGTAGCCGCGGGTCAGTTCGCTACAGGTATGAATTGCAGCGTGAAGTCTTGAGATTGGAGACTTTTGTTTTTGACCGCCAGGCACTAACGATACGGGATGCTTCAAAGACTTTCTAACTCCTTACACCTCAGGAAGTTGTACGCTGCCTTTAGCATGCCTGCCAAACGCCTTCTACAGTAAGTCCTCGGTGTCCAGACTGAACGAAGAGACAGCGTTAGCATACCAGCTTTGAGAGCTAATCCCAGAATCTCCTGTATGCATTTCTCTTCTGCTTATATTCCCACTAACTGATCCTCTAGTTTCACACTTCCCATTGTATACTTAGCCAGACAAGACGTTTTGTCAATACTGTTGCCTATGAATATGTAGGAGACAAAGTGGCCTTCACCTGAATGTGGCAGATGTGATTCCTAACCAAATCATAGGGATTACATTATTGACAGTGCCTTGAATAAACATCAGGATGAGGTCAAAATTCATTGTCTTTCGTTATTTGCAGAGCACGTTGAGGTGTCAAAGCAAACAGAGCATATCTCTCTCTAATTATTGTATGTGATAAAATTACCATAATTCAATGTTAAACATCCGATCTTGATATAATTCTAGCGCTGACGGCGAGAAAGGATACCATTGTGTGATTAGCTGTGATATCAGGTTGTGTCTCGCATTACACATCTGCAGCGAGGTGTATCTATTAACTGTCTGTGCTGCGTGATAGTCCAGATTTGTTATTGTCTCTGTAGCTTCTCCGAACTGCAACACCGCGTCAGTTTCTTCACATAATTCCAGCACAGACTGTGTTAAAGGTTGTTTCCTGTCATGATCTGGCTTCATGTACCGGGGGGGGGGTGGAAATTCCACGGGCCAAGAAAAAAAAAAGTGTTACCAAGATACACAAGGAGAGCTTAATAGTGAAAGTATATTATGAGTTATGGCTGAAACAAGATACTGGGAACAAGTGTGACTGCAGACTGTGGGTGCCAACTGTGGCTTTTCTGCTGTATCAATACGCCTTGCGCCATTTAATCTGGTCAGGAGTGAAGAATATACAGTGCGGTCATACAATATTAATCCTAGTCAGGAAACTTAACCAGCTGCTGCCTTTTATAAACTGACAACTTATGGTTTCACTAGGCCATATGCTGCCCACTGCTGCCTTTTCTCTCAGATTTCACTTCTCAGTGTCCATTGTCAGTCTCATCTTGCCTTTTTATAATCCTAATTCTGATGGATGGGATCCAGTGTGAAATGGCTTAGCATGAGTGTGAATGTGGACATCCTTTGCCTCCTACTGCTGCCATTTGGTGAGCGGGAGGAAAAGCACAGGGACCATCAGAGGAGACACGAGAAAGCTTGTCTGTTGACGACGCACCTCCCTTATCTAATTGGGGCAAAGCAAACATGATTAGGCCCAATCTGAAGGACGATCAGTGTCTTCCACCGCAGAGAGGTTTCACAGTCATGCACGTTCTGCTGCCTGCGCTGCTGAGAGGCGGACTGGCACAGTATGACGACAGTGTCAAGCTGTTTTAACAGAAAAAAAAAAAAAAAAGAAAAAAGATGTGACTGCAAAACAGTCACATCACAAGACAGATTCCTCACACCTAAACAAAAAAAGTAGGCTGTTCGTCAGTGCATTAAAAAAAAAAAAAAACATGAGTGTTCAGCCCTTATGATGAAGTAATGTTTAAAATTAGGGACAGCTCTTCATCATAGCTAACAGAAACAAACAGGTTTCACCTCACACACTCACATGTCCACCCAAACCTTCCTGCTTTGTTTTAAACTGTGAACTCTCACTTTTTTTCATCTGATCATGTATAGGTGTCCAGTTATTGGTTGATAATTGCTATTATATGTGAGTTTTCTCTTTAACTGTAAGTAAAAATAGCTCAACTAAAGTAAAAACGATAGAATTGGCTGGTAAAATAAAATGTGAGGTGAAATCTCAGCAGGGAAACGAGATGAGAAAGCCCACATTTTTTTTGTTCAGAATTGTCAGCAATTGTTCCCGGCTCAATCAGACGGTTTAAATCTTGACCTTTTGTTCCATTCTATCTGGGGCATCTGTGATTTCAACAGATTTCATTATCCTTTGTGAATCTGTTGTGCAACTGTGCAACAGTGTGAACAGTTCAGGGGCAATTCATCAATTCTATGCAGTGAAAACTGTGCAAATAAGCCTTTGCTTTACACAGGTGTTG
Source organism: Argyrosomus regius (assembly GCA_946959425.1). NCBI lineage: Eukaryota > Metazoa > Chordata > Actinopteri > Sciaenidae > Argyrosomus > Argyrosomus regius. Next base: position 23,996,734 of record OX336893.1, on the reverse strand, counting down.
TATAATTAAAAGGTCCAGGTGCATCCTGGACAAAGTATCTTTTGTTTCTTTCCATCATACTGTATTTACTTTTTTCACATAATCAAGCAACAGTGATGAATACCATTTCAGTCTGTATTCATGAAGCACAATGTCTGATAATCATACTTGATTTAAAGCCCAAGGTGAGCAATAAGCGAGCTCGCAGCGTTGAGCATTTCCTTCCTTTCAGTCGAGTCATGACAAATTCACATCATGTTCCGAGCAGCACAGAACCAAATTTGATGCAGTTCAGATGTAGAGGCGTGAGAGAGGTGCTAATTGATGCCTGCTGTGGCATGAAACGCAAATCGCATAGTTTACAAGTACAGCAACCAAGCTGCAGATATGCACAGCCCCGTGGAGTCATACGAAGAAGCTAAATGGAGAATATGCACAGAGAAGCACAAAGGGAACTGTCGCCACACAACTATCTACCTGCTATTCTGTTGCTCTTACTGTGTTAACACCATTTGTCCACACAAACTATAATGTCACATGAGCAAACACACACTCCCTAAGCTAATCTATCTCTGTATATGTATCTACATATTGTATGTATGCAGTAATTTGACACTGGATTCACATGCTGGAGCTGGAGTAGAGATAGATGCAGATTTAGATTAGCTACGGAGACAAAAGTTTCCTCACCAGATTTATTAGTATACTATATGTACACTCATCAAAGCCATTAAATAGCAATCATTGCCTTTGCAACCATTAGCCTAAATTATATTTTTTGCTACTTATGCTATTAGCTGCAGTAAAAAATAGATTTTGCATATCAAACATCGAATCAATGTTCTTAGAGAGGGAGTCACAATAAGTAGGGATGTTACAATCCGTTGTTTTGCACAGTAAAAAGATTTAGCTGTTGTAGAAACTGAACTTTTCACCTTTCTTTGGAGAGGAATTCTAATGTATAAGCCCTCATCTGTGGGAAACAGTTATCAGTCTGCTGTGCATCTGCATGATGAAGTTGTTCTCCCCAGTCTCTTTCATTTCCATAAATATTCAGGATATTTATCACATGCTTTTAAAAACACAGCAGGTTTATGATGCTTGCTCTTAGCGAGAAGTAAGCAGGCTGAGAGATGCACAGCCGTGCCTGTTCCTTTCCTTCTTTTTTCTTTCTAAGGAGCCCATTTGGAAAAAAAAAAAAGAGAGATGATGACACTGTGCCATCATTAGCGCTTATTTTTTCAAGTAAAATGTATTTTTATCGTCCTTTCCCTGAACTGGTGATGGCATAAAGCCGTTCCCACACAAAGTTCACATGTTAAACATTGAATGAGATAAAAATGCCAATTTTTGAGAAATGAGCAGAGCTTGATCCTGGAGAGAAAAGAGGGAAGGCTTTTTCAGAGTGTCAGATCACTGAAGCTCTAAAATATAGTAGATTTTGACATTTTCAAAAAATTCTATTTCTGCAGTCTTTTTACAGAATGTCACTGTCATTAACTTACGGACTATACACTACACAGACAGATACACAGATGATACTTCTAAGCTTCTTGTCAGCCGTGCTAGTGCTATTAAATATATGATATGATATTGGACCATTGGACAAAAAAAAATGGTCCAGACTGAAATATCTCACTGGATTGCCTTGAAATCTTGAGTGAAATCTGTTGAAAAATACTGAATGGGTGACACTGCCATCCGCCTCAGCTGCTACCAACTGTTAGTATGCTAATATAATGAACTATGGTGAACATGGTCCATATTATACCTGTTTAACAGCATGGTAGCATTATAGCGTGAGCATCGTACCACGATGACGTGAACACAGATCTGCTAGCATGACCGTGTACTCTCAGTCCTGTTTAAAGGTCCAGTGTGCAGGATTTGATGACATCTAGAGGTGAAGTTACAGACTGCAGCCAACTGAATAGCCTACCTCTTGCCTCACCCTTGCTTTTCAGGCATATACAGTATGAGAAACTACAGTGGCTGTGAAACATGGTGGACTCCGTAGAGGAGGACCCACTTCCTCTGTAGATAAAAAGGGCTCAATATAACGTAACAAAGCACAACGATTCTAATTTTTAGGTGTTTATACACTAATGAAAGCATACCTGTGAATATTATACTCCCATATTCTGCCAGTAAATCCCCTTAAATCTTAGATTGGACTTAAAACTAGTTCTAATTTTCTGCTCTCAATATGTCATAGTAGTACTTTTAATAAGTTTGTTATGACTCTTATTTGGTTTGTGCGTTTTTTTTATTTTGGCCTATAACTTGTAAATTAAAATTAAAAGTTCAGAGCACATTAAAACTCTATTATAGTTAGTGTTGCTGTTTATATTATTATCAAACTGTGGAGGGATGATACCTTCATTGTTACCTCATAGATCATTTCTCTTTGGTGCCAAATAATTCCTAAATAAGATATACTGTTGCTCTTTTAAGGCAGCTATTTGTTATAACATGTTGACACTTAATGAATATAAAGTGTTGCTCAACTGAGTTGCAAATGTGTGTGTGTGTTTGTTTGTGTGTGTACAGAGGGCGTGGTAGAGGTTGCTGTAAGACAGTGGTTGATAAATTGTTGTTTTCTGACTTGCCGTGGAGGGAAACATTGAAACGTTGATTCGAGGCACTTTAGCGACTATGTTTTTAACACCTGGCGGCATGGACAGCACCTGTAAAACCACAATAGGTCCTCACTTGTACATCTGGCATGCTTTGATACACACCAATCTTCGTCCAGTCAGGTTGCATCTCTGTGTCTATTTACCAAATCTATTTGAATCTGGATTACATGCTGCAAGGCTTATTACAGTACACGAACAAAACACCTTTAAATATGCGACAAGAATAAGCTCTGAAAAATACTGCTTTGATAAGCCCCAGCCTACTGTATCACCCACACATTTCAGCCCCAACAGTGTCCTTATTCAACACATTTGGCAATATTTTAGGCTACAGTACCTTCAAATGTAGTAATTTCTCTGAGCTTTCCTTTGTTTGTGTGTGTGTTCCTGCGATTCCTTCTACAGCAGCCTCTGGAGAGACAGCAGAGGAGGTATGTATGAGTTGGATGCCTCCTTGACAATACCTTGGAGGTAAAAATCAATGTCTGCCAAACAAAGTGAAATGTTAGGCTGCAGCTGATACATGACAGATGAGGCTTAAGGTGGTATTTTCTAAGGTGAATGAAGACTGGAACTCAGGCAGTCCTGTCTGCTGTTGTCAACCAAAGCGGCAATAGAGTGATTTTGAAGGACAGTACATCAGCTTTGACTATTTTTTTTTATTATTGATTAACATGCTGTACACATGTGTGAGAGCCACTCTGAAATGAAAGGGTGATGCGGTTCAAAATTTAGGATGCCTGCACGGCAGATTAAACTTTTAAAAGCCAGTTCCACTAATTAATTGTAGCACCGGGGCCACTCGAGACCTTGCCTCCAACCAGAGTTATACAAAAGTAAAATTATCTTGATTAGAGTGGATTGGTCCTCACATTGGAACAGTGTCTCTACCTCTTTGAAGGACTACAATTCACTGATAAGTCAAATTATTGGCAGATGAACCGCTTGTAATTTCAGCGGCCCTGCCTGAAATCTTTCCATTTCGATGCACAGAGCACAGAGTTTGAGGTAGAGCCCAGTTTCCTCCGGGTGGAGAGCATTCCATGCAGCTGAATAGTAGCTGTAGAAGCAGCATGGCTAGCTTGGCACATTAGTTGGGAAACACTGTGTTGCTACCTCATGCATGATCAGTCTTCAAGACTCCAGCAGTGACCTCAGCACAGAGCCGTGGGCCATATCATGTTGCTGATTGAGCATGCAGCAAGCCTCAGAGGGTACGCAGGTTGCATCTTAGTTCATCTTGCAGAGGGAAGCAGAGGGTGTTCTGACGGAAAATTCAAAAACATCAGTAGTGCTGGAAGGGTTTTCTCGGTGAGCTTTAAAGTGTGGGTGTATGTGTGTGCATGTGTACGAACTGAATATATATAAATGTGCTTGAAGTTTGTCATTTATGTCTATCGAAGATATTTACATCCCCAGCACAACCCTCCTCACTACTATAATACACTAGCTGGTGAGCAGTATAAGAATTACCAATAATTCGTCTTATTATTATTCTCGTCCTGTGCTCTGCTCTGTGGCCAAGAGTAATGCAACAGTGGGATATCAATTCATAGCCCTGGCCTCAGGAAAAAGCTCTTTGGAAAGCTGAGGGATTTTCAGCCTGTGTGCTGTAGTCCAGCTCTGGAGGCAGACATTGCAAGAAAGTTCTGGCTTAGAGAACTATATGTGGGAATGTTTGTAGGAGTCGCAAAGGAGGAGATATAAAGGCACCAACATGGATTTGTTTGATCATTTTATTTCATCAGATAAAAGCAACTTCTATGACAGTTCAATGATAAGTTATGAATCTGGAACTAATGCGTACGGCACAAGGTTGCAGCATGCGTTAATCAGCTGTACGATTCTGTATGTTTTGTTATATAATGTGTCCAGTAGTCAGTTTATCTGTGTATCTTTTTATCTTTGGAGATAGATAAATCCTACTGTGAGATAGTCAATCGACAGAAAATTAATCAGAAACAATTTCTATGTCTGTGAATCGCTTGAGGCATTTTTGGAGTAGAAAATGTAAATGAGAGGATCTTTTCTTTGTCTTAGAAACTTTATATTTTGGAGGTTTTGGACAGAATGACGACGATTTGTCAGAGCAAAAGAAAAAGAAAAATCATATGGCCAATATCAGTATACTACATCTACTAGATCTTCAGCTAGACTGGTAGTCTGGTGATTGCGTGCTGTAGTTGGTGATCATTCGGCTTTCTTTATTCCAAACCAACAGGTCCACATTAATGTTTAATTTCAACTTTTTTTAAAATTTCATTTGTTTTAATATTTTGCTGAATTGTTTGTGATGATACTTCAATTTTGTCGAGGTCTCCCTTGAAAGCACGTAGAGTTTTAATCTTAATAGGACCGTGTGGGTATATAATGGTTAAATAATGGAGAACTCAGCAAAGACTCTATTTCCTTGTGGAAAAGCAGAACATAAAAACATCAACCTCTCTAGAATATTACATAGGTCTCATAGTGATATTTGTTTATTCAGTGTGGTGTGAAAGATATACCCGGTATAAATCTCCATCTCCTCAAGTTTTCTCACAATGGAGGTGAAAATTAGTCATCTGTGCGAGTGGAGTGCATCCAGTTGAGAACAATATGCCAACAATTAATCAGGAAAAGATGGGCTTTCCCATTTCTAGATGGATACTGCTTCCTTTGTCTGGTTTCCCCACAAACTGAGCGATTTGCACAGGAAATGCAATTACAGCAGCCACTGGAAAAGACTCCGCCACTACAACCACGAGTGGTTTGTTTTTTTCCTGCGCCCATTTTCTCAAGTGATTGGGGAAGCGAGCTGTAAATGAATGGGGAAGCATATGAATAGTTCTTCCGAGTACACATGTCGCATTTCTGTGACCCCAAAGATGATGTAGGCAACATTTTTTTTGCGCAATTACTAATTCAAATCTATATTGCTTTGGTCAGAGAAGTGACTCACAGTTCAGCGGAACCAGATAACAGTGTTTTGTTGTTAGTCTTGACACTGCAGTAGGAAATAAATAGCTGAAAATCCTTCAGCAAGCTTCTGAATATTCAGAAGCTTCTCTGAGGTGGCCAAGACCATCCTAACCATGTTTTTTTTTTTTTTTTTTTTTAATGTTGTCTCTATTAGCCAGTCACCACCATCACAACCACTGGCTGTTACTGTGAAGGCACACACCATTCAAGCCACCACAGCAATTTAGGTAGAGTGAATGACTACTCTCAAGGCCAGTCCAGTTCAAACAGGCACAGGAGAAAGATTGAAGCTGGCAGCTTCTTTTCAAAAGAATGCCAAAACAACCTTTCAAAACAGATTCACAACAAAGTGCTGAGCTGAGACACATTCGGGTGAAAGCATGTCTCTTCTGCGTCTCTATTTCCTACTTCTTGTTTGATTTGTTTATATTATACAGTTTTAAACATTGTAGCCTACTGTGATTTTACAGGATCAAAAAAAGTATGATGCGCTGACAAGAAGTTGCAGGTTGCTGCTGTTAGCGCGATTGTAACAGCACATCAAAGGTGCAAGCGAACTGGCAGGCCAAGAACTTAAAGCCAAGATGAGCATTGAGGGACTGCAGGCTGGGATTCCGAATTCATGTCATGATTTTAAATGAATGCTTATGATGCTCGGTGTGTGCTGGATGTGTAAATAAGCAAGTGTTTCCAAGCACATTCGCTGCAACAACTTTATCAGGTCATAATATGTCAGTGTTGTGTTTACATCTTGTTGTGCTGCCCCCAAGTGTTAAAAAAAAAATCAATAAATCAATGCTTAAAGTGTTTTTATACAGCGTTTTTTTTTTTTTTTGCACAATTTACTTTGGTTGATAACTTACTCATTAGTGCATATGTAGCCTGTGACAACTTAAAATATATGTACTTCTTTTCTGCGCAATGAAAATCAGTATACCCTCATTGCATGTTTCAAGTCACTGCTTGCTGAACTCTCTATAATGAACGTATGCTGACTGGTTGGTGAAGTTAATGTCTGTCTGAACACAAATCAAGTATAAATGTGTTTCAGAAAAGTAAAAATTGGCTCACTTCCCCGTGGACTGTGCCAGCTTTTTTAGCTCTGCGGGTTTAAGAAAATACAGTGATACATATATTGTCAGTTCTTGACTGTGGAAACCGCGCTGCCTGAGCCAAAGTTAATAAATGTAGCATTTTTTACCTAGGTGTGAACACAGTCTCTCTGGACAAACAAGGAAGCCAAAGCTGTCCACACATGAATAAATACAACTAAGTGTTTTGTCAGCAGGCTAATTGTCAAAGCAGCTTTTGAGAAGGAGTGTAATTGCTGCGTAATCGGAGAGCTGTCAGAAAGAACTGCTAAGCAGTCATCATCTGTATGATGATCTGCCATCTGTAGCGATGTCTGGGGGAGAGAGAGGGAGAGAGATGGACAAATAGTGATGTGAAACTGCTCATATTCACAGTGTTTCTTCACTGAGTCCAACTTTGAAAGTGTATTTACAAATCATACATTTTAGATGAATGGCAGTCTAGGATTTGCATCAAATGTGAGTTAGGGAATGCTTTTCTATACAGCTGTGCTGTACATTATGCATGGATAAACAGAATGATGTATTTTTCTATAATGCAATGATTATGTAATCCTTGAAATATTTGTTACATCCTGGTTCCCTGGCAGAGGAAAGCTTTAAAAGAAATTTCTGTCTTTTGATCAGATAGAAAGTCAGGAGAAGAGTGGGCAAGGCTGTGAGAGCAGTGACGGTACTCTGGCAGGAAATATGATGGAAATCACACGGCTTCTTTTTTTTTTTCTTTCTTTTTTTTTCAAAACCCCAAGCCCCTGAAAATTGCCAACTCTCTTTGCAGAGTAAATCCCCAAAACTCACCTAGGGCAAGGTTGTTCAAATGGTCCCGAATTCCACTAGGTATGCTCTTCTAAAACACCTCCCTTCACCACCACCACCACCCTCATCACTACCACCTCCCCACCGGCAGGGCTTCACAGGAGAAGCTGCTGTCTCTTTTCCTACTGAAGAATACTGCCGCTGCCTCCAACCAGGCACCAGAGCTGTGTGCTGAGGTGAATGGAAAAAACGATGCAGGCATTGATGAGTATGAATTTATTGATCTGACATATATAAACATCCCACCTGGTCTAAATGGCATGTTTTATCATGGAATCCATCCATTATTAATCTCATATAAAAGTAAACAGGGATTTTGTTAGAGGTCTCTCTTATTTTATTGTGTTTTCAGAAATTTGAACTTTGCAGAGCGGAGGTGTTACATTTCCTAATGGAATTGTGATTTTTCATAGGTAAAAACAAACACCATTGCTATAATAGAAAAAGCTGTGGCCTCTCTGAGTTGTGTGATCTATTTTGATGGAATCCTGGATTCACACATTCTGCAATTTTCCTATTGGTGAAGTGCAAGCCAGTCAAAGCAAATGCCCTTTCAATTCCATTAGCAGTTGAATCAGTCTCTTAATGGAGAGTAAAATGGCACAAGACCTTTTGCAGTACTTACACAATGAATATGAAAAGGCTTTCACCAGGCTTGCCAAGCTTAGTGAGTGCAAAACGGCTTTTAATTGTGTCCCAACTCAGCGTTGAAACATTATAAGCAGTACTCAAGGCTTGTCGATGCTTTCATCAAAAAAAGATATTTTCAAAGGAGTGAACATCATAGAATCCTAATAGACCTAAATATCAGCGTATCAAGAAGTGCCATCAAAAAGTTCAAGAAAATTGTGTTGAAATATAAACTCAGCTTCCAGACAGAGATAGCCTCTGACACAGTTAGTTAAATTTGACTAAATTCTATGAATGAACACGCCCAAACCATTTTGAATACAAGTACTCATGTACTTGTAAAGACCTTTTTAAAGGTCTGAACATTGACTCATTGCAGCATCGAGAGGAACTTAAAAGCTCTTCTCCAGGAAGTGTTTATGTAAAAACACAACGGCATCATATAGCATCATTTGATAGATACTGCAAGCATCATTAAGAAGGGAATGAGTCTGTCATTTCAGCGCCAGCATGAAGTATTAATCACAAAGGTCCTTTTTAAAGCATGTTACTGATGGAGATGATGACAAGCTGACGTTGAGGAATTATGCAAAGGAGGCATCCGTCTTGATCTGATTTCAAAGCAAACCCCCATAAACCACACAGCTGTTTCATCTGCCTTACCAGTCACTGAGCATGCACTTTAAAGGCCAGCTTAATTCCCTGTGTGTCTTGATGGAAGACAATGCCAAGCTTTCTTAAAGGCCCATTGTTCAGTGTGCTTAAAAAACAAATAAAAAAAAACACAATCCAGCATTGGAAAATCTAATTCAAAGTGCTACAGTGCCAAAAGTCCATGTTTTAGCGCAGTTTTCCCCAGTGACTTTCAAACCTCGAACTCTGCCAGTGAAACACACAGAGAATGCACAAAAAACTACTGCACTGCTGGTGCTACACTTTGTGTTACATGAGTTTTGAGTTACATGGAATCACATTTGTGTTCTCACTTACAGGTTTTCATCACAGAGCAATCCAATGAAAGCCCCTTTAACTCTGAAAAATGTTTGCATAATTAATCGTTCAAAATCCACATGGAGCAGAGTTTCAGATCTCAATGGTTAAAAGGGCATAACTTGGTATTTAGTAATATTTCAAAGTTGTAAGTGGCCAGCGCCAGTTATCTCTCATACATGCAAAGTGAAGAAATGAGAAGCCATTTTAGATTAGTTCTCACAGCTTCTTCCTCAGCATGATATCAGGACCGATTGCTAAACCTTTGCCAAATCTTTGTATTTATTTATATAAGATTAAAACAAACAATAATTGTTTTTTGTCAATCAAAAAATACTAAAGCAGCAGCTGTTTAAGTCTGACAATCAATGGGATTCTTCTTTATCTGCGTCTTTTAGTTTTAGAAGACATATTTGTTTGGTTTCATGATTGAAACTTTCACTTTTTTTAGACCAACTTTACATTCTCCCTCTTAAAATATTGCATACACTGACTTTTATTGCAGCAGCTTTGACTTTTGTTTTGCTTTACTCAAAACCAAAACCGATTGACTGTTTTCACTTCATTGCTTCACAGCTAACGCAATCCCTGCGTTTCATGTGAGAGACCTTATTTACACCCGAAAGCTCTGGGTGCTTTTTGCAAAGCATGCATAAAGTAGGTTTAATTCAGTCCACGGGGTTTTATGTTCCTATAGTTCATTGTGGGATTATGTAGCTGGATATACTGCATGTCAAATCGTATGCCTTTGAAGGTTTTTGTGATTTTGTGTTTTGAGAATATGCTCAGCATGTGCTTTCACTTAAAAATGGGGCTCATTTTGTTTTACAGTCTAGGCATGCCTTTTTAACACGTCGACTCATCAGAAATTGATTCAAGATTGACCATAAAGTCATAACAGTGAGAGTGTTTATACTTGTTCAAACTCATCTCTGTGCTTGCTGTGCCGGCACTATTGCCATCAGCCATTATGCACCTGTGCCACATATATTTTTTATGGGTTTTTCAAGTAACTGCACTGTATGCTGTGTTTCCAAACTCTCTGTACGAGCAGCAGCACAGCCTGCAAACCAAACAAGGGCAATCAAGATGTTGTTTTGCACCATATGCCAATAGATCAATATGTAGACATGAAGATAAATGGATGGCGATTGGTGCAATATCTGTCATGTATCTTTATTTGTAATGTGTAATAGGAGGGCGGATTGTTTATGAAGATTCACTATGTGAGTGTGATAAGAAGATGATTGTATGGAAGAACAAGTATGGCAGTTTTTACAAAAGAGGGGCGTGTTGTTTTATTTTTGGGGGGGGGGGGGGTGCTGCAGTTATTTCAGCTGAAATTTCATTTCATTGAATTACTTGGAACCGACACATATTCAAGTGATAATAAAACACTACATTTTCCTCAAAACACATATGTAAAAAAAATAATCCTCTCTGGCTGCCAACATTCCACTTACCTCCATGTTGGATGGGTTCTGGAAAAACAGAAAATTATCTGTTTGTCCCCTTTGTACCATTTCACTTTATCCCCTCATTGACATTGTACTGCTGCAGTAGTGTGTGCTGATTATATGAAAAATGCTTCTGCCTGAAAGTGAAGTGGAGCTGGTGGCTGCTGTGGGTTCATACAGTGGATTGAGGCCCAGAGGTGAAGTAAAACCATCCAGTGTTGGTAGATAATCCACATTTCTATTAGCCTACTTAGCAGTTTTCTAAAAGGGCTCACAGTGTAGCCCCGGAGATGAGTTGGATGTATTGTATTCATTATCACCAAGTCACTGCAGCCTTAGATTCAAATGCCAATACCGCTGTTGATCACAGGTAATTCATGTGTTATGATTCAGTTGTGTTGGATGATGAGGGTTGGGTATCTGATGTGTCTGATCACTCTGACCGTGCATTAATTAATTTTTGATTGGTCTTCTGCATCAGCATTGCATTCTTGTCACTCCTGATTGTGCTCTACACCAGGGGTTTTCAACCTTTTTCAGCCCAAGGACCCCTTGGACGAGAGACAAACAGAACAGGGACCCCCACATGTAATTAATATTTTAAAATGTGTCACATTTTAAGCCTGGCCTATAATAACTTTTATATTTTTATTATTTATTCAACTTTTATTTAACCTTATTAACCTATTTATATACTGTGTTTTTGGCCTATATGTGTTTATGATTGATAAAAACTTCATGCATCTCTCTCTCTTTCTCTCTCTCTCTCTCTCTCTCTCTCTCTCGCTCTCTGTCTCTCTGTCTCTCTCTCTCTATCTCTCTGTCTGTCTGCCTGTACAAATGTTCTAATAATGTATTCTGTTATTAAAACAACAAATCCAAGTAATCAGTCACAAAAATGTCCCCGCTAAATGTTGCCACAGCTTCCTCTGTCCCTGCAATAAACTCACGGAGAAGAGCTCTACTCTCTGTAATCATTCCTATTTACAATAATTTTTTCTTCTTTTGAATGAGATAAATAATTTCCAGGCATTTCAATAGCCCTCATATACAGTGGCCTAGAGGTTTCTTACCTCAAAGCGGTGGTTATTATTCTCTAGCTCTGAATGGCAGCCATGTCTCCTCTTAGCACTGTCTAACCAAATGTACGGCTAATTTGCCTGCATTGAACAGCTCATTTTAAGCGTAGTAGGTCACGGTGATAAGCAAAAGCAGATAGACAAGGACAAAAATTGCATGGTCATTAAAAGCTCTTTTCAAAACAATGACCAGTATCCTTTCAATCAAGTTGTTCTGTCTAGCCAATAGCACAGAGGAGAGTCTGATGCATGGTTTTAAACTCCACAAGGTCTTTATGCATGGTTGAGGAAGCAAAGGTTAAACCATGCACCGGAACCGACCTCCAGCGCTCATATGCTCTAAATGTAACTCCTTTTAGGCTTTATAAAAATTCATGCTGTCAATGCAAAAACAACAGCTCCTAAAAGACGTAACTCCAGCTTTCTCAATCTTCTCCAGGCTTCTGTAAAAGCAAGAAAGACGACACCCATTTGGAGCTCATTGGAGCAAATCAGAATTGTCAGCACTGTGGGTTTTTACCTTTTAAACAGGGAAGATGGATAGATAATCACCACATGCCATTCTGGGGGCCAATTACACAGCTTTGTGTGAAATTGGAAAACCTGTTCTCACAGAGATCTAATGGATGTTCTGGTCATTAGTTATTTGAGAGTCTTCTCTGGCTGTAATCAAACGTGAAACATTGCGTTAAGCGCCCATAAAAGAACAGCTGCCTCTCTAAGTGACCTTCTGTTTAAGAGAACCCAACTGTCAGCCGTGTGGCGTTTTGCGACAATTATTATGTGTGTCGCCATAAAAGCAGCTCTTATTTTCTTTCTTTTTGCAGTGGTTGCATCTCATTTTAATGGCTTGCTTTTGGTTGTATTTGCGTGTCATATCTTACATACAAGCCAGGTCCTAAACTAATGTCCATCTGCTCTTTCTCAACAATCACGTCTCTTTTATTGAATTGGCAAAAAAACTTGCACTTTTGATTTTGGAACTATTTAGAATACGCAAATTAATATTCTGATGTCTTTCCCTCCAGGTGACCATCTATCCAGTCAGCAAGGCCCACCTCCTCTCCCACCAGCCCCGCCACCACACAAGCAGCATCCGTCCATCACGTCCCTGAGCCGCAGCTCACTGGCCAATCAGAGGAGCCCGAGCCCGCCGCCCACAGCCGGCCTGGCGGCCGACTTGCAGAGTACGGCGGAATGTGTCCAGCTGCAGGACAGCTGGGTCCTGGGCAGCAATGTGGCCCTGGAGAGCAGGTGAGTGACCCACAATGACCTACACCAGAGGAAAATTGGGAAATTCAGGTCCAGCTGTTATTATAAAGTCATTTTCACTGACTCAGAAAACAAAATGATGTGAAACAAATGAGCGTGGGCCAAGCTGCAGTTTAAATTCTATTAATTTTGCTGCCTGAATATTAGACATTTTAACATTTGGAAATGTGAAACAGGAGCTATAATTCTTTTAAGAATTTTATTTGATAGCTTGTTTGACTCTTTTTTGGTGACCTCATATGTACTGGCTGCTTAATCCACTGGCCTGTTTGATGTGCTTTTTTCGAGACACCAGATATTGGCCCATATTCATAAAACTCAGTCAGGGTTAACGGTGACTCATTCAGTCGTGACTAAACCAGCAGTGTGTTTCTTGCTGACAAACACGAATTACCAGCTCTATATAAACACTTGTGCTTTTGTGGCTCCATCACACCTTTACCACTTGTATGACCTGCAAAGCACACAATAAGTGTCACCAATCTAGGGGGGATGAAGTTCAGTATTGGGTGGCATGACCCACCCAGCACATAATAAACCTCAGCAGTGACATTTCTTGGTGTCTGCTGAAAAGAAGTGCTGGGAACTGGTAGTCTATATCCTCCAGAAGACAACTGGCAATAACCAGATGGTTTGATAGTTTTAGACCTATTTTTGAGGACTACACTTCATCAGGATTAATTATGCACAAGTTGTGCATGGCATAATATGTGTCCCGTTGAGTTTGATAAATATGGTCATTGTTTCTCCATTGTTAAGGATAATTTGTCAAGTTTTAGTTTGTTGTATACATCCACAATTAAGGGCTTAGATTACTAAATTAGATAGACCTACACACAGAAGGAGAGTGCTTGATTAGAGTGAACTATGTGAATATCAGAAGGCTTGCCAGTTCAAATAAAAGAGGCTATAACTTAACAAGGAACTTGCTAAGCGGATTGTGTGTTATATCAAAATTTGCTGTGCAAGATACTACTTTGTCATACTGTAAGAGCCTCTGCCAAGTTTTCCTCCTGAAACATCAGTTATATCTCTCTTAATCAGTGAGCTCAAAATATCCTGTCTAATGAAGTGTGGTACATTGCGCCCTGACTCAGAAATGGCCTCGAGTAGATGATTGCATTCTAGCCTGATATTTCCCTGGCACAGAGAACCCTTTCTGAGGCTTGGATGAATGTAAACTTCAGATTTCGTCTGTGGCAGCATGAAGTAACAACCTCTTATGATCTGACTGAATCAATCGGGATATGTGGTGACAGTTTCACTTTCTGGGGAAGATGCAGTGATTGAATACTAACCGCGCAATGACCTTGAGCTGTCTTAGCCGTATCGACAAAACAATATGTGCACACCTATCATCAGATGAGGCATAAATCACTATCACCACAGTGGACTCTAAATCAAGTGCTTGTCAGTGGGTGGGAACAGAGGGCTGCTGCAAAACCAACGGGGCCAAAAGGGAAGACCTGGTTCACTGCATAATTGCAGATGTCAAGAGAAAACACCAGGTTGGAAAATGTAAACAGAAGCTTGAGAAAGTATTTATTAGGCTGCCTTCAGGGGGTTTCCAGGCCAGAAAAGTCCTGGCACAGCACATATGTATGTGGCTCCAGGTACCGCAGGGATGTGAATTTCCTTTGAATCTTCAACATTGACATGGAATTCATTTCTTATGCAACACAACAGACATGGTCCAACGCACAGACACTATATTATTCTGTACAAGGCAGTCGATTTAAAAAAAGAAAAAAAAAAAAAAATGTCAAATATAAATCACAATGTTATGATCTTGTTTAAATTATTTGCTGTGACATGACCCCCTTGAACATAAAGCACTCATTTGACAGCGTTAGCTACTTTCACAGCAATTAGCAGTGATGAATTATGTGTGTGTAACCTCCCCATAAAAGTATTGGTCTTCAAAGCATGAGTGTGCTAATTTCACTCAGTAGCAACTAGCTTTCATGTGAATAGCTTTCAGTGTTCTTTTTAAATGTGTGAAGTGCAATGCTCGGTAACTACCGCTGTAACTACTGCTGTAACTACTGCTCATTATTACATGGTGAGTGAACAGTCATTGATCTCATTGTGATCATATTGTCAAAGTTTTGGCTCATTCACTCAAGATCAAACATATTCATCGGAGATATGAAGCATTCTTTTATATAAAAATGAAACATTAATCACTCATCATTGAGGTAAACACAAATACAGTGTGCAATAAAGACTCCATACATGTTAGTAAAATCAAAAGAAAATTACACAAGCATTTCTGAAGAAGTTATCTCTAATCAGGCGTCTAGTGGTGCCTGAAAAAGTGGGTATACTCTTAATTTATGCATCCAATTTATTTTTAAGTGGCCCGTCCAGCAAAAGATAAATGCCCTGTGTTATAAACTGTGACATGTAAGACTGCTCTTGAACATTTAGCTTACCCAAAAAAACGCAAATTGTCACTTAACTTCTGCTGCTTGACTTCAGGGAGTACGGATCATTATGAAATTAACATTAGCCGCAGAAGAAGTGCAGATTTTTCCAATAAATACTGGCCCACAGACTGTAGTGTGAGACAACAACATATTTATTCATTTTGAATGAAGTATTCCATATTCTTTACTGCTTCCAGTCATAAAAAATGTACAACTATGCCATCCCCTCACCATCCTAGGAAGGAAAAAAAAAATCAGCCTGCAGAACACTACAGATGGGATTTCGAAGTGGGTATACCCAATGCTGAGTGAAAAATAAGCAGGTGTACCTGTGTATGCCCCGCAGTACGCTGTCTCTAATGAACTGACACACAAACTTGAGTAACACAGTAAGAAGTTGTGATCCCATGACAGAACAATGGCGTTCAGGAGTTATCCAGTTTTTTTTTTTTTTTTGTCATGATGAAAAATGCTGGTCGTACGCATCATATCATTCTAATGCATTATTCCGCTTCAGCTTTTGTTCTGCTTCATGATAACCGAGACTGCTTCATTTAACAGGCTCAATTAGTTGGCAACAGCAGTGATACCATTCATTGTCATTCTGAAGTGCTGAGGAGACGTTCAGATCTTTGTGTGTGGAATGCTTTTAATAAACCCGTCAGGTTTCCCTTACCACCTTACTGAAATAGTTTTTTTTTTCAATTAGAAATATTCCATTGAAATTTATTATTAAATGAATTGCCATGTCTCTTCAGAGACCATCGCACATATACGGTAATTATTCTTGAGGAGTAGTTAATCCTTTGTTTAAAATAGAACATACAACTGTGTGTGAAAATTGTATTTTTGCCGCGTTCATGGCTGCGCTGTCTATAAGTGCTCCACCATATAAGACACAGGTAGGCGTCTGCTCTTACATATGTATGTCCTTTGGAGCCCACTTTAGCATTTTTTTCACTTAGATTCAATGAGATTCAGCTAGAACAGTCGTTTTGACACTTCAGAATGAGTCTTTTGAAGGCCTGCCCAGCCACACGTTGCAGTTATAAATGTACTGTCAATCCTCATTGGATTCATGTGTCAAGGGAGTCCTTTGGTGAAATGAAATTATGTCTCCGCTCCAAAATCATCATGTGGTACAGTGTCCCACAGACAATACATTTTCCTGATGGAAAATGTGTTAGAATTGTTCTCGGGGGCGAAAGAAAAGAAGAATAGCAGAGGTAATCCAAGTAGGATTTGGTTCGTGCGTGTGTGTTTGTGCAGTTGTTTGTGTGATACACATGTAAATCATGAGTCAGACAGTCATGTTTCACGTCAGAAGAGGAAAATTGAACTTCTTTTTTTTTTTTAATTTTCACTAGCCTCAGTGTCAGAATCGCACCAGGACTGATTAGTCATGTGTAAGATACCAGCCAACTAGCCTTTTGGAACAGTACGGAGCTTGCAGTGCTGGTTGGTTACCTGCCAAAGTGGATGGTGGTGTAGACAAAGTGGTAATCCTCAAGACGTATTTTTTTTTCTTCTTTTTCTTGTGTGTTTTGCTTTTCATTTATTTTGCCAACATCTTTAGTGCCAAGCACACATTTCTGTGGTGATTCCAGAGTTCTTCAATATTTTCCTCTTATTTTAGGTTACTGTATAAACTGATGCTGCTGCTGGCAGCATAAAGAGCATCTGTTTCAGATGATTTTTCCCAGCAAATATGAAAGCTTTCACGAACAGAGGATGGGTAGTGAAGAGTAATCTAAAATAGCTATTTATATAAAAAAAATCCATTACACAAGAATGTATCCTGCAGTAGCTAAAATCCACAAGCATTTGGCTCGTGGTGGAACATCCGTCCTCACCACAATTGTCCCTCAAGATTAAGTTAAAGAGTAATTGTCTCAGTCTGCCTTCAGAGTTAGACTCCAAAGACCATCTTAAATGTATATACATAAGAGCTGAGCTCAAAACTGATCAAACTTGTTAAATATAGTAAATTCCCCGTGCAAACAGTCTGAGCGCTCCGAGAGAGCAACTCAAGATGGCACCACGCTGATCTCCGTGGGCAGGACGGCACAAAAAAAAAAGCTCGCCTGAAAATACCATCACACGGGTGCAGCGCTAGCTGTACTAGAATAGCACCTGCTAGCAGGCCCCCCGACGAGAGGGCAGGTGGTGATCTGGGGGAGAGCGACGGCGACGGCGGGCGAGTGTGAAAACGAGTCACACGGCGGCGCCTGCCACATCTGTAGTCTTTTTTTTTTTTAAGCCGTCTGATTATTCCAGCTCTCACCTTGAAATGCTAATGCTAACAGCGAAACAGCGACTAATAGACAGATTACATATTCTGAGGGCTTCGATTTGCATTGTTTCTAGTGTGCTCTCTCGCCCTTCCAGCTGGAGCTTAGCCGTAGACAAATCCACCCACTCACTGTTTAGTCTTTTGTCCTCCATGAGGATGTTTTCAAATGTCATCCTGATGACAAGCAATGTTGTGAGAGTAGAGGAGACCAGGGTGGCTGCTGCTTTTGTGTTACATGCTTCTCAATGGGACAGACAGGCGTGCACACAAACACACTGCGATCACACTGACACACAGCCATTCATTTGCTCTCATTCCCTCTCCGTCTCGCACTCACTTGATTGTCTCTTTTCCTTCCCTCTCCTCTCTCTCTCTCTCTCTCTCTCTCTCTCGCTCTCACACACTCACAGCACACCACATTGCTATCACTAAGACTGGCTGGATTAGCATAGTAATGTGCCTTGTTGCATCACACTGGCTGTAATCAATTACAGCCGGTCATCCAGTGTGTATAGCTGCAGACATTTACACTGGTCCGCTGTTTGTTAATCATGTCCAACAGCATTTCATCTTTAGACCCCTTCAGTCTGCTCTTTTAGGGGGGAAAAAAGAGGCCGGCATGAAAAACATCAGCACCAGAATTACTTTAAACGCTGAGTACAAATAAACGTCCAGCACAGGAATTTGTCTCGGTGGCACCGCTACACTGAAACTGAAAGTTCTTGCAATCTCTTTTCACTCTCTGTTGTACAAAGCAAAAGGGATATAAATGACTGAAATATAGCTGACTCTCGTTTTAATCCACCCACGGCGCGCCATATGTTTCTGGTAATTATATGTGCATTCAGATTGTTAAACCAACTAAATTGAGCAAATAAACACGGTCTTGTGATTTGTTTACACATGTTTTTATCCCAGATATTTATTGATACAGTCCGCTCTTTACTCCTGTATGTTTCGTACAGTTTTCAGTGCTATGAAAGCCTCTGAGCGATGTCTTTGACCTGAAGGCCATGAGAATATAATGTGCACACATCCTTCGTGAAGGTAGAGTCTAGGTACTTTTGGGATCCTTATTTACAGTCTTCACATAATCACTTGCTATCGGTAGTCAAACACTTCTCCACAAACACACACATGCATGAACTCCCTTTCTGTCTGCCTCATCAAATTGCATCCACTTACACTTAACTCCCCAGATAGCGTGTGTCTATTTGCCTATGTGTCTGACTACACGTCTGCCACAGACGTTGTGCAAGTTTTGACCTCAATTCATACCTGACTGCGTATTACAGAGTCTGCCGCAGCCACGGCACAGATTGTTCTAGATTGAAGAATCTCAACTTCTCCAGGTTGCAGACGACCGGAGCATTGTCATTCCAGCAGTGACACACGGTAACCTTTAAATGGAATCCCTGCCTGTCCATGACCGCCCGTGTCAATCGGGGCATCGAGGAGCCAGACGATCCAAATCTGACATTTGTTCTTTTAGTCAAGAATTGATCAGAGGAGGTTTTAGCCCTGGAGATATCCTCACTGGAAATAGGAAGTAGCTGGAATATCAGTGACAGAGCTGAAATATGAGCAACGCATAATGGTGCAGGTTTGATGTGTCCTCTTGTAAAACAAATCTGTTAAAAGTATTTTCCTGATTAACTTCCCTAAGCCTTACCTTGGACCATTACGTCCACCTAAAAAAAAAGTCAGTTTCAGTTTATTTCACTCTCAGGTGCATTTACAGCTTCACTAAAGCACATTGACCCAGCGCTCCTATCAAATAATCAGGAAACTCTGGTTAGTAAGTCTTTTCGCTCCTTAACTGCTCAGCTTCAGATTATGCACCCAATTAGCCGTTCTCAAGCTCTTTTTAGTACAGATTCCCCGTCAGGATTAAAAAAGCCTTTACAAAACTTACATGGAGACTTCACAGATGTCGCACAAATAATTAATGAGTAAACACCACTTTAGCACTTTATTGGTGTATTTAAATTAGCGGTTACCAAGGCAACCTATCTCCTCCTGGGGATCTATAGAAAGAGGAGAAATACTGTAAAATGTTGTGGGAGACTTTTAGCAGAAAGTAAGAGGATGTAAGGAAGGAGGACTGTGCACTTACACTCCCGGATTTAACTCTTTCATGATCTTGTACACATTTGTTTGTTTGTTTGTTTAAAATATGTTTTATTTAAGTATTTGTTTACTGCTGTATCGGTAGTCTGTGTTTTACTGCTAGATTATTCTTAGTGATAGTTTTAAACCTCAGATTTAATGCAGTGCTTTTAACTTTTATTTTGGTAACAGCAGATCACAGAGGGAGTGAATCTGGACGATGAGGTGAACTTGTAGCACATGCCCCACTTTATTTAGCCTATGTTGAGGTGCTCTTTAGCAAGGCACTTAACCTCTAACTGTTCCAGTTGAAAAGATTTTACTGCGGCGGTGCTGGCCAGGTACTCTCTGGTGTAATTGCAACAGCGAATGTCAAGGAGAATACTCATGCAGAGCGACCCTTCACTGAATGATAAAGGTTGTGTCGTGCAAATTGTTTTTATTTTATTTTTTTTATTAGTATTATTAATTAGCGCAAGTTGTTTTTATACTTGGGTATTTGCTCAACTCCTAAAGTAATCCTGGTGAAGAGTTTAAGACTTTAATTCATCCATTATCTGGAAACAAGAGAGACATTTTGTTTTAAATCTTTTTTTATTTGTCACCAAAAATAGACAAAAAAATCCAACAGTTCTCAACAAGAAGAGCATTTGCAATGCATGGTCAATCTGTCCAATTTCCCTGGCCCTTCCCCATAAGCCTGGAGGCATTTGGGTATTAATCTCTAAGAAGTGGCAAGAGTGGCAACAAGGCTTAATTCATTTACTTAAGAGCTTTTCACGTGGGGTTTAAAAGTTAATAGGACGATCACTCCGTAGTGCATTTGATTAAACCCTCTTAATTACCCCAGGTATAATGGGCTATTAGCAAAGGCCCAGTTGTAAAAGGGCAAGTGGGAGATGATTGTTTTTATGAGGTACTTTTTGTTCACCTCTTCCAATGTCAGGATTATACTGAATATTAGAATATAACCCAGTTCCTCTTGCACTGTGATACACATGGGAGCTACTGCTATTGTAGGGTATACTGTATTTGGGTGATTCTTTTGGCATTTGGCTGTTTGAATTTCATCTGTACTTTCTTTGAGACTTTTGGGATGCTGTTTTGTACCATCAATCATTTTACAGTTATTTGTAGACTACCCTTTTCTCCCATTTCTTTCCCCTTCTTCTCTCCAGGCACTTCCTCTTTAAAACGGGCACAGGAACGACACCTTTCTTCGGCGCAGCGGCCCCTGGTTACACCATGGCGACGGGGACAGTTTACTCCACACCGGCGCGCCCTTTGCCCAGAAACAGCCTGTCCAGAGGGGCTTTCAAGTTCAAGAAGTCACCCAAACATTGCTCCTGGAAGTGCACCGCCCTGATCGCCGTGGGGATAGCTGTGGTTCTGTCCATCATTCTCTGCTACTGCATAGGTAAGGCTGTGTGAGCGTTGTCAGATTTTGAAATCGCATAAATGAGGAGAATATTCACAGATTATTTGTTCACAAACACAGCCACATTGCAACATTTAGATCATGGGACATGATTAAGATTATCATATTAATGAGAGTAACACACCAGCTCCTGTAGTTTTATCTCCACACACACATCTCCTGAGTCAGTTGTAAGTCACAAAACGAGGTTGTTAGACTTGACTAACTTTAGACCTGACTCCCTGAAGTCTTCACTTAACGCTTGAGAGTTGAAAGCAAAAACAATTCATGACTCAAGTTTTGATTTGAGACTTCAACAAACTCTGTAACAATAAAAAATGAACAAGACGGCAACAGTCAGTCCTCGCATATTTAATTATTAGACCTGTTGGAACACAATTAAAACAGCTTTGAAATGAAAATGTCAAAACCATAAACCATGCCATTTTAATGACCAGCATTCAGACCGGAAAGGCTTTTCATCTTGACTTGTAATTAGTTTATAAGACTTACGAGTTGATGACTTGGACTTGCTGTCGAGGAGTTAAAGCTGGATTTGCACCCCAAAAGACTTTATGACTGCTTGTGTGTGTCTCTCTCTGTCTCTATCAGTCATACTCTTACAGTCTGGCCTTTACCCACGCAGTCTACCCAGCTCTTAATCTGTACTTTTGACAACCTGTTAGCCTCATCAGTTCAAGGCCACAGCTTTTTATCTACAGCTGTCCTTCAAACTTGCAGACTAGACCAGCTCCATGGTACCAATTAAAAAAAAAAGTCCTCTTTTCCTCCTCACAATGGTCCACTTAGAAGGCTCTGTCCCTGATCGTGTCTGGAGGCAGTTCGGGAGGTGAAAATCTTATCTGTAAACTGCTCACATTACCAGATATACTACGCTGAACATTTGTACCGGCCAGGCTTCCAGCTTAGACCAGCTTTCCTTTTGATTCTCCGGAGGCGCAATTCAGGGGAAAAAAACAGCCTAAATACCCGAACCCGGAATGCAGATATTCTTTCTAAGGGACAACACCGCGTGTAGAGCCGATCTTGTGCAAATTAATACCTGTTAGATGTCGACAGCATGCGATGTTTACATCTTAATAAACTGCATTTGGAACACCATCTATAGCGAGTTTATTGCCACTGAATACTTATTGTCAGATGTGAAGGTGCAGCAGAAGCTGTCACCTGTGTGCATGAGAACCAGTAGTTTTTGTGCCAGAAGCGACATATTTCTTTCAGTTCTAGGGAGAGAAAACATGACTCCATTATCTGCGGTGGCATTGGATAATCTTTAGACATGTCATCCGGTCAAACGGAACCAATGATAGACAAGCTGCCTAGAGTGAATGAAGCCGGCCTGCCTCTTAATCTGTATGAAGTTTGATCTCTGCCAGGAGTATTTCTATTTCACTGCCTTTTCCTTTTTGCAGAAATTGCAGATGTCCTGATATGATTCACTAGCGTCTGTCTGACTAAGCTCTCAGTCAGATATGCAGACAGGCCCCAGTGCAGTTTCCAACAAGACTTTCCTGTCTGTTTCCCTTTGACAGGGGACTGTGCATCATCCCCACACTTGTGATCCCCAGGTCAGAGAACGACAGCCAATTTATGTCCTCAGGGAGGGGGGGGTCCCGTTAAAACACAGCCAGAGAGGTTCAAATGGCCAACACAGATGGCAACGGTGAAATGAAACACAAGTTGAGGAGCTGAACTCAAACAAATATAACAAAGGAAACCGGCCCAAACACTCGAACTTTAAAGGAGACCTTGGTCCACAAAGCCTTTGTTGTACTACAAACACAACTCGCTCATTCTGACAAACAGGAAATACTTTTATCTCCGCCAGGAAGATAAACTAATGCTCATCCTCTCCTCCTCCTTTGGGCATTTTTTCCTATGAGAAGGCTTTCCAACATATTTTTTTTTTCTTCCACAGTGTGTCAAAGCTGACTTCTTGCTAACCTTTAGAATCTTGACCACAGCAATAAACTTGTTACAGATTCATCTCTCCTCATGCCTCCCCTTGTCATCCAAGCCCTTAATCTTTACACTGTGCCTTTCTCCCAGAGCGGATATATAAGTATTCATACAGCTTGGAGGCAGGGGGAAATGTGACACAGTTGTATAAGGAGAAATATGGGGTTGTTGGGAAGATCCTATAACCAGTGTTTTATTGGCAAATAGAGAGGGGAGTGCTCTCTTGGAGGAGAGGTCATAAATGTGCTATATCAATATCAATATTCAGAATCCCTTTATTGACTTAACTGTTTTGTTACTTGTTGCCATTCATGATCTTGTATCATAAAATTAGTATGGATTTATACGTACTCTTTATGACTTAGCTGCTCCTCTGTGCGCAGGAATCAGTTGCTATTTTTATTTGTACTTGTGCTCATGACGGATCCGCTCAGTTTACGTGGGGAAAACGAGCAGAAACAGTCATTTGTTCAGCTGTTGTCACTAACAGTTCTAGCAGATTGGATTCATTTACAACATTTTCATCCCAACAATCACAGACTTGTTTAATTGTAGACCTGTCGGATGTTTGGGAATTGTATTTTTGGCGTGATGCCAATGCCTGGTGTGTCGATGTGTGTGTGTGTGTGTCGATGCGTGTGTGTGTATGTCAAACAGATGCAGCCCTCTGCCACTTGCCTCAGGTGTCTGAGAGTGTTTCCACCACTTCCTCTCCCTTTCATCCACCGCCAATTCACCTGCCAGGTGCAATGACTCAAATAGCTACAATGTGCACTCGTACTTTAATACTTTTCAACTGTCAGCTCGCGCAGTCCCATTAGTACTAAGACAAACTCCGAGACAAACACAGGCACACCTGCATCTGTTATATGTTAAAATGGGAACATGCTTGGAGGTGACTCCACCTTATTACTCACATTCTTGACACACACCTCATGATATTTTAAAAAATAGTTCAAATATTTTTTTTTTTTTTATGGGATGAATTTGAAGAACGACGTGCAGAACAGTAACCCTGGCTGAACAACAGCAGCAATTCTGAAACTCAAATGAGGCGCAAACCTGCTGAGGTGAGGCTTTCCAGTTCCAGCTCTGCAAACTAGCCTGATTGGAAGGATTTCAGTAATTGTTCAGATAGAGGGAGGCCAATCAGGACCGAGTCCAGCTTTGATGCTCTGATTGGATGCAGAAGCAGCATGTGGATTTTTTGCAAGCGCTCTTTATATTGAGCAGCACACACAGGGGTCTTTAAAGGATGTATGAATTATTTTGTGATTTTGTAAAATTGCATCTCGCAGATTTCTAGTTTAGGAAGAAACTTATTCCCTGAAATCTTGTACCACAAGAATTAAATTGATTAGAAAATGAGAAAATCAATTTTGGTTTATTCATTTGTTTTTCACTGAAAGCTTGTTGATTTAAGTTGTTGATATGGTGGGCACGTTTGATTTTAATAAGGACATATGAGTTACCAGAGGAGAGTGGATGGCTCCACTCATCAGTGATGAGTACTGTGATTTGTTTTTGATAGTAAACTTATACTAATAAGGAATTCTAGAAATCTCGCTGAGCCTAACAGAAGGTGACATTGAGCTTGCTTCAATTGCCACAAGACCAAACACAAAACAAACCCTGTCCTTGTCAATCTTGTCTTAGGGATGTTGTCGTTCCATTTGAGTTGGTTGGAGACACTATTCCAGAAAACAGGAACATCTTAGCCATGCTCTGAGCTGTGAGGCTTATATCGAGGAGTCCCCCGGGGACGTTTCTGGGGAGATGTGCAGGCAGGTTCCAGCATAAAACAATGTTTATCTCAATAATTTTGAGGCTGTTGAGCTCCAAGTTGTTGTTGGCACACCGTGACTCCAGATGGGACACCTCTCTCTGTGGTAAATGGACTAATTATGCTTGGTGACGAAGGCAATCAGAACGGCATCCTTTGCATATTTTAACAGAGAACACTATAAAGTTTTATGCTCATTTATATTTTGTAATGCCTTTGGTTGTATATCTGAATAATAATATTTATTAATCCTTTAAAGAAGAGATACAACTTTCACCTGTAGCATAATTATAGCACCGTGTTCCAGGTAACAACACCTCTGAGAATCATGTGAACAAGATGGGGGGGAGAATTAGCTGTGAGAGCAGCCAGAAGGATTTTCTGGGGCTCATGTTACATTTTCCAGTGCAGAAGTGTTCGTGCCTCTGTACACTAAATACCATGTGAATGTCACAGCTCAAACAAACATGTTGTAAACTTACAAATTCAACCTCCTATTCATTATCATTGGAGGTGTTCCACAGGGGGAATTTGGACTTTAGAGATTAGAGGCTAGCTTTTCCAGCTTCTCGCTCAGGAAGAGAATTGCTCATGGCCCATAAATATTAATTGAACTGGCCTAGGCTGCAGGAATAACTTATGCAAATTCATAAATTGAGGGCCATTCACCTCAAAGCAATTTGTTGATGAGGTAAGTGGGGATTCAGGCCCTGGTGCACTAAGAGCGGTGAAGAGGGGAAGGCTCTTGGTGGTCCTGTGCTGTGTGTGATACACAAGAGCCCACCGCCACACACAGTTTGCTTCCTGTTGGGAAAGCTGGCACTGCCTGGAGATGCGAGTGCAGAATGTTTAGCTGTGGAGGGTGTCCGGACTTATCATGTTAAATGAACCACAATCAGGAACCAAACCGCTCGAGATGTTTTTAGACTTTGACTTCTACTCTACAGCCAGCGGGAGGCTGACATTTGTGGGTCAGGGTGAAATATTTTTTACCGTTATCGGGCAGAATATTCACTGTACCATATGTGCATGTGCAACTAGCAACAGGGATGAAAAGGATGCACTTGTTAGCTACTTTCACTATCAGCTCTGATGTTTTTTGTTTGTTTTTTTTAAACATGTTTAATTAGGAATGTTATTGATTAAAACTATTTTAAAAGGCATTTTAATATCTTACAGTCTGATGTGTTAATCACAAATGCTGTACAAGCACACGTGTCACACCTATATAACAGTTTTCAAGTATCTTAACTAATGTTAAGTTATTAGCATTAGTTAGTATTAACATTGTTTGTTAAGTTATCAATGATACCTTAGCTGACTTGGCTGGAATTTTTACAATAAAAAATAAAATTATGTATTGTAGCACATTTCTGGAAGGACTGATCTGGCAGGCAGTTTAGATCAGGCAGTGGCAAACATGATAAATATTACATGCTAACCATTAGCATGTTAGCATTGTCATTATTAGCATGTTAGCATGCCATCTGGTCAAAGCACCACTCTGCATTAGTACAGCCTCACAGAGCTGCTAACAGTGTCGGGTAGTAACTTTTTACATGTACTCACAATTACATAATCAGATTACAAAAATAAGTAACTATAATCAGCTCAGATCACATTGATTAATATAGTCATTGTACTCAACCCAA
This sequence comes from Argyrosomus regius, assembly GCA_946959425.1. NCBI lineage: Eukaryota > Metazoa > Chordata > Actinopteri > Sciaenidae > Argyrosomus > Argyrosomus regius. Next base: position 23,970,157 of record OX336893.1, on the reverse strand, counting down.
AGCATCAACCACAGATGACATACAACCATGCTGACAACAACTATATATAATCCAGTGGATTACGTTAATAATTACAAATGTAATTTGTATACAGTAACTGACTACACTTCAAAGTTACCCAACACTGGCTGCTAGCATGACTGTAGATTCTTAGTATCATCAAAAGACATAAGCGCATTCAAAATAACATTTGTATCTTCAGCTGTAAGGCAACAGCCCCAGTGTTTAAGAGCACTGTCTGTCATCTCATGTCTCTTTGTGATAAAGCGCTGTGTCTGTCTTCTGCCAGTCAGCTTAGAGAGATTTTTCTCTCAACATTAAAAGGGTTCTTTTTTTTCCAAAATACTTAATGCTAATTTCTGTAAATACAGGTTTTATTAAATAAAAGATTATACCACCTTTTATTCTTTAAGTAATAATTTAACCCGCTTAAATTTCATGCATTTTGCAGGAGTAGGTGTTTCAGGTGGAGGGTGTTTCACTTCAGGTTAATGCTCCGTGTCCTCAGTTGATCTCTGCAATTTGGGTTCCAGCTCAGCACACAGTGTTTTCTAAGGATTCTGGAGAATTGGCTCAGTTTTAAGCCACCAACATGTTAGTCTAAGAAATGAAAATATTTACACAGCGAGCAATTAGAAAAAGTTGTCATTTATTTGTGGGTGTTTTACAGTTTAACTAGGCCAAGGAGAATGTATGTTTGGAGACAGTGTTGGGGAGCAAATGAGAAAATCTTGAGAGAATTCAGTCAAATTCTTGGCGAGTTGTATTAAGTTGTAGATTTTGTATGCGTTTGTCTCCGCTGCCAGTGAATTTGTACAACGGTACTAAAACAGATCTATATCTGGCTGAAGATGGAGAAAGATTCATAACATTTTTTTAAACTATATATCGATAGCAACAGGAAATCTCATTGCCAGAGCAAATATGTGAAACAAAAACACAACAGAAGTGCACAGATCTCGCAGGTTTTCACATTGGGAGGTACTGTCAGACTAGTCTATTCACAGTGTTCAGAAAAGTCAGACTTGTCAAAAATATCGATGGACCAGTCAGCATTAATTTCTGTTGCTGGTTTGTTGCACCGGCAACTGAAATGGATTCTGACACTGAGGGTGATGCTGGGCGGTCATACATTATCACTCAATGTTAAAACAAAAGGCACTTTTTGATTGGAATTCAAGGCTACAGAGCACCTATTCATTTCAGCTACCAAGGACAATGCTGCATATATTCTCACTAAACTGATGCCAAGTATATTCATCAGCAGGCTTTAAACAAAACACATGCCCTATTTTTTAACAAGGCACCGATTGATACAGTGTCCATACGAGTTTTCCATTTCTCTTTTGGTCTCCTTCACATTTGATATTCTCTCTGGCCCTACATCCACCTCTCAAGTTATTTGCTGCAGTCAATATCCATCTTCCCAGCGAGGGGCGGGTGTTGAAGAAAAGTTCCTCCCGCAGATCAAATGGACGGAAATCAAGATGCTTCCTCAGCATGTTCCCTGGCTGGTGACTTTGAAGGAGATTGGCCCTCTCGCTGCGCTCACAGAAGCACCTCAGTTTCCCAAAACAACAAGAACACGGTTTGATTGCATCCAATGCTGTGACAATAAAGCAGGTTGGCTGAATGAAAGCCAGACACAGTTTAGTTATGTAAGAGAACTATGGGAGTGTTGCAGCATCTTACCCTCTCACTTCCTCCTCCTGCTGTGACTGTCTGTCTCAATAAACTGCCTTACACTTCCTTAAAAGTCTCACACTTGCTCTCTCTCTCTCTCTCTCTCTCTCTCCCTCCATCTTACTCTTCCACACACATGTAGCTGCATCTCTGCGTCCTCCCTACTTTGTATTAGCCTCATAAGTTCAAGACTTCTCCAGTGTATCTTGTCTTCTTGTCTGAAGCGAAAGCTTTGTGTCAGAACAGAAATTCTGCTCTCTGTGATGCAGTAGCTGTTTGTGTGCAGACACTCTGGCACATTAATGAACAGTGATCCCCACGGAATCATACTAGAGCAACAGGGTTCCTAAGTATTGATTGAAATGACTTTGTCTGGCCTCTATCGGTGTTGTGTTTACACAAAAAGCCACCCATGGCAGACTAGCCGCAAAAAGCAAAAATGTGAACTGAAATGTTGGAAGTTGAACTGTTTTTTAAAATTCTTTCTCTGCCTGTATTGGATCCATCCATTGTGCTCTCCCACAGGTCTTTTGTGCTTAAGTGGCTTGATTGTTTTTGTGCGGCTATTTGCTTATTTGTTTATCCATTTCTACAAGCCCACGCAGCTTTTTTGTGTATTTCACAGCAATGCACCTTTTCGGCCTCAATTGGCAGCTCCAAGAGTTGGACAACCAGCCTGCATTTGAAAACGGAGGAGTTGGGAAGACAGGGCCCACTCAGTCGAGCGTAGTGACAGCTCTGGCTGCTGACGGTGAGGAAATAAAAGACTGACATCTGAATTAACTGCTAATTAACTTTTACAGTATTAATGAATAAGATTAATACTATTTATTATTTTTGTTGGCTTCCCTGTGTCTTAAAAAACTTGTTTGGGTCAAGGTTACTGACATCACTTGTTGAATACATTGTGCTATCGGGGTAAGATTTTTCTTTTCAGTTATGAAAATAATAAACACTTTAGTGGCTTAAAATGCGCAGTTGCTCTCAACTTGAATGAAAACAACACTACCTGTAATTAATAGTTTTGAAGTCAAATGCTAATTTTAAAAAAGGATCTTTAAAGTACCAACATACAAATGAATTAAATCAAGGAAAGGCTCACATGCTGACTAAGAAAGACAAATTGCAACAATAAACCATTTGGCCCCGTGAAGAGTCAAATGTTGGGTACTCGATGCCCAGCCAGCCTTTAGCGTTTTTTGGGATCTTTCACCTTCTGAATATTAATTGATTTATTCCAAACAGCTTTGTAGATGCCTAATCATAATCTTGGACCATTGTGTATTCAACAACAAGTTGGCAGGCAATCTCAGCTCACCTTTACAGCAAAAGCCACCAAATTAATCTCTAAGCACACGCAGGTATTTAGAATGCATGGCCACGAAAGCATTAATTGAGTTGAGTAGGCCAGGCAAAAGCTCAATTGTTTAAACTCGGCTAGATTTAAATCCTCATAAGTACTGCTAATTAAGATAGCATGAGGCAGGTTTTGGACTGTTTAAAGGCAATCAATAGCCGGCTATTATTCTCCCCAGAGGTAAACTTGGCTTCCAGTCTTCACTTTGACTGAACCTAAAGTGACAGGCAATGGCCTCATTACACACACAATACTGAGGGATGCAAATAATGGAGGTCTGGCACAAACAGATAGACTCACGGCTACAGTATACACAGGGCCACGCAATGAAACACTGCTTCCGAGATGCCGGAGCAAAGGTTGAGTTATTATGTTGCAGGACAACTCTGCATCATCCACGTAACAACTTAAAAGTCATTGCCACAGTAAATTGTAAAGAGCACAGCTGTGTACCTACTGGAGCTTCAGTGGGCGAGGGTCTGAAAAGGCTTTACAGATTTCTCTTCTTAACAATGAAATCTGTTCCTGTAATAGCACCTCGCAGCCTACTGTTTTTCATGTGAGCATGAGTCATATTAAAACTGGCCATCCCTCCATCTTTGGCGCTGTAAGGACACAGTTTAAGGACATGGTTCGCAAAATTGTTTTGATTTGCTGTTATTGCCCTGGCAATGTAGCGCTCAGTATATCTGACAGATTCCATTTAGACCTTATCTGAGATGAAGCCTCACTCTGAGTCACCAGCACTAGAGAAAAAAATGGGAGTTGCGGCCTGTTAGAGTCTTATAAAAAGCCAATTATATTTAGTCTTTTTTTTTAGGTGAGCAGTGCATCATGGACTACAGGGAACCATTACTTTTAATCCTGTCTTGCTTGGTCATCGCTCATTTAGGAGAGATATGAATATGTTATTGTTAAGTCCCTGCTTGAATAAGATTACACTGGAAAGCAAGATAAAATGCAGCATATACTGATATCCAGACATCAAAGACTTACACAAAACCCAATACTGTATTTGCGATGTCAGCACTGATGAGTGTGAAGGTTTTACTTGATGGCATGAAAGGCACGGTGATGACTGATTTATACCATATCACCTTAACGGTGTTGTTTTGATCTGTGTGGCACCTTACATAATCTGGGTGGGGTTGTGTCTCTGTCTTCTAGGAAGGACCAACGTGCTTCATCAGGAGAACAGCTCCATTGACACCGGACAGGTCGACATAGGGAAGAGGGCGGGTCAGAGCATCCCACCAGGGGTGTTCTGGCGTTCTCAGCTGAGCATGGAGCAGCCACGCTTCCTTAAGTTCAACATCTCGGTACAAAAGAATGCACTGATTGGAGTCTATGGACGAAAGGGGCTTGCACCATCGCACACTCAGGTAAAGCCGTTTCTTTAAAGTGTGACACCATATTACTCTTTAAAGTACAACTATGTCATCTCTGAGAGAGAATAAATCAATTTTCAACTCTGATTCATAAAGAATAAAATGTGTATTTTCTTAATTAAATACCTTCAAGGGTATTACAGCTATAGCTTTACTTGTTCGGATATGACCAGAAGCTTATGTCTAATGTTAGCTAAAATGATCAAACTCTGTTCTCCACTTGAGCTACTGTTTTACATTTTAGCATTTCACAGATAAATTATTATTCCACTAGTAGGCAAACACTGGGTAATGGCTGCATTGCAATCTCCTCACATCGCCCTCACCTTTCTAGTGTAAAGGAGAAAACACTTGAAAGGCCATGTCTAGAGTCAGTATTTAGTTTTTCTGTTCTGGGCGACTGTAGAAACATGGTGTTTCAACATGGCGACCTCCATGAAAGAGGACCTGCTCCCACTGTAGATATAAAAGGAGAATTTTTAAGTTACAAAAATAAAGATTCTTATTATACATGCATGAAACTATAGTTATTAATATTATATTCCATGTCTGCCTTATTCTAAAAATAAAGGTCCCAAATCTTACACACTGTACTTTTAAAGGGCCTAAAATATGTCAAACACACGGCATACTGTATTTATCACTTTATAAAGATGTGATGGTGAATGTGTTGCATATAAGTCCGGCATGAACTTTTGTTTCAGCTCATTTTTGCTCTTGAAAATTTATCAGCCTGTGTAGCTGCTAAATGCTTCACTATCTTCTCCAGCGAGTCACTGTCTTTGTCTGTCTGCCAGGTGCTTGGTTAAGATGCAGCAATTAAACTATTTCACTATTAAACACAGTTTAAAAGGTGACTGTTTTAAAACCACAAAGGCTCAGCTGCACCGAGTGTTTCTGTCTTACAATCAATGATGTAGCAGTGAGTTAAGACTTTGGCTTTTCACTGCAGTGTACACCAACAGCAACAGAGCAGGAATAGAGGAGGAACAGGAAAAGAAGTAGTGCACTGTAATAAATTAAACGCTCCCCAACGACATGTAATCTCCTCAAGGGCAAGTCCATTTACTGGAACTGCAAAAATCAAACAAACAGAAATGGCATATCTGATTTTATACATTCATGATGTTGTGAAATAAATAAGTGCATTATAACCATGAATTTTAACTCTAACCATGAAAATCTATAATCACTGCATCCCCACTGGGTAGTGTGTTTTTCAGAGCATTATCACTAGAAACAACTGCTTGCTGTGTCCGGAAATGACCCCGGTGAGAATGGTGAGACTGAACCAAAACAAGTTGCGGGTTGTAAAACCAAAACAGCGAGCTACTGTAAAAGAGGATAAAATACTCCACAGGTATGAGGTGAACTGAAGGTTTAATAATAATAATTCTCTGTGGATGAATCAGTACAGGAGACATTAAAATGTAGCCTTGTGATCAGTTCTAAGGATGTAAAGAAGCCATTTCATTGTGTCTTTAAACAGTTTGTTAAAAATCAGAATCAAAACTGTTCATTAAAGTAGGAAAACGGCATCAAAGAATATTAATGTATATCATGTACTTATTGAAATATCGGGACATGTGTGTATTTGAAATCGGGCACTGCTTTAGTTTCAATTATCTCCTTTCAGCTTCAACTCGCCTGTGTGTCTGTGCTTGTATTTCACTTCCACTAAACGTCTGCCATTTGCAAATTGAAGTGTTTCCAAAATGTGTCTGATGTGTCACTTAAATGACATTTCTGGGCATCCGAATGTTCAGTGTCTAGTGATGGTGATGGAAGCACTCAGACAATGGCTATTTTCCACCACACTTGACTGTGAAAGCTCTTCCCTTCACCTTCTTGACATTCTCTCTTAGTAAAGACGGGCTTCACTCAAGTGTAGACAGTTAGGGCCACTCTTTGATTGAAGGAAGGCCGATGCGAGTGACAACAGGTGAGCTGAATTGCACTTTCAAGGTGAAAAAAGGAAGCCCAACAAAATCAAAGACCTAAAGGTACTAATTAACAAGACACTACTTTTATGTCTCAGGCAATTGTTGTACAGACACTCAAGCTCGTCAATGCTGGACACTATGTCTATTGTGACCAAGTCTAAATTACGTACTGTTCAGGGACCAGGAGAACAAATCAATGCATTTACTTAACTGAGCATGAAAGACCCCAATGAGAGATATTGACTGTTCGTTGTATTCACTGCTTGGAAGACAAGACAACCTTAAGTGCAACAGCCTTTCTTCCCTTCTCAAATATAGACTTCCTCCATCTGCTATTGAGTGTCTGTCTGTGTTGATACAAACCAAACAAGTTCAAAGAAACAAACTTTTGTAGTTTTTTTTTTTTTTTTTTTTCTGAAGAATTTGTACTCGTTTGTTATCAAGTGCCAGACTAAGTTCACTCAATCTAAAAGGTGAAGAATTTGCAGGCTCAGAGCGTTCCTCCTCTCTCCGTGGGGCATCCAGCGGTCTCTCCATGCTTGGTCTCTCGCCTGTTATTCACTGGTATTGTTGGATTGAGATGAGTTTGGGGGGCCTTTTCACCGGCTAATCGAGATGTATGCACTTGGCCAAGAGGTTTAGGGCTCATGGGATGAACTGTTTTATTACTTCCCCCTCAAGCCAACAACACAAAGAAGTCAACTTCCGCCAGGTTAATATCCCTCCCTTGCCCCTCCGCTCTACTCAAAGGGGTTTAAATCACAGTGTTGACTTCACCTGCCCCTTACTTAATGCTCTCTTTCCTGTCGTTTGCAAGTCAACTGAAAGGTTGCTACGGTCCATGTTTGTCACATTCCTGAGCACCAAATCCGGTTTTAATATATTTTCTTGTCCCCTTTTTCCAAACATTTCGACGTCCATTGTGTTCCGGTGAGGGTGGATGTTGTGCACATACTGATTTAAAGCTGCATTTGTACATTTTCAGGCAGAGAAGAACAGATAAAATGATGACATATAAAAAGCAATGACATATAAACAGCTTTTTAAGTAGGTTTGCTCAAGTGTTAGCAAATAGTTACAGCCCTATACCTCAAATTTGGTGTTGTGCTTCGGGCATTCAGACATTTACTCTCTTAGCTCTGCTTAGATCTCCAACAATCCTTGAGAAAAAATATCTCTAGAAGTTACCAGCCAGTTTCTAACTTTGTCTGTCAGCCATTTAGCACTGCTGAACAGGTAGTGTACTGTACAGTGAGTTAAGCGCTGGCTTTCTGCTATAAACAGCTTCCTGCCGCTCCTGGATATTGGGTTTGTGAGGGCTTTTGATTTATTACAGGGCCGTGAAACAAATACAATGAGCTGAAAGAGACTGAAAAGCTCAATAGAGCTGCAGATTTAGGTTGATATTGGGATTTTTTTTTTTTGTCATATTACACACTCTATGTAAAAAAAATCTTGATTATTGCTTTAAACAAATGTTGAATTGCTATTTGTAGTATTGTGACGTATTTATGTTTCCAATTTGAAGGTTTTTATGAGAAGAAAAATATTAAAAACCCAACACCAGCATTTAGGAATTTGCCCATATTGTATGATGTTGAGGGGAGGACTCTTGCTGATCTGCAACAAAATGAGGTGCTTTGCATTCCATCCTATTTCTCACTCAGTGATTATTGTGTGCAGGGTCCTCCTGCTGCAGGAAACAGAACATTTTGATGTGAATTGCTACCTCCATCTGAAAAAAAAAATGGTATTTTTAAATTAATCTTAAATTAAAATGACATGACACTTATTTAAAAAGGCATGAGTCTGGTACACATTTGGATGTTTTTATTTAAATTCCAGTCAATGGCTTTGCAGTTCATCAAAGCTCCTGCAAACAGCCTCATCATTGGATTTAAATCCAGGCTCTCCTAAAAAATCATCTACAGTGCCAATCTGTATGCATCACACTCCTTAGCAACCCACAGATTCTTTTCCATCCTGAGTCCTCACTATAGGCTCAGTACATCTGTGTATCTACCAGCAGCTTTAGCCAGGGGATCTGTCTGCATCTGCTGTGCTGCTCTGCAGCCTATAGCCTGTTTGGGGATTGCTGGTATGTGTTACACTGTTTTCTGCTGCAGTGCTCTGTATCCTACAGCTTCAGTCAAAATGAGGTTCAGGTGTTGAGCAGGTGCACTGAGAGCAGATGCACCGCTTTACTCGTTTCACTTGGCAGGGATGACTCGTTACTCCTTGTTTACCCCGTAAATCAATGTTTGTTTGAAAAAAAACATAGAGAAACTGTTATCCTGCAGCCCCAACATATAGGCAAGAAAATAAACCTGAGGTATACATTGTTACATTTATATGTATCATATACTGTCTATGTAGTTTGTATACTATACTGTATACAGCGCATCTGGTAAAAAAAAAAAAAAAACTCTGACCTTACCAACAAGGGCATGTTTGCTTTGAATTAATGCAAGTCAATTTACCAGCTTAATCTACTCGGTATCTATACTGTACTTCAGTGAGTAGTGAGTCCTGGGTATTAAAAACAAACAAGAAAACAATCAAACATTCAAACAACATCAATCAAACATTAGTAACCGTTTTCACAGTCTGTAGATCAAGTGTATCAATTATGTATTGACTTTAATTAGAAGATGAATCAAGCTGTGTATAGATGCCATTAAAGTGTGTCCTTGTATTTGTATTTTGTGCAGGTGCACTAGTAGTAAAAAAAAAAAACCCTCTGAATTTTAAGCATCTACCTCTACGCAGTACCTTATCAATGTTCATTTAACAGATTATAATAAACACATTGCCAGAGTCTTTTTAAGTGCACTCCTGTCAGAGTTAACAGTGTATTTTTTGGAATATTTTTGAGCGTTTACCCCAGAGCCATATCGGCTCTATCAGCATACAAACAACTCTCCAAACAACATCTATCAACTCCAAATAACTGTCAGTGAAAAATCAACATTTATTATACTTGAATATTTGCTGTGTACACAAACGTGTTCTGGTTGTGTCTTCCATTACGACTTTGAAGAGTTCCTCTCAGACTGTTAGGGAAATCACCAGAAGAGCTGCATTCAACAAAAGAAAAAGCTTTTTGCACTCTCTTCACTGTCTGATTGAATTAGACTGTCATTAAAATAGCAATCATGTGCATCTGTCGGAATCTGTTCTGGGTGGGATTTTTTTTTCCAGTATGACTTTGTGGAGCTACTGGACGGCAGCCGACTTATCGCCAAAGAGCATCGGGCTCTGAGTGAACCAGAGACAAGGGGCCGACTGGATCATCCAGTCACCGTCCACCAAGCGGGATTCATCCAGTACCTGGATTCAGGGGTGTGGCACCTGGCGTTTTATAATGACGGGAAGAACGTGGAGACAGTGTCCTACAACACCATCATCCAGGGTAGGAGGACGCACATCTGCTGGCAAAGCTAATGAGTGCGACTGGAATGATGTGTAATGACATGTTTGGAAGACTTTAATTTCCTTAAACAGCTGTGCCCGCATGAACAAATAGTTCACCACACAAACAAGCTTTTTAAACTTAGAGCCACCTAGGAGGCAGATCTAGGTTTTCATTGTATGGTAGTGGATTATTGTGCTCAACACTATAATACGAGACCATACACGGCATTGATCCTTCCCTCCTAACAACCTCTTCAGTGTTCTGAAGTCTGTGAAATTTCCTTGTGGGTTTTGAGGTAGGAAAAACACTAAGGTTGAGTTAACGTTTTTTTCTTTTTCTATTTCCTTCGGGGAGTTCCATTGATCTGGCTCTAGAAATACAAAGGTATTGATGTGTGAGGTCAAAATTGCCTGGGTCCGACACCGGCTCAATGAACATCCAATACAAGCCAGAGTAATAACAAAAAAGTTTGCCCTCTTAACGCCGATCAAAATGAGGGTCCTGGTCCTTTGGGGGTGCCCTTTTATGAGCGATGGTCTGTTGAATGAACAAAAGATCTGTCTGTAGGATATGTCAGATTAACTTCAACTCAGAGAGGATTTCAGCTGTAAACACTCAAGAGATCGCATGGCTTGTGTGGGCATGATCAGTCATTCAAGGGGTTGAGGGGGGGGATGAGGCGGTAGAGGACACACGAGGATAGGAAAATGTGTTGAGGAAATGGAATTATTTGGTCTAATTTAAAATGCCTGTGTGGCTTTTACTTAACATGGCTTAGATGGGAACAGCCAAGCTGCACTGTACATGTTATGGAGGCTTAGACCTTAGTGGGACATGGACAAATAACTATAAATGTATGCCATGCCCGATACGAGTACTGCAGATAAAGGATGCTTAGAAAGCCGAGATTCATGCAGGAGGGAAAAAGATAAGTCAGTATCTCGGTCGTCTTACGGTATTTCTTTAAACTGTACAGTTGTCAAATGTTATATTAAGGAAGAAATTCATATTTGCTCTAATATGACAATTTGATGAGTTATTAATAGGTGGACCTGCTCATTGCTGTACCCACAGATTCTGTCACAGAGTGCACACACAACTGCTACGGGAACGGAGAGTGTGTGGCGGGATCCTGTCACTGTTTCCCAGGATTCATAGGGCCGTACTGTTCCAGAGGTAATTATTAAGCTCATTTTTTACTCTTCTTCAGTCTATTCAGCACACGATAACATTTTTTAAAATATATTTGGGATAACTGAGGGTCAGATACCCCCGCACAAGGCTAATGGAATTTTGTGTATGGTGCCCAAAAAAAGAATATATTACAGTGTCTTCTACAGCTAGATCGATAAGTTGTCTGTGCTGATATATTTGCCAATATTAGCCTATTACAGATATATTGATATTGGCATATGCCTCAGCTGATAAATAACAAGAAATGCCAGTGCAGAAATGCTATAATTACTGTATGTGATCATTTAGAAACACTGTCACCATAACATTTGTCTACCAGAGAGCAATGTGACTAATTTAAGACATCCTTATCAATAATACATGTTTTTGTAAAAAGAGAAGAGAATATTGGCCAAAATATAGTTGTTGGATCTTTGTGACTCTCTAAAATAAACATTATCAGTCAGGCACTGTTGTACCTACCTGTGGCTATTTTCATTGAAGCTACTTTAAACCAAAAATGCGGAAAACTGTTCTATTCATTTAATGGATTCATTAAGCACTGCCATTACATCGCTGTGATGGCCAAAATCTTACAGGTGGATTTCTTGGAAAATCTGGGCACATAAAACCAAAGCCAGATAATGAACCACTGAGTTTAAAGGAAGAGTCTGGCATTTTTGCAAATACCCTGATTCCTGTTCTAGTCCAACACATAAACCATGTTTACTGTATGCTTCGGTTTGGGTACGGCTTTAACAAACAAGATCTAACAAGTCCATTAGTGAGCTTTAGTGGTGCCGCGAGGCAGATTTTGTTACTTTACCAGATGTGACAGTGGTATCAATCTTTACATTTAACGCTCAGCAAGAAAACGAATGAGAGCATTTCCCAAAATGTTCAACTCCATTTCACATTGGTAGCCCTGTAAAAGTAATGCCACAATCAATTATATTTTCACATTTTACCATTTTGGAACATTCACTCTTTTGTCTTTCCACAGCTGCCTGTCCGGTCCTGTGCAGCGGTAATGGCCAGTACACCAGGGGGCGCTGTCAGTGCTACAGCGGCTGGAAGGGCACCGAATGTGACGTTCCGGCCTCCCAGTGTATCGATCCTCAATGCGGTGGACACGGACTGTGCGTGGCGGGTAACTGTGTGTGCAACACCGGCCACAAAGGACCCAACTGCGAACAAGGTAAATGGGGGGGGAATGGGGGAGGGGTCTTCCCATTGGATTGGAAGCAGCTAGATGCAACATATTTCTGTGTGAAGCCCCAGGGGAATTGACACAGTCCATTGGTGAAACAATCGGTGTTTTCAACTCCACCGAGCAGATAATGCTTTGGATGTTGTTATTGATACCGTGTGTATAAATTAACTCCCTCTTAGTGTTTAGACCACATAAGGATACAAGCTGGAACAGATTGTGCAGTGCCCATTGATGCAGTCACCTATTGGAATGCACCACAGCTGAAGACACCTGTTAAAATCGATCAGTCAGTGGCATCTGCTCCTCCGTTTATTGAGAAGGAGCTTTTTCTTCTTTCTTGTCAACCCTCTTCACCTCCCCCTTCACTTGAGTGCATTTAACTTTATTGATCCTCGTGCAGACAAAAGACAATTATCAGCTCAGATTTACATGTGCGGTTGACCTTACATATGAAAGGCTATTAAGTTCACTAAATGAATACATTGCGGTTTTCTTTGAAGTAAAGCAATATGGGAAGGAAACAGATATGGGAGGAGGTAGCATTTGTAGTTCCGAGCTTGTATGTTAGAGAGCCGCTGTGATGAATTGGTTCAGGTAAATGATCAATATCCAGTGTCCATGTATATATGGAAATGTACAGAGCAATCAGCCCCAGAGGTGGCACAATAATGCTGTTGCAAATTATCCCTTGTGAGTAATGAGATGATTGTGTTGGTCATAATTACCAATTATTAACTTAGATCAGCGAGTTGATCTGCAAATTGTTAATAGTAATTGATTATATCTGTCTAGACACTAATTGTGCTCCTATTCCTAGTGCCTATAATGGAGCATAATTATGCTGTCAGTATATTGGAAGTACCCTATAATATACCGTTGGAGGAGCTAGTTGAACATAGGGTGGAAAATTACTACCAGCCACCACTAAACACTGCAAAGTATTCAGCTGTGGCTCACTAGCCATTATCTGACACTGGAGCACTTCCACTCACTCACAGAAAAATGATTTTGGCTGGTGGCAGAGTTGCCAGTAGCCAGGGTAAATAAGTAGGTTTGATATCCTGTCTAGAAGTGGTGAGCTAACATCGCTGTTGTCCTCCCTGTGTGTCCTCAGTGGACTGTGTGGACCCGATGTGCTCCGGTCACGGAGCCTGTCATCACGGTGAGTGCCACTGTAACCCGGGCTGGGGAGGGATCAGCTGTGAGATCCTGAAGAGCACTTGTCCAGAGCAGTGCTCCAGTCATGGCACCTTCAACACTGACTCTGGAACCTGCGTCTGTGAGGCTAACTGGACAGGGGCCGACTGCTCCATAGGTCAGAACACCATCATTCTCTTTTCATGACTTAAGGTTACTTTGTGTGGCCTTAAGGGCTGTAACTAAAGATTATTTTCACACTTTCTTAAAACCCAAATTGGCTTCTTCAAATTTCTTGTTTTGTCCTAAACCCAAACATTAAATTAACATTACATATGACAAAGAAAAGCACACATTTGAGAAGCTGGGATTATACTAATATTTGGCTTTTTAATCGGAAACTCATTAATCAATGAACCATTTCAGTTTCAATTTTCTGATGGCAAAAGTTTTGAGAAGAAATGTGGCAATCTTCATCTTCCTCCTTTTTTTTTTTGTCTCTGTTGGTACTCCCACTTACGCTGCCATAGTTGATTTTTTAAGTCTACAAAAGGGCATATTGATCTACTTAGAGCTGTAATCTGCAACATCTTTTTTCATGAATTCATTTATTTAACAAATCCTTGCAAACGGTGCACGAGGATGTCTTTTTTTGTTGACTGTCTTTGCAGATAGTGTTTGAGTTTCTCTAAATAATTGGCACTAAATTCTTTCAGAATTTCTAATAAACTCCCCCTCGCTGCGCGCAGACACCGCAGACACCAGGTGTCCGCAGCAGCAGGTGTATGAGCCGCTATTAACAAGATGCAGGTTGAAATAAAAGATCTTTCTTATACAGTACATTGTGTCTACATATGGGTGTCTTGTTAAGACACTTAACATAATTATTGTGCTTTGGTAGCCAAGAAATTGATATAAAGTGTGAAGAGTAAAATTGTTTATATGCTTTAATATGTAATGCTGTGAAAGAAAATCACAACTTTAGGGTATTTATCATCCCTGTTTTTGAAATTTAGTGAACATCTGAGAACAATTTGTTTTCCTAAATGAATATGTCACATTTTGAAATGAAACACTTTGAAAAATAGAGACAGTCAAATCAGTATCTTTCAGCTTCCCCCCATAGGTGCACATGAAGGAAACAAAATTATTAATTGAAAAGTCTGGATTTGCTCCAAAGATGATGAATGGGAGCCTGACTGACTGAAGTCTCTCATCTCATGAGCCATGCATACATGTTGCAGTACTGTCAGCGCTGTGTTTTATGAGCTCTGTGTCACGTCTTTACTATATCACCTTCAGTGAAGTTTTACTTTGCTGTGAAGGGTCGGAATTATCCGAGAGAAAGAAAGTAGTCTCATGATGAGGAGGAGGTGTTTACAACAAATGTGTTTAGAACAAAACAATTTGAGTAATGTATCCGTGTAAGAAGAACATTTGCACAACACAAACATGTTGAAATGCCTCAAAAAGTCTCAGCCCTTCTCCAAACAGGAGAAAGAAAGCAACCTGAACAGACTACATGTAACAAAACAAAGGCTTTCACGGGCATGTGGAGACAGATGTTGATATCTGATAGCCAGGAGTCAGTCATGCTTGGAAAGTGTTGTATAACAAAAGTAAGGACTGAGGGCAAACCAGTGTGTACTGCTGCTCCTATTTAGTTCTTGTATTTTGTGTCCTTCACTGCAGTGTGTCCACTATAGAAGTTAACAACAGTCTGTCACTTTGTTTAAATCAAGCTCCAAGCACTAATATTCATTATCAAGCATTGTGCAACAAATGTTAAACGTTTGGATTTGAATACAGTTTTTGAACCTAAATGAACAAATTACAAAGAAATGCAACTGCTTCATTATATTTTAGACTGTGGGTGTGATCACAACCTTAAAGTTTGGTAATCAACACTTGCAACACGTGTTGGTTTGAAACAGACCATATGTTAACAACAAAGCTTTGGCTCCCCACGTTACTCTCTTGCGACCAAGCATATGTTCTTTTTATAAACTTGAACACAAATGTGTTTTTTTTAAACAGACTCATAGACTACTTCAGAACCTTTTCCAGAAATATGAGTGTGCTTAATAGCAGCTACAGATTTTATAGGGAGGCAATCGTGTATTCCCATCTGCTCGCGAGCAGATCTTCTTCATTTGTTACTAGCTTTGTATTCAGAGGATTAGCCTTTCGACACAGGTAGGTGACATGTTAGTTCAAAGGCTGGCCCCTCCCATCTGTTATCAGCGCATGAGGTTCAGGTAATTTATGCGCTGTTTCCCCCCTCAGAATAGACTCATTCTCTGTGTGTTGAACCGAGAGAGAAACATAATAGCTATACCAAGTCAAACAATTAAAAGCAGAAGTTGCAGTTTGTTTGTGTCGGTGTTTAGTGCCTGTTGTGTTTCTCTTGGCTGAAATTCAGCTGAAATTTAAATCGTAAAAGAGGCTGGATGGTGCGTTTGAGATGATAGATGGGCATTCAGACCTTTTAAAGCAGCATGCACCCGCTTCGGTCGGCTCGAGAAGAAAGTTTTGTTTTTTTTTTGGCCTCGTTTCACTTCATTTTCTTTTTAAGGAGACGTAATTTGTTATTCTGTTAAAGTTTTCAAAATTCCAGACACAATCATCTCACTCAGCAAGATATCTCCGGAATGTCAATAATGGAACTGACGGGGTTAGCATCGGCGCAGTCCAAAAGTTGGGGGAGTGTACCCACCTGGGTGGGGTGAAGGATTCCTTCTTAATTAATGCTGCGATTCTTCTTCAATTAAATAAACTTTAATTAACAAGCAAGTAGCATGGATCGACCGCCCACAACCCCTATCCAGCTCGAGTCAGGGGCATGTTAAAGGCAGATAAACACTTTTGCGCTAATGAAAAATTGATTGCATAGATTCTATGGGAAGGAGGTATCCCTTTGGAATCAAATGACTCCCCTCCAGAGGCATGCTTAATATTCTACAGTGTCGGCTCGACTTAATCAGAACCATCCAAGGTCTCTCAATCGAAGAAAAACTCTATTCAGAGAGCTGGAAACAGACGGCTAAAAGAGCCTTAGTAAAGAGGATTGTGGGTAAAGCAGTGAGGATAGATTGGCTTTAAAAGAAGAAAAAATACACGAACAAAATGACTAGATATTTAATCCATGACTTCTTACATTTTAAGCGGCAGAATTATGTCTTTTGGCTAATTTGCTTTTCCAGCAGCCTATACCAAGTTTTTAAAAAGTCTCAAACTTTTCAGTTATGAGTCTATATAAATTTCCTGGAGCATCTAGTCACTTAAAATTTGAGGACATACTTGAGCTACTTTCCTCTAGCACACTGACGGCTGTTGTCACAAGCGGAAAGCTTTATGGCTCTTCTGTTCGAAAGCTTTGATCGAAGCTTTTGGTTCCGCTAAATGAACATTTCTTATTCTCTCACAAGAGCAGCCACTGCTTTTTTGAGCGTTAGCTTTAGCCTGTTGCAGCCTGACTAACTCACCACCCGTGGTTTCAATCTTTTGCCTTTAATTTTTCGGGAAGATAACATAGATTCATAACAGCTGCTCTGCTGTTTCCGATGCACCGTACTCGTAGAGAACATGTTGATCTAACATCTCTGAGACCAGACTTAAGAACCTGCTTACAGTAAATCCATAACCCTCGCCTCAGCTTGCCAAGTCTCCATGCAAATGAGCCCGCAGAATATGTAAAATCTAAAGAGCGGTTGTTGTTGTAGGTTTAGATGCAAAGTAATTGTTGTGCTTTACTGTTCTTGTGTGCTGACTTTAGACTTTTTTTTTTAGTGTTGAGAGGGTTGGATTTATTTTACAGCACCTGCACTCACGGAGAAATAAAATAGCCTGTGAATTACTTCTTTGATGAAGATGAGGGAAAGTAACTCCAGACACAAAAATGACAATAACAACCTGTGTCTGTCTGGCTCGCATGGGGGTGGCGAAAATGTATTTTCTATTATTCCACTGTAATTATTCAGATAAATACTAATATATTTTGTGATAAGCTTTGATGTCGTTTCAGATGGCGAAAAGTAGTCGTTACACTGATTGCACTCATTTGTTAATAAGCCAATTAAAGCCCTTACAGATGTTGTTGCTGAGTAAATCTGACATAAAAAAGATGTAAGTGACTCTGATAATCCGCTCCGCCATCATAAGGACACATAACAATGCACAAAGTGTTCCTTTTTGATGTTTCCTTTAAAGTTTTATCTCCTCAATGTGCCTTCCGACATGCACTCATTACGTTTGAATTGGTTTAAATGCATGCAGGCTGACAGTACTGTGTTGATGTGGTGCGTTGAGGATAATGTGGTTTACAGATTAAATGTCAAGCACGGTACGGAATTTAAGGGACTTTATTATCACTTGAGCCCATAAAAGTAATAACACTATATATCAAGATTAATTTCATACTTTTTAGAGGAAGATTTATTTTTTTTTTTTTTTCTATTCATTGTGTATTTTGGCAAAATGGCAGCCAAATAAAAGTTGATTTGGGATTCTGTTTCAGTGCTCTGACGTGATGTGTCAACCATGTGTCCTGATTTTCACACATTTAAAAAAGAATTGTGCCCATGACAAGTATATTGGTATCCATAAAGCAAGAGGAAGCAGTAAATCCAGATATTTTCCCATGTAAAATAATGCTTTAATAGATGACAGTAAAAGTCTCTTTAGATGAAATATTAACACAAATTTTAAACATGGTCTTTAACAATGTCAGGATTTATTTAATAATGAATTCTTTAGGAATAGTGTTGAAAACATGTCTTGTTTACAGTTCAACTTATTGGCCCACTTTAACCGATGGAGCCAACGCTTCTCAGCAAACATCAGAGCGTTTTTCAGCCGTCACAGATGCATCTACACAGAATACAAAAATGCACTTTTCACTGAACAGAAGCTACATGTCTCCATGGCTTTTTTCCTTCATGACAGAGGTGTGTGTGGTGGACTGTGGTCCCCACGGCTCGTGCATCAGTGGTGTGTGTCAGTGCGAGGAAGGCTGGACTGGACCAGAATGTGAGCAGAGGGACTGTCACCCACGCTGCATTGACCACGGTGTCTGCCGAGAGGGCAAGTGTGACTGCCACCAGGGCTGGACGGGGGAACACTGCACCATCGGTGAGCCGCAGTGACACAAACAGTACACTCCACGTACACACACTTGACAGAAGGGCACAAACTACAGAGGAAATTCATTTATGGACAGACTTAAAAGGGCAACTTTGGAGTGTGAATGTCAGCATTTTCCAAGCAGTTTCAAGCAGATCACGACACACTCCTGTTGCCGCCTACGTACTCCAAACAAGTACCTTTGCATGACACACTAGTGATGAGTACTTTTGGTTGATATTTTACATGTTTAGGAGTGAACTCTTGTGTTTCTTGCTGTTCAATTTTTAAAGATCACTGAATCAAACATTGTGGCCAAGAGCTTCGTCCTTGGATTTTTAATTTTTACTGAATATTGGTCAGCCACAGTCATTGGTGGAAAGTAACTGGAAAGAGAATTTACAAGTACTGGACAATTTTGAGGTACTTTTGTACTAAAACTCCACCACCAGATCTCTGCAGTTATTATTTTACATCCAATTCACACGATCATCTTATAAAATGTTACATTTTTAGAGATTAAAAAGACCTGCACCTTGAACCAGATACACATACAACAGGTACACTTTATTCCATCAATCAAATATAATAATAGAACATTCTTAAAGGGGATACTTTTAGTTAAAGAGTACTTTTATTTTTTTTTTAACTTTTAGTATATATATTTATATAGCTGGTGATACTTCTGTACTTTTAGTTGTAATCGAGTATATTTAGGTTGTTGTATTGCTGATTTTACTTACATACTAGTAATGCTGATTATTACTAAATATATTAACAGTTCAGTTTTTCTATGTTGTTGCTGTTCAGTTGCTGCTTCTAGAAGTATCACCTCCTGTTCAGCAAGCTTTTCTTAGTCTCACACCAGATACTGTAGCAAATGTAGAGTTTAGAACGAACTGAGTATTGGGCAAACACATATTTAATTGTGACATTATAGAGAATCTACACAGACAAAATGTATATATATCAAAATGTTGCAAATGTTATCTTTTTAAATTAAACTGTTAAATATCTCTACCATAAAAATGAGATGAAAAAACTTCCCATATTCTTTTCTCTGGCCAGCTATCATTCACTTTTCTTCTGTCATTTGAAAATCTCTTTGCTTTTGCAATACCTCACATCAACTTTGTAATGTTCCCATCATCCATTTAGATATTTCACCTTTTAGACTGCTCAAGTGATGCTCCTGTATTAGCGAGTCAAGGGCAGGTATTTAGGGAGCCGAAAAGCCATGGGTAGGCCTCTTTGGAATATAATTTTTCTGAAATGGCAGTGCTTCACCTGGCATTAATGAGGATAATGAGTTCTGAGATGTCACTTCCTATTGACCTTTAACTCAAACTTCCTCGACATCTTACCCCCTGTCAAAGGTCCTGTAGTTAAACCCTGACACGCCGCGTCTAACAGCATTCCCCCAAGTGTCATTTCCAACCTCTTGATGACGACATATTCCCTGCGAAACAAAGATATGGCCCTCCAAACTATTGAACCCTAATTATGTATTTACAAGTTCTCTCATCAGCAATCCCAGGTCCACAGTGCAGCTCCATCTCTGGGGGTAAAAGGAGATTGCAGTGAGGGAGTTGTTGGAGGGGTCACATTCCTGATCTTATTAATCTTTCCCTCCTCAGGGCAGACTGTGCACCATCCATTTTCTCTTTCTTTCCTCCGGTTTAAGGCTCCCGTCTGGAAAGTAACTCCTTGCTTTGGATGCAGTGGGGATGAATAAGCAGTGCGTTACCTTTTCTTAGAGAACGGGGAAGCTTATTTTGTCTTTCAAACCCTGAATAACTGCCATTTGCACAAAGCGCCTTTTAATCACATTACATGGCCAGAGCCTGAATAGAGGACTTCCTCGGCCATTCTTTTGTCACAAGCATCTAGATCCTGTTTTATATGCAAGACTTAACCCATTGTCACTGTTTTCTCAGCAATGCAGTTTACCACTAAGGTGTTTTTGATTCGCCTTAGTGTACTGCTGCTTCATTGGCGCACAGTTGTTGAAATCACTGAAGTGGAGATGACGGCAAAATTGAAAAGTAAAAAAAAAGAAGAAGAGAAGTTTAGTATGCTGCTTTATGATGCGTTCATATTAGACTGAGGGTGAGACTACGTACCTCCTGACAAGTAAAGACAGTAAAGTGTTTTGATGCAGAAACTGGCTCAAAAAGTCTGAAAACAGAGAGTGTTATAACACTGAGATATCAAGAGAAACAGTGTGTTCTTTGTGTTAGCCTGTCTTGCTTTGGCAAGGCAAAGCAGATGGAGAGTGTTAACAATGAATATTTTACAGAGCTTAAGATGCTGAATTCGTTTATGTTCCTTCCTATGCACATAATTATACAGTGATCCCCATCTAACAGTAAAATGTGGTGATTTTGACCATGGGAGCATCTACAATTCTGATTAATCACTGCTGCTTTAATTAACATCTACCCTCTTAAAGTTTGTCAAATACTGGAGTTTTCTCTCGCTGCAGCTGAACTATGAACTACTCCTCTAAATCTGCAACTTCTGTCTCTTTTGTCTCTCACACACCAATTTTCTACTTGTTTTTTTTCTATTTGCATTTCTTTGCCTAACTTCTACTTATATCCGTTCTCTTTTCTATTTTATGTCTGTATGCCTGTCTACCTACCTACCTATCTGTCTCTCTCCAACTCCCTCTTGGCACACATATATAGCCCTGGATTCCAGAGTATCAGGTAAAAAAAACCACACTTTTCACTTTGCTTGAAAATTATACCCTTCATGCAAAATGTTTTTTTTTTCTACTGCAGCACTTTTATTTTGTTTAAAAAAAAAAAAGTGAACTCTGTTAAAAAAGAAATGGGTGAGCTCGAAGTTTCCAATCATATCCTGTCACTCATGCTTAGTATTAGCTTTTCAGCTCAATCACATAGCGGCTGTGATTTACGTGCACAGTCGAGAGAATGAAATTAGAGCAGGAGCTAAAACGTGGCGAAGACAACAGTAATCTTGGGGAAAAACCTATCTGCAAAATTTCTTTTCCAAATATTTAAACTAAGTTGGCAGGTACATCAGCTTTATGCCATCAACCGTTTACACTTTTTTTTGCTCCCTGAAAGTTACAATGTGTTTGTCAGTCTTAGCTCTCTGCCACCACAGAGATAAGTAATTTTCTTTTCCAAATGTTTCCCTTTCCTCGGTTGTGTAATAGGAGCAGTCAAGATAGGATATAAAGGTAAATTGAACCACTACCCCCCAAGGGAGATTGTCACGAACAATCCCTCCCTGCTCTCTGTCTTTCCTAGCACGGCGTATATACACCTGTTCTATGTCCGAGTCGATCATAATGTTTCTGCTGTGATCCTGCTCCCCCCGATATGTCCCCTCATCTCTTGTCCGTCTTAACCAGTCTCACACAGACTCCACGGTCCCTTCTTCCCCCCCTCCTCCCCTGTCTTAATTCCCTGTGTCTGCCAGATTAAACGCCCAAAACTGGTGTGGTTTAGTCATGTTTTCGGCTCCCTGTCTTCACCCTCCACTAGAAGGAATGCGATCTGGCAGCAAATGCTCTGTTTTCTGTATATGTAGAGACTCTAGATCCTCGCCCTTCTTCCCACACTCCCCCTCCCCTATTTACATATATACCTCCCTTTCCCTTTGATGTTCTTGTTACTTCACATGAGTGTTTCTAACATCTGCAACGGGATATTCCTACTTCTAATTCTTTTCAGGCGATGAACTTTTAACACAGCCAGTGATTTTCAGCCTCTTAATTGAGAAATTTGTGCAACTTTGAACTGAGAAATAATCCTTTAAATCTTGATTCCAAAAGAAGTGAATCTGGTTCTAAGGTGTCCCTGATTTGAGACCAGACTATGAGAAATAAAGCATCCAAAATATGTCACTTCGACTTCTAAGGAGTCATTCAAACTTTTTTTTGGTTTAAGAACAAACACAACTGCATTTGCCCTGAGGATTTGACTCAACAAGCATTCACAGTTCCTGTCATTGGCCTTTTAACAGTAAGTAAACAGCTCAGCAGGTTCCCCCCTCTCTTATCCCATACGTTTCACTCCAGCATGGCTGTACACACCTCCTGAAACTCATGTGAAACGACAGCAACTCCTCACACCCTCCCCCACATCCCGAGTCCTGTCAGAGGTGTATCGTACTGTATGTTCACTCAATACTGTCTCCTATCATTTTTGTCCCTCCTCTGCCCCCCTGTCCACTCTAAATGCCCCCTCCGCTCTTGTCTCCCCCCCCCCTTCTCCTCCTGATTTCCTTGCTCTGAGTCGCTCGGCTTTTTTGACACGTACATGATGTGTTGACAGACGGCTGCCCCGGGCTGTGCAACAACAACGGGAGGTGCGTCCTCGATCAGAACGTCTGGCACTGCATCTGCCAGTCAGGATGGAGAGGGCTGGGATGCGATGTAGCGACCGAAACGCTCTGCTCAGATGGCAAGGATAACGAGGGAGGTATGAAGAGGCGAGAGCCCCCGTACAAATAGTCTTTTAGCTTTCAGCTCGTGTGTGTGCGCCTCTCATTGTGCAAGACAGCGAAATTGGCTTTGATGTGGCTCCTCGGTGACAGTGCAAACAAACAAAACAAATCAATCATACATAAAACATCACTTGAAAGAACATGCAAATGTTGTCGCAGAGCAGATTGTTAAGCAGCATCCTTTAAAATATACAGTAGATCAATTATAAAAAGTAGTCGAGACTTTATATTAATACTGCTTCTTAGCCTGATCAACGAGCCCAGAACTTTTGAGGTTCATATTAGGTGACATACTTTGAAATAGTTCATACTTTCATGTCAGCTCTGGATCTCTGCTGTCGCTTTAATGAACTTAAGTTGACGTTAAAAGTCATCTGTGTGCACCAGAGCTCAACACAAGAATGGAGACGTTTCCTAATGCAATCCAGGTCAACAAAGCTTTTCCCTCCCTGTCTCGACTGTCCCTCCTGTTTTCCAGATGGGCTGGTCGACTGCATGGACCCAGACTGCTGCACTCAAATCTCCTGCCAGGGTCAGACCTACTGTCGTGGCTCGCCTGACCCCGCTGCCATCGCAGGCCAGGGCCAGAGTTCAGCCACGCAGCCCACGTCCAAGGGCTTTTACGATCGCGTCAGTTTTTTGATTGGTCCCAGCGGCAGTCACGTGATACCCTGGGATAACGCATTCAACAGCAGGTAAGCGGCTTAATGAATTACTGACAGCTCTTTAATTATTTGGATCACGTTAGCTGTTTGGTGTCTCATTACCAGTTGGGAGAGACACCTGTGTTTGTGCAGCCACTCCAAAACGTCAAAGAATCCCACGTCTCTTTGTCTTTGCAGCCACAGTGACAAGTGTGTTTACAGTGGCGTCGCTGCCACAAGCGTTTATGTCTTTTACCAGTCAAGATTAAGTAGCTCAAGAGTGAGCTGGTTCTTTGCTCAACACGTCCCTCATGATTTGAACACACAAGGATTAGGTTTCTTGTACCAAGATAACAAGACTTTGTGGTTTTCCAAATTGGAAAGCACAGCAAACATTTTTACTGAAGAGTCAATTTTCAGCGCACATTAATGTATATCTTTTATCAGAAATCTCCTTTTTTTGATCATTAGCAGGCAGCCCATCACACACTATATTTGAATATCTAAGACTTGTGCGCTCAAATAGTCTTCTCTAGAAAAGAAAAAAAAAAAACCCTTTCAAGGAAATATCAAACAGAAAACCACATTAAATCGGTCCCATCACAGAGAGTCTGCAAAGAGCCAACAAGTTAATGGTATTCTGCACTTTTCACATCAAACAAGGGTAAATGTATTTTTGTTTTGTACGTTATTACTGGGAGCAACATTTATAGAAATGACACCCACTGTTGATATTATATAATTCACATTTTGATACATTTTCCACTTAGCAGTTTCAAGTGTCTTCTTTAGTTTCACAATTCATAAAGGTGCTGCAGTATTTTTGTTTTGTTGGACGGTAGAGGACTGTGAAGTGTTTTAGTAATGCTACTTTTTAGCTCCATGGATCAATAGATGGCAATGTGGATATTTTGTCCAGACCATGGACTGCATATCAAGTTGGATGACCTGTCTCCCCTTCCTCCCGCTGTACAAAAATAAAGCCAAAATATGCTGGATATGGCTGCTGCCGTCTTGCACTGGTGATATCACATGGAGCCAGAATAATGATCGGGGTTGGTGCGGTCAAGATCTACAGTATGTACCCGGCCGACTTGATCGCGACTAGGCCTCATCTGTCAGTCGTGCTGTCGTCGTACATTGTAGCGGTGGGGGTTTATGACATATACCGCAGCCAGCCACCAGGGGGCAATCGTGATGTTTTGGTTCCATTTTCAGGGAGCTGCCATGTCATCCGTGTTCATGCCTGGTTAATGATCCAGACTATCCAGATATCTAAATCTGGAATCTTGTGCAGACAATTATCGTCCTCAGTGGATGAATCCTCCTGACTTTACCTCTAGCGTCACCAGCAGGTTGACAGTTTTCAGTATTATTTTATGGATGATTTATGGATGCTGTGGGATGTGGTACATTCCATGACACTCATGATGAAATTTTATAACTTCGGTGATCACTTAACTTTCCATCTTGCTCCATCATCAGTACATCCCCATCGGCATCAAGTTGTTGTTAGCATGCTAACAAACTAAATATGATTGTGAACATTGTCATTCCTTGCATATGAGCATGTGTCAAAGCACTGATATGTCTCAGGACATCCTCACATAGCTGCTGGCCTGGCTGTAGGCTTTTAGTTTTTTCTCCTTTGCATATGCGTGTGGATGCAGTAACTACAGCAGCTAGCTACAGAGCGGAGACGGAGTCTTTAAATCTTTTATAGACATTTTGACATTGATGGACATGAATGAAATCTGTGCTCTGGTGTTGTTCATCCTGAATCCTTTGTAACGTAACTACACATTTTCTTCAACTTCTTACAAAAGTTCCACGTTAAGACATAGATGAAAAAAAAGTTTGATACAAAGAACCACAATAGTTTACCCAGTGAAAGAGCTACTGGGCTACAGTTATGTGCAAACTGACAGAGTGAGTTCTATTTTTCACCAAACCTCGGTGCACTTCCATATCTGTTCAGAATCATGACTAGAGTTTGTTTTGTGACTGATGGAGAGGAAAATGATTGCCAACTGTGTGCAGAAGGCTTTGGGAATATTTCCTCCAATAGTTTTAAAGTAATCCTTATGTAAATAGCATGCTTTACTGAAAATATAGAATGAGGCAGTTCCTCTACCCACACCCCTCCCTTCCTCTCAGCCGAGTTCTCAGTAATCCTCATCCTCATTGTCTTCAGCTTACTGTCGATTTCATGTCTGGCAGTGGCATTAGCTCTCTTGCTCAAAATACTCATTTGCCTTTTTATCTCCCTGTAGAAGTTAGTTTAATAGTCAGAGACGTCATGGTGCATTTTAGAGGCTCTGCAAACATGCATACCACTAAATTTGAAAATTAATTACCTTTTTTTACTGTATCTTGTGAGCACAAACACTGCATAGATGATTTTTTTTTTTTTAAAACATTTGCATAATGAAGTCGAATTTAGTAGTGGCAGTGTTTGTTTGGAGACCCATATTTTTCAAACAATCATTTGAGGTTATAGGGTGAATAATTTATTGACAGCCGTTGCAGTGTATACATTATAAAAGAAAGTCTCTGAAGTGCTGGAACAATGCCAGAACAACATCAAGACTTCCAACAGCAGCGGTGACTGTTGCGCCTACCCGACGAGTATCTGATGTCTACCGGTACAGAGAGGGGGGAAACAGTTAGAGGTCACTTCTCTCCGTCTATTTTTTAAGAAGCCATTGTGTAAACCAAGAGAGAAGGAGCATATTTCAGTGTGTGGTCAGGTTTCAGAACCCGGCAGTAAACTTGTCCCCTGTATAGCACAGAGAATAAAACATGTGTTGTGGTTTAGTGTTTTTTTTTTTTGTTTTTTTTTCTCTTTCCCCCCCACTAGTCCCCCAGCCATATCACATGTCCCCACACAAGTCTCCCATTGGGTTTTCAGATGGTGTTTTTCTACAGCCAGTGTGAGACAATGACAGATAAGAATGCATGAAATATATGATTCATTTCTGGGGTTTCAGCAGGTGGTGTGACTCTGCGTTTGTTCGGGGTTTCGGCTCTCGCAGCATCCGTCTGCCTCTCAAAAGATTAATAGAGACACAGGGAAGAAAGAGTGAACCTTCGCTGGGGCTCTTAAGTGGCCTTGTTCTCTGAGCCGGTAAATAAAGGATGGGAGATGGTTGTGCCAGGCGTGGAGCGGGAGGGAAATAAGAGAGGCTAAAGCTGTTGATCATCCTTGTCTCATATACGTAATGACCCGGAGATAAAGTGGCAAAATGAGACATTTTTTGCCCAGTAGTGACAAATACAGAGGAAGCACTTAAAATTCTGCTCTATGGTTCAGAAGTAGGGGATGATTAAATGTTGATGGAGAAATATCGCATTGTCTCCCCTTCTTACCTTCAAACAAAGGACTGACTTAACAAATTACTTCACACTTAAGAATATACGAACGAGAAGCAGTGTTGGGCAAGTTTTACTTGAAGGCCCTGCAGTCATGTTGAATAATCGCAGAGTATATCTGAGGCTTTAATCATGTATGAACCTTCCATGTCTGTGATTTATGAAGCAAAAGTGCCAAAGAAAATACAGATTTTTTTTTTAAGGTGAACGCAGGGGAGGGGAATGCTGGAGGTGGAGATCCTTTTGACCAGAAGCAAATCCATTTGCCAGCAGGGAAAATCTGGTTGGGCAAAGTGAATGAGTAATGCTCTCCCATGCTAGACTGGCTACCATAGGTGCCCTTAAGTGAAGCATTTAACCCCCCACCTGCTCCGGTGGCACTTCTCTTTGGCCAGCAGTAGGAGGTGGGTTATATAAGGCAGCCACCAGGTGTGTATTTACGTCAAAAGGCTGGTGGAGGACAGGCTCTTTGTTCACAAAACCACAAACAAACAAAAACATTGAACATTTTTTTTTTTTTTGCATTCAAATTTTGATTTCTTTTCAAATCTGCGCTATTTACGAAATCACCTTTCTAAATTGCTGTGGCGATTCTTTTGTATTGTGGCACTGGGCTTTTCTTTTCAAACTGCGTTGCAATTTCTTTGCCGTCGTTGTGACAGCTTGCCTCCAGCGTTACATTTTGTTGTTCTGAATTCCTATAAAGTGCCTCTTGACACATCAGCCATGGAGCTTTGCAACTTCTCACATCAAGGGGATATCTGTAACCGAGCTGAAGAGCTTGTTCTAACACAATTCTTGTTGATATATTATCTTTCATCACAAGTATTACCACAGACATTTATCACACTAGCGTCGTAAGACTCGGGTATGACACTGACAATAAGCTCTTTTTGGAAGCAAAAGTGCTTGCAAGAATAATCATGCTTGGATCACACCCTCTTGAAAAAACGTTTTAGGGGGAACTTCTTAATTCAGTGAGGTCAGGGTGTTAACAATACTGTGAATATTTCACTCGTGAATCACATTTGAGAAGCCTACTGCTGGGCGTATTGTACACTTCATTTACTAAGTTGACTTTACTTAGTAGACTGATAATTTGACTGCGAGTCGTGTTGCTTGATAATGTTCTGTGTATTTTCCACTCTTAGCTTGGACACCCACTGTTTTCTGTGCTGGCCTCACAAATTGAATTGCCCTAAGAGCTATACTTGGCTTTGTATGTCTCAGCTTGTCTCTCTCCGTCTCTAACCTTATTTTTATGAAAAGTATTAAGTGTCAGAAAAAAAATCGCATTCATTTCTGTGTCCTCGTGGAATATACTGTAAATGCTGCAACACATGTGCAAGATGCTGCAAAGTCTCAGTCCTCAATGTCTGAAAAAAAACCCACTGAATTATGGGCTTTTAAAAACAGTAAACAGAGACAGGGAGGTGCTCTGTAAGGTGGTATTTCCATGAATAACAGCCACTGACATGTGCGTGTTCCTAACGGTCAGTAAATCATATCTCCCTGCTGGTGCCGCTGGCAAAGAGATGACAGTTGTTCGCAGCGTTGACGCTGTGGCCGCGTGTTGACGCCGGCTGGCATTGTTTGTTTGTTTACTCAGCCCTTTTTTTGTGTGTGTTTGTTTGCCCACACAGCCTGGCGTCAGTCATCCGAGGTCAGGTCCTCACGGGAGACGGGACGCCGCTGATTGGAGTCAACGTGTCTTTTCTGCACTACCCGGAGTACGGCTACACCATCACGCGGCAAGATGGCATGTAAGGGGAGACTCTCTGCGCACACATGCATCAGTCGCTGCAGCATGCAGGGACACACAGCAATCCGTGTGCATTTATCAACACTGATTTACAACCTTTGAAACCATTTATTTGTGGCACGGGCTGCCGTCCCGAGACCAGCACGGGGAAAAAATGCAGAGAAAGCTGTCCAACAGTGGAAGAGTCATCCTGGCAGTTATCCAAAAAGCGCTCAAAACAAATTGAAACAGCAGCACATTGTGCCCTAGAACAATTCCTCATGCAAATGTCACAGTGGTGGAGGCCATTTTGAACCAGGCTGTTTAAAATGCATTGAATCAGCAAGGGTAGAATCAATCTGCCCGCGGTGTAGTAAAACATGGGATTACTGTCTGACCTTCTCCTGCTGTTACCGCAGACGGGTTCTTAATAATGGGAGTGCAAATACATACAAGACAAACGTATGTCACGTATTTTACAGGAAGGGTTCGCCTCAGGTAGGAGCTTCATTTTGCAGATGGTCATCAGAGATGGTGAACCAGGCCTTCATTCAAATTCAGCAGATAGGGGTTATGTTTATGTGTTGCCAGTGTGGAATAAAAGGCTTATGAGTGGCAGGGAATTGTACAGCTGTTGTTATGAGGCACAATCCTTGGGTCCCCAGATAGCTGAGGATTAGCTGATTTCTTCAGATATTCCGCCCTGTAACTCTTCTGACAAGGAGCGTGATAAATGGTTGGGGATAATCACACTTGGTTAGCCAACAGATCCGCTCAGTGTGTTAAGAAGAGGGTGGGGGGGGGGGGGGGGTGCAGCAGCATCAAAGCTTGGCCTCTTGCAGCTGTGAGCTCCCCACTGCCCAAAGTGGAGAGAGCTTGAGAAGGAAGCTGTTTTAGGTCAGCTGCACAGCTTGGCTGTTGGCGTGTGTGTGTGTCATTCGGGGCGTGGGTGCGTGCATGAGAGACGCGCATAAGCATTTGAATCTGCGAGCATGTGGGTGTGCGTCTTTGTGCATGTGAATGCATGCGGTGTCACCACACAGATCCTTTACCCCCTGGGTAGTGGAGCTCGCCGAATATATAGAGCAGCACTTCAAAGACTCGCCCTTCATTTCCAAACCAGTAACTTTTCCCTGAGTAATGTCGTACTAATTAAAACCAGTTCACCAGAGAAAACTCCCAAGACTCCAAACCAAATCTCAACCATAAAGTGTCTTCTTACACCATGCCTGGTTAAACAGGAGTCATAAATTAGATTCAGTGAATGATAATAATATATGGAAGTTGTAGAGAGGGAATACACTTGATAAGGAAAAGTTCTCTCTTCCATTGAAAAGGCTTCATCAGGCTTAGTCCTGAAATAAATATTTACTTTGATACTGTGTCTCTTTGTGCTTAAAGAGAAATTCTACTTTATTAAACCTCGAGGCAGACACAGTCTTTATTTTTAGTTGTTTACCAAATTAAAGCATTTTGGTTGAAGCCGTGTAATATTAGAGAACGTTGGATATGTGCGCAGAGGAAGGATACAAAGTCCTCCTACCATGCTTTTATAGTTCTGCGTGTCCACAGTTTTTCTGTGTGCGTGTGCTAAGAGGCATTATTACCTTTATGCAGGACATAAATGTAATATGATTCGACACTGAAACAGACATGTGAATGTGCCTGAACAGAAGCTTGCTCTTTTATTTTGTATGACTGATTTATTTTTTTGTTTTTCAGAACAGATTTAAATGGACTATTATTCATGATGCTCAGCACTTGTGGATGTTTGGCACAAACCTAAAGTACAGTTACATCAGAGAACATATTGTCAATAGAAGCAGGCAGGTGTACTGTTTTCCTTAAAGACTTGAAGACTTCAGTTAATTTTATTTTTATTGTTCTTTATGTGATTTCTTGAAAATCTCCTTCATTTCTGAGTCCTTCTGGACGTTGATTATGAACAGATCTGCATTTATATTACTTGAGTGAGCACAAGGATAGCATAACAAAAACGAAACTTTGAAAACCAGAGTGTGCACAGATAATACTAAATACAGTCTATCTATTGAAAACAATACAGTTCCTCCAATCAGTGATGGTTTTGGTGTCATGATATTGTGTTAAGGTTCGACCTCTTGGCCAACGGCGGTGCTTCTTTGACGCTATGTTACGAACGCGCCCCGTTCCCCATGCTGCACCGCACGGTGTGGTTACCCTGGAACGTTTTCCATGTGATGGACACCGTGGTGATGAAACGGGAAGAGAACGACATCCCCAGCTGCTACCTTACTGGCCTGGTCAGGCCCAACCCCCTCATCCTGGCTACGCCCCTCTCCACCCTCTACAAGACCTCCCCAGAGGACAGTCCCATCATCCCCGAGACCCAGGTGAGACTGCAGTCACAGAGGTGACCCAGCGAGAGCACATTACAGGGCCTTTATGGTCGATTCCAAATTTGTGCTTATATCTGATTGTTTTGAATGACTTTAATAATTTGAACCATGTTTGATCTCAATATTACAAGCAGCAGTGTTGAAAATACACAAACACAGAGTAACGATAATGCCGTTATCTTCCTTTTACCACGGCTCCTCTCGCTTATTTTAAACAGTCAGATTTGCCTTTCAGTTTGCCTTTGAGCTTTGATTGAATTGAGGCGTCTCCCCAAATACTAAGCCATAAATTGCCTCGCAGTAATGCTGATAAATTCTGAGGGCACATCGCATGGAGGTTACATGCCTCAGGATTTGGTTTGTATCCATTTGGCTCAAATCAGAGTTGAAAATCCCTAAATGCAAACAGTGACTCTGCAGCTTTTGCTGTTTAAAAACGATTAAGGAAGAAAAAAAAAAGATCTGTTTGTCTCATTTGTTTGAACATGCTTCAACATGAGCAAAGTGGCAGTCTGAGGTGAAACCTAGTCCAGGACTGGGACTGCACAATAAAAAGAGAGTAAGACATAAACTTGTTACATTTGTGGTCGGTCAAAAAATGAAGAATTCATTAATCGTCTGTGGAGTCAAAAAAAGGCTTATGTACCTTTGTAGTTTTAACATTTTAGTTGCTCAACACAAATTCATATTTGACTTAACAGCATAGAATATAACATGGTTGGCTTGTATTTCTGCATAAAACTGGCAACAAGCTAAATGTATCTGCGACTAGACTTATCCTCTACACCAGCACACTCCTGTTGCTCCTGTTAAGTCTATACCCCACGCTGTGAACTTGGCACCAGTCTGACTGCTAATTAAAATCATAGGTTCTTCACGAGCAAGTAGCCATACCAGGCAGTGACCTCAACCTGGTCTACCTGAGCTCCAGGGCAGCTGGCTACAAGCCCATCCTCAAGGTGCTCCTGACCCAAGATCGTCTCCCGTTTGGCCTGATGAAGGTCCACCTGATGGTGGCCGTCATGGGCCGCCAGTTCCAGAAGTCTTTCCCCGCCTTCCCCGACCTCTCATACACCTTCATCTGGGATAAAACAGACGCCTACAATCAGAAGGTCTTTGGCCTTGCAGAGGCTGTGGGTGAGTACCCACTGTGAAGCTGCCGACTGAAGACGTTGTGTAAGCACTGGATCACTGTCAGATACTCCTGCTACCTTCAGGCAATGAACCTTGGTTGAACTCTTGAAGATTGATTTTATTTTTTTGAAAATTGAGGATTATTTAGCCGGGGACTGCTTTTGTTGTGCAATAAAGATTTAGCAGGTGGTGTGAAATCCTGAAATCCCCCAGTGCTGCATTTTTGAAGGCCACTGCTCTTTTGCTGACTTCTTTGTTTTGCATGTATGATATTTCAGCAGCAGTGCAGTGACTAAAATATTGCCTATGAGGCAGTGGCCTGAGAAAGAAATCCAGCAATAAAAACTAATGACAAATAACAGAATCTTTTGATTGGATCATACATAAAGGAATATGCTAATTATGATTAAAAGATGATAATTGATAAATGATAAGTGTCATCTTCAGCATTATACGGCATTAGGGCGCACGTAGTGTATGTTTATATTGTCACGTTTTTACAGAACTACATTGAGTAACAGTCTCAGAAAAACTTTTCAAAGTCTGAAAGGCTGAGGGATTTGGAGCACTCGGGTTTATACATTACAGAGAAAATAACCTCACAGCCCTGACAATGAATGGCTCACTCA
The DNA here is from genome assembly GCA_946959425.1 of Argyrosomus regius. Lineage (NCBI taxonomy): Eukaryota > Metazoa > Chordata > Actinopteri > Sciaenidae > Argyrosomus > Argyrosomus regius. The sequence continues at coordinate 23,937,347 of OX336893.1, read as the reverse complement.
CAGCTTTTGGCTTCACAAATATCACAGCGTTTATGATATTTACTATAATGTGCTCCATCTGGGCCTTTATTCATGCCACTTTACACGCTATTTCGTGTCGTAGTTTATTTGCATTTACACAAGATAAAACACACAAATGAGAGGTGAGAGCATAAAATATAAACTGTGCAGGTGAGACACAGAAAACCCCAAGGGTCTTCTAAAATCACCCCAGCTGGAGAAAATCACATAGTGAAAGAGAAAACAGAACCAGCAGATACAGAAAACAGCCACAACGTGTGCTGAATTTCTTAAAGGCTACAAGCCTCATTGCTGCTGTAAGTGTCAGGTAAGGAGGTTGCAACCTTGCTCACCATAGGTATCTGCCATCATTACTTTCAGTGTCAGTGGGATATGAATACGAGTCCTGCCTTGATGTGGTGCTCTGGGAGAAGAGGACGGCGGTGTTGCAAGGCTATGAACTGGATGCCTCCAACATGGGAGGGTGGATGTTAGACAAACACCACATATTGGACATTCAGAACGGTAAGAGATGCTCATATATCTGATATAAGTGTGTGTGTGTGTGTGTGTGTGTGTGTGTGTGTGTGCTCATGGGGGGCTGAGATAGGTGGCCTCTTAGGGTTACAGGCAGGTGGTCTTTACTCTGAATCACCGCAATAAATACTTGAATCAAAATGAAATATGGTTCGTCATCCCATCTGCAGATAATAGAGGAGAGTTTTGAAGGGCCGATCATTCACAGTAATGACAGAATAAATCAGTGACTAAGTCACCAGGGTGCACGGCTCACTACAATTCCACACTACTCAGCTATTTTAGGAAGAAGATGGCCTTTTGCCTTTCATGAAGGCTCGTGCTTTTGATGAACTTGCGTCATGTTTAATCTTTGCATTAATTCAGTAAACTAAATGAATTTCTTGCTCCGTCGTCCATCAGAATCGCTTTAATTGCCAAATACAATCAATGGACACGAGTTTGTCTTTGTCGTGCCGATGCAGAGACACGAGAGACGTAATGAAAGTCTGAAATATACATAAAGGAGTCACTGTTGGGTTACAGTACCGGGAAGATCACACTCTATAATCTGGTGAATGTTACAGCCGTGCAGGCAGTAATATGACTGCAGTCATCAGAAGTAGGCCTCAGGGTAGTGTGCATTGTCAGTTTGCCAGGCTGCTGTTTTGACATTAAATCCACTCCGGCTCACATCGTTGTTCCAGTTGTCCAACACAATTTGTGGCCCTTTCATCATGAAAATAGTCGAGGTTACAGTCGAGGCCTTCAGCAGGGTCCTTACTCCGACACTGTCAGATTGGAGTTTTTGACTGGATATTTAGGTTTTATTTTGGCAGCTTTGTTTTGCGGTTTTATGCTGTTTTAGCGGGCGTTTATGTTTGCCCGTAGTCATTTTTGGAAATAAATCTAGGAGTTCTTCTGTTTCTCTGGCCTCAACAGAATATATTACAGCCTACGTGAACAACAAACGTATCTAAGAAACTGGTAATTATACCTGGAGTAATGGTGTTCCTGGTTCGAGACAGATTATTGTATCTTTTGAGCCACAGAGTCTGGGGACGTTGTTTGATGCTTCCTACAGCGATAGCATCGCTGCTGAGGAGCCTGGCATGGTTATGATTGATTTTTCGTCTTCTGATCTAACTTTATTTCCACTATTGAGAGGGAGAAAACAGCACACACAGTACAAATGTTGCAGCTGATATAAGTTGTAGATGCGGACCAGTTGTTTTCAAGCTGTCGTTTCACAGTTTGAAGTTTCTAGACAGTCACGTAACAAGTTCAGACAGGTTTGTTTGGAGTGTGCGGGTCAGCTTGGCATTGGAAAGTGCAGCTTGGTGTGTTTGCATGCAGGCTGAACTGCCCTGTTAACATCTTTTCCTATTTCAAGCCATCATCAGGTCAATAATTAGTTTTTAGAGGTCACTGTGCTGAAGAAAAGATAAAAAAATTTCATCTTTCCGTGGAAGATAAACGTTTCAACAAAACGTTTCATTTAAATGTGGAAAGAGCAAATTTATCAACTTCCTTTCTTGTAGTCAAACTCATTTTAAGATGAAATGTTCCTTGTTCCACGAGGAGCCGGCAATACGACCTAATATTAACATCCCTACAAAACACCTAGAATTACCTAGTACGCCCTTGCACTAGCTTCCAGCTTGTTAAGAGTTGTATATAACGCCTACACTCACACGCAGGTCGCACTGTTCACCGAACAGGTGGGAGTATCACTCTTTTTTTTTTATTTGCTCCCCGTTGCCGTGCAGAAATAACTCTTGACATAAAGTCAATACCTCAAAAATTTAGCTTTGTGTTCTTTATTTGTTTGTTTTTCTATCAGGTTGGCCATCAGCAGATATACTTTATAATATACAGATATATATATAGCAGTACTCATATGGCACCACCAGTAGGACCGGTGAGGTTGAGGAGGTTAATGAGGCTCACTGGTTTAACAGCAGACTATTAAAGTGTTTGTGCAGCTAATTGTGCATGAAAATAGACTACGGCTTTTATATGTTTTAATTGTGCACACGTACCAAACACATAGGAGGAGACGCTGGTCTCAGTGGTATCTCCACAGCGCAGATGTGTAGTTACATTTATGAGGAGGTTTACATGAGCTCTGGTGGAGCTACAAGAGCCACCTCACATGTCCTCTGCAACCGCCTGAAACAAGTATAAATCTGACTTTAGCCACTGTCTCTTTGGACCGCTCCATTGAGCTTTAAGCAAAGCTCTGAGGTTATTTCTGTCACCAGATATTTTGGCAACCGGTAGAGTTGTGTTTTCTGAGGAGGAAAGCTTGTGTAACTAGTACTCAATTCTGCCTACTTCTTCAGTAGAGTCTTTTATAGCACCTTACATGCACACCCACAATTGGCAGGGGCAACACTATTCATCCTGCAACGCTCAGCAGATGTGCACAGTAATATCATCCATGCATTCTGCACGTGAAACAGTTTTCTTAAATCTCAGACATTGCACAAACCGTCTTTTGTCGGATGCGGTTGCGGAAAACATGTCACAGAAACCGAGTGTTTCTTTACTTTGTTCAAACCCTGATGCTACTTTGTCCTGCCTCTTTGTTGAACATTAAAAGAACACACACAAGAGCCCATTGCCGTACCCAATCTGTCAAGCCATCCAGAACGTGAAGTTTGTGAAGTGTGTAAAAGAACACTGAAAATATGCCTGTAGCTTGACTGCTTCTGGTGCGTTTGCTTTTCATCCCACCTGTCTCAAAGTATAGCACACCCATCTCCAAAGCCTTTACTGTGGCGGCATCACAGTTGGAGTTGTAGTAGTCGTGAGATGCGTTTGTGATCAGCCGATATGTGCAGCATGTGTGATATGCTAATAACCCGCTGCATCCTTTATTAGGCTGAGCTGCACTATGCGTTTGGATTCATCACAAAATTGGATGTTACTGTGCATGAAAAATCACCATGTGCACGGTTGTACTTGTACATGGAAGCACTGATGACAGAAATAAAACAACAACCAGATGGTGTCGAGTTTTTCTTATGCAGTAAACGCTGCAGCCTCCCCAAGGCTTTTTCACACTTTTTCACTCCTATTACAGCACCGCCCCAAAAATAAATAGCAAAGTCTGACAAATGTGAAAGATTCAAAAATAGTTTAGCAAACTTGTGTTGTTCTGACTCATTTACCTCTGTCTGACAGAGGCTTAATCAATTTGCCAAAAGGGTTTCATGCCACAATCCTATTAGCTCAACCCAAAGACAGTGAGCTCTTTCAGGCTGTGAAATGTTTTTGTTAGCGACTTGTTCGCCAGTTTATACTGCGTTCACATGAAAGTATCATAACCATATCTGTAATCCTATCTACCTTTGCCCTCACACACATATATTTTATCACAGAGGTTGTGAGTAGGCACCTGCTTGCATTTTCTCAATCCAAACTGAATTATTCAGTCTTGCATTCAGCCACTTTTTGACATTTGAGATTTATGGCCCACGTGGGTTTTTGGGCAAGAAATGCAGTTCAATATCCTCGGTCGGCATGACGATGAATCCAAATATCACTGTTTGCCTTCATTGCTGCTCCAGTATTGATTCTTTAATGCTGTAAACCTTGACTAATGTCTTCACCCAACATGTTAGCGAGCAGTGGTCCTCTGCAGCTGCACAGCGGTTTAGCTCCAGACATTTGCTATCGCCCTGTGTTGTGGCTCCTGCTTCATTTTCGCACCACTTGGAACATCTGAGGACTTTTTCTCTCATCGTTTGTGGCAAAAGACTCGAGCAAAAACGGTATCTCTCTTTCTGCCTCCACTCCAGAGCCTGTCAAGCTAGATAAGGCAAATTGCTGGTGTCTGTGCTTTAGTCGTGTCCTCCTGCCCCTCCTTTCTTCATTACAAGTGGATATGCCTTCCTCTCAATCTGAGACTTGTCTCTATCTGTGGTAACATAACTGATTCTTATTGGACACAGCCAGAGTCCAGCAACTCAGTACTTACTGAACAACTCACGCACATGCTGCATTTGAAGTGCTGAGAGGTTTCCAGCCCACTTTTTAGCCTCTATCATGCTGGATCAGTGGGAACCTGGGTGGTATCTTACAGAATGACACAGTGCAGAGGAGAACAAAGAAGGACAGGGTGCAATTAAGACACACTCCCGCGCCTCCCCTACCAATCTCTGTACTCTCACTGTGTCACCAAGGTGACATTGCTCAGGGCGCTCCAGTTTTTTTATCAGGTATAGAGACTCGGCCTTGCATTTGTACCATTAATCATCTTGGAAGCTGTGATGTTGGCATTAAAGCAAACCTCCCACTACATGACTCAAATTGGCCTTAATCAAAGAAATGATTAGCTTCTGTAATGCTTCTTCAATTGAAAAACTGGCCACAATGAGTGAATGTGTATATTCAGAGGAGGAAAGGTGGCCTTGTTTTGGACAGTGTAAAGAAGAAGCCACAGTTCAGAAGGAGGGCAGAGCAGCACAACAGCAGTGTCCTCTCCTTGCTCAAATACTTCTCTAATGACTCTTTTCTTTTCTTTTTCCATTTTATTTTCTATGACCGAAAATGGCCTTCATTTTTGATCCACGTCTCTGCTCTCGCATTCACTGTAATATTTTTGATTGCTTTCAATATCTTTTTGTCATTATTTGGCAAATTCCACGTTACCGCCAGGGTCTAACTGTTCTCTGAGTGTTTAATAATGTTCTAAAAGCTGTGTGACGTGCAGTTACATTACATCGCGGGCTTGCTTGATGGAGCAGCATTAGAGTGATCTTGGAGCATGAGAGATAACAGATTCTCAGACTTTCTAAAAAAGCCTTTTTCTCACTATGCCAAGCGAAACAGTGACTTTTTATCTTCCACCAACTTCTACCAAGAACTCAAACACGCCTCCACACATGCGTTTACTAATCAATGAGAAGACACATCCCAAATACTTGATCCATTCAGCTGCCATATTTATACTTTGACTTGAAATTTCCTCTGCAAAATCTGTTGAGGGGGCCTTGCTTGTTTCAGTCTGTGCAGAAAAACAGAACTTTGCCAAATTGTATAAACTGTATTTCTGCTTGTCTCGTATAATGCTAGCTGTATCTTATTTTTGAGAAAGTGTTGTTTACAGTTTTATGGGTTTTGACCAAACTCTGCTTTAAAATAAGAACAGGGTGAAATAAAAGTATAAAATGTGATATATTGAATGACTCCAAAGTCATTTTTAGTGCACACGCTGTTGGAGTCTCCCTGTTCAGCCCGGGGGCAGTGGATAGTCAGAAACCAAATTCCCATCAGTGCAGCTCTCCAGCTGAGACGTCACAAGCTTGATCCTTGCAACAATCATCAGCAGTAATGTGTCATGACCAAGTGTCCTTGAGGGAAGAAAACTGAACGTTAATCTGCTCGCTCACTCCAAGCTGAATCACATAAGAGCAGTACAAGTTGTGTGTGAGAGAAAAATCAAAGTGCACAGCTTAGACTATAGATATACACTATGGACATAGTGTGGTGTGATCGTGTGGGGCAGCTGATGATTAATTATTGTATTTAATCCGTTCCATTACGTTGTCTAATAGCCTATGGTAAGACTTGTGTGTACAGTAAACTATGATGGAAGTGTAAATAGAGAGGACCGTGGCGGTGTGCCAAAATGACCTCAGCATTAAATGTTTTTCTATTTTTTTTTTTCTCTTCAAGCTGAACGTCGGCCAAACTGCTACACTGCTGTACTGCTGCAACTGATCCATGTCCTACACACTGCATTAAGCTTCTGGATATTACAAACGTCTTTGTCTTTCCCAAGAATGTTAAGGCGCTATTACACAAACACACATTAAAATTCTAGTCAGATTATATAGCTTATTTGTTATTTGTAGCTATGTTTCTGGGTGCAGCATCAGTGAGAATTTCCATCACACTGTGTGCTTCATTCAGTGAGCAGAAGCATGGATCACAGTTCAATTAAAGTCCCAAGGTCGCGCGTTTGATGGCGTCACGCATAAAGCCATCCCCTGGTCCTATTTGTCTTTGTTAGAGGCTCGTGCATAATGCTCACGGATACAAAAGACGGATTGGTCAGATCGTCCTGTCAAGTGTCTCGCCGGACCGTGCCTTCATTTGAATTTGCCCTTCAATCAATTAAATCAATGAAAGGAACTAATCAGAGAAGGGACAAGCCGCATGGACACACACTCGATTTCACATACATCCAGGGTTACGATGGCTTACGGGATACCACTGTGGGAGGACGACATTATGTGGCCATTCAGCGGTGCCATAGATCTGCTAATTAGGACAGAGGCAGTGTGAATTCAAACAAGTTGCTAGATGTGAATAATTAAGGGCTTCCAGCATGCACTTCTTCCCTTTGATGTGTTTTTTCCCCTTTGAAGAGAGTACCACTATATCAGCCCCTCCCCTCCTAAAAAGCCAGTTATATCTGCTTCTTGTTAAATTATTAATCTGTAGTGACTCACCGAATTTTCAGTAAAAACGTATGCACTGTTATTGGGGGGAGGTATACTCCACTGCACGTTTTCCACCTCTCTGTGACTCGGAGGGAAGCAGCTCCCTGTCAAGTTAAAAGAACATTCCTTTACATAAAATTGACTTCAGCTTTTTTGGAAGGTTTTCAGGGACCCACTGAAGCGGTTCTACAATCATACAAAGAACTGGAGGTGTTATATAAGTTGGATTGATGGTTAGTTGGTTGCCTTCTTAAACTGAAGTTGCATGAGCTCTCAGCTCAGACTGTTAGAGTTTGTGTGCTGCCTCCACTCACTGCTGTATTTAAATCAGATCATCGTCTGATCTTCAGTAACAAAAAAACTCATTAAATCCATTTGTACTGATGTGTACTGAGGGTAAGCTTGAAATGCTGAAATAATACTTACAAGCTGTCATAGGTGTATTTGTGTTTACTTTTGGACAGAATGTTGAATTGTGATTGAGTAGAAAGCATAATTCAACAGCCTTAAATTGTGTATTGAACACACCACACATTCATCATTTTTTAGTTGCGTTTAGAATAAAGCCTAGTTACTAAAGCAGTTAGTTACCAAAGTTTTACTTCTGTTTCCAACTTTGTGAGATGACATTTAGACTGCTTTGTGGATATTAAAAACTAAATTGGAATAAATGTCTTAATATATTCTCGCACATTGAGCTAAATAAGACAAATATTATATTCATATTTAATCATCTCATAGCAATTTACACAATATATGTGAGAAATTCACCTCAGATTTATAGATGAATGCTCTTAATTACACGGCCATGCGTTAATTAGTTTTCTTGACATTAGTTCAATGAAAGGATCTATACCAGTTTAGTATGGAGCTAGAAGCAGAAGGTGTTTAGTCTAGCTTAAAAAGATTGAAAGCTGAGGAAAAGAAATAGTTACAGCATACAACTAAATCCACAACTCGTAATGATTGTGTCTGTCTGTGCACGGTTTAAACGAGGGAGGCAAGGCGTTAATGAGGAAGGCATGATTTTGAACTTTAGGCTGAGCCAGGCTAGCTGTTTCTGCTTGCTTCCAAAAATCTATGCTAAGCTAATCACCTCTCATTTAACACAGACATGCAATTTTCTCATCTAGCTCTCTGCAAGAAATCAAGCAAGCATATTTTTATTATTTCCCAAATGTCAAATTATTGTGTGTATTTTCTGTTCCCCTGTATTTCATTTGGGCCAGGTTGGTCTTGTAAAAAAGAAACATCTCTGGAGACTTCTTCTTAAATAATGAGTCCGGTGACAAACACCAATTATGCTTTCACACACAAATAACCACCGCTTTGTTTCCCAGGAATTCTTTACAAAGGCAGTGGGGAGAACCAGTTCATCTCTCTCCAGCCCCCTGTGATCTCCACCGTCATGGGGAATGGCAGGCGCAGAAGCATCTCGTGCCCCAGCTGTAATGGGCAGGCCCAAGGCAACAAGCTATTGGCGCCGGTGGCTCTGGCATGGGGGATCGATGGAAGTCTGTACGTCGGAGATTTCAACTATATCCGACGAATATACCCATCTGGCAATGTCACAAGTATCATGGAGCTCAGGTACGGCCTCGAGGGAATCAGGGGGGAGCATGTTCGTTTGGGTGCAGACACTTATTGTGCAATCTCTGTCCCTTAATCAAATGGTAGAAATTCCAGTGTTTTGAATTTGTATGAAGGAATTTGTATGTCGAGATGAAAGGATAATGGATGATACTTCATTATAGTGTTTTTATATGTATTATTCAGTATTTTTCCCAACACAAGTTCAAAAAGAACAAATAAAAACATGCAGCATGCTGTGTCTGACCCCTAAAAATGTAAAAATATGAAAAATATGGACAGTTAAATATTTTGGCTCCCTCTTTGCATTTCTACATTTAGTCCTCCGTGTGGAGAGGGGAACCTAAATGGCATGGTGGACAGACTTTGAGTCACACACATCTTTCCCCATACCGATAGAAATTTGAAATCTTTTCCCTATCCATCTCCATAATTAGGAAAGACATCCTGTCTTCAGCGTGTAATTGGGATGATTTACACCCTCATGCCAAGTTGGCTTCTCTCAGCAATGACTCTGATTTGGCCAGTTGGCTTATTTCAAAGTGGCAGATGTTGATTAAATGTACATTGGGCCATCATCCTTCAGGAGACACATACATGACAAACATATGAGAGCTGCCCTGAAAGGACGTAGGTCACCACACTTATTGTACATTAAGTGATTTGTAGGTTCGTGTTAAGATTACAAGGGTGGATGTTGACCCAAAATATAAGAGGGGAAGCAAAGAAAATATACCTTTCTACTTGAAGAAAACTGACGATGCACCCGTTCATGCACATGTTGGGAAGCATGTAACGGTATGAATGGGAAGTGGGGTGCTGCTGTAAAGAAGAATGCATGCTCAGCAACTCTTTCCTGGAAAAATAATGGTTGAAGAAATACTCTGTGTCTCTAAGCAACAATTTGATTCTGTTTACAAGGAGAGAAACACAAAACACTACTATGAAGACTTGTGGTAGACAAATTAAATTTAGTCCGACATAAAAGACTCACTAAGGAAAATGTTAGTTTATATTAGATGGCAGTGGAGATGGAGTGCAGATTTAAACCAAAGGAGTAGAAAAAAAATGCTCTTTTGCTTCCAGAGATTTAAAAACCCAAATTGGTTTCAGTTTTTGGTAGGTGTGGTGCATCCTGTATAAGTGTCCAAATACTCCATATGGAATTCTCTGAACCTCTTTCAATTGCTGTGGAAAGCGTAAAGTCTGTATTTAGATTCTGGCTTCAGTGGCCAGTGTAACAAGTGGCAGAATCAATATTTCAATATGAGTGGTCAAATTGAGAGAAACAGTGGTAATACAGGATGGGCTTTATGAAGATAGGAGTAAATATTTTCCCTCTCTGCGGGTTGTAACTCTCGGCCACAGTCCTGCCTCTCCACTTTCTGCCAAATGGATCGTCATTGCCTGCGACTTTCTCTAGTGACTGCTGATTCTTCAAGGGGATACTTTGACTTTCTGAGTTTCAGCTGTTTGTTTGTTGTTTTTTTTCCCTCACTCGATACTGTGAGGGGAGAAAAAAAAGAGACTTGCTAAACTTTGAGTCCTTGTTGGCACTTACTCCTCATGGCGTCAATCAGAAATAAAAAAGACTTTTAGCAAAAAATGATATCAAGCCTGAGACAAAAACTGTCTAATCACAACCTTGAAAATGAGAAGTAAAAGTATCCTTTTAATATTCTTTCTCTCTCTTTTCCTGCTGCCTCTGTACCCTGTCATAGAAATAAAGACTTTAGACACAGGTAGGTGTGTTATTTTAGTGCATGTTGTGTTAGTATTCTTTGTGCGGCACCATCTGTATAATTGTCTTTATAAGCATGTGAATAATTATTTCTTTTACAGTCGCCTTTAGCACTAGTGATTACAATGTGTAATTATAACAAACAATTATAGCTTGATTACATCTAAACAAGGGGAAAAGAGCACAGTCTGTCGGAGTTTGTGCAATGTGACTACTGACAAAACAGCTACAACATACACCGCAGCCCTTTACACACTGTCTAAGTGTAAATGTAAAAAAGAGGTCATGTAAATATATATATACAGTCAACACTTACTGTATGTAATGCAGTCAAATACAATAGCGCTGCAATAAACCGTGTCATTGTGAAGCTTATAATTACATTTACAGTGATGGTGTTTGGCAGATGCTCTTATCCACAGGGGATAATGCAACTGCTTTGTATTCATGATTAAGACAACAGCATCAGATCAAGCAAGGTTGCACACTGGTGGCAATTAGGTTGTTTCAGTGATTAACTGGACCATAAGCGCCAGAGGTGCTACACAGAGTAAACTGGAGTAACTTTGTTAAGCTGGCTGTCAAAGAGAATATGTTTTTTTTTTTTTATTCATTTAAAACTGAAACTGTTCGTAAAGCAGCTGTTTCCTCCTTCATTGTTTTACTACAGGATGCATCTTCTTCCTTCATCTAATTCTAGCTGCTCAAATCCTGTACAGTTTTGATCAATGCCTGGATCTGAGACTTTCCTCATACGTTTTTAAAGCTCCCCATGAACACCGGAGAAGATAAATAAAGCTGTCCAGTGCAGTGAAGTGCAGCATGAGTTGTTATCAGTCACCAGAAAAAAAGATGTTTTTCAAAAAAACATTTTCCTCCAAAGGTCGGTGTGGCTTTGATGATAGAGGATAGATGACCACAAGTGTAGAGGTCACTGTCAGTCCATGTTTCCTTTAGGTTTGTTTTTTTGAGAAATGGAATAAAACCTGTTTAGTTCAGACCAAAGAAAGCAAACTGAAGATGTGAACATAACCACACTCATTTAGAAAACCGAAATAAACTTGGGCTTGATGGATGTTTTAAAAGACTGTTGTGAAAGGAGTCATTCATGTGGCTGTTTCTTTTATACTGTAAAAAGTTTTTCAGTTTTTTAAGTCTCTGTTTTAAGCTCATCTCCCACCAAAAGTTGAATTAACCAGTCGGTTTGCTTGACACACATCAGGACAATGCTTTTTTTTTAGATTTGGGAGGTGTGCTCCTCTGAGAGTCCAATGTTACCCATGATACTCTCCTTTGTAGGTTAGTAGAGGCGTTTAAACATAGGATCAGCCCTATTGGGGAAAGGTAGTCGATTGTTGAGTCCCATTCCCAGGTCGTCAAATAAGGTAACGCGTCACACAATGCAACCGGTGGCGTTCTTGCTCCCAGGCCGTCAAATACAGACGCTTTGGGTCAGCGGCTCATAGATAGTTGATTGTCAAGTCTCAGCACGAACGCCACCTTTTGTGTTGCATGGCATCTTTGTTTGTTTCCCATTTACGTCAGTATTTGACGACCTGGGAGACTCAACAATCAACAGTCCCCCTCCATTGGGACTGACCCCCACCTTCAAGTGTATGTTTGCAGAAGCCTAATTCCAGCTCGACAGAGAAGCAGACTGAAGAGAGATTGCGACAGGACTGGGTTCAACTGTGGGCTGACTGTAGTCAGACGGATAGGCTAGCAACAAGGTGAGCTACTGCAGGGGTGTAGACGCAAAGTGACGTGAAAGCAGATTGATGTCATGAGCGCCGCTGAATTCTGGAACAGTTGGAGGCTTCTGGTTACCTGCGAAGCAACCGGGACATAATGATAGTCTAAGGAGATGACTAGCACCTGCGCTACCACCTGGGCCACAAGTTTGGAGAGGGTTGATGGAGGAAATGTAAAAAACAGTCAACACATGATCTAGTGGTCAGGTCAGATCTGGTCTGGTGCTGATAAAAAGATTTTATGGACATACTTTTAAGTGGTGTTTTGTACCTGGTACATGGTGGTTAAATTATTAGATACAAGACCACATACAAAAGCTTTGAAACTTAACACACTTCTGTCTCAACATCACAAGCTTCACAAATGTATTATTTATTGCCGTGCTGTTATAGTGGACTGCGTGATGTCATGCAGGTGTTTCATTTATCGTGTCCACCCCCTGAAGGTTGACTGTAAAGGAAAGGGTTACTAATGTACGTCTTGCTGAATTCTTTATAGGAACTTGATAGCAGCCACCTATTTTGGGCATTTACTTTGACTCATAATAGCTGTCAGGTTTTATGGCTCCATCTTCATCATTTTACAAAGATGTTTCATTGCCACATTTATTTTGCCGTCACATTATCCTACTTCTAAAGCCAACCAGTATTGACTGAGGTACCATTAAGCTGGAGTACAACCAGAGATGCCGTGTTTACGACTGCACCGTAAAGCATGCTATTTCTCATGTTAACTGCCTCTGTTTTTTGCTCTTTAGTGACACTTAAGCGCCTGCTATGTATCAATTCTGCCTTAATAGAAAAGGTTAATTCAATAGTTTATTTCAGTATTTTGAATTTGTTTAAAAGCGACCGTGACAGAAAATGATAATTTAATTTCTTCAAATCTAAATATCAGTCAATGATGTGTTAGAAAATCTTTTGATTTCTAATCCTTGACACATTTGCTCTTGATTAAAAAGGGTTAGATCCATTATGAGACAGAATACAAATAAGCAGAGCCAGCTGCAATGCCATTAGTTGTTGCACTTTGTTAACATAAGCCAGTCATTTCTGTAATTTCCAAAGGCTTTTCCCCACGGGGGAGTGATAACACATGAAATGATCTCGATCACGAGTCGTCATTTCTGCTTTGTAATCTGGAAGCCCACTGTAGTGGAATCATGTTCAAATCTGTTTGACTTCCATCTCTTCAATCTTTTCTGTCACACTTTGTGTCTTTTATCTTTCATTCACAAAGCCTATACCTTTATTTCCTGCCATAGAAATGTTCTATTTCCTCTTCAGTTCATCATCCACATAAATGTAAATTGAAAATAAGGTTTTTATTTTAAGATGCAACTGGACTGAAAAGAAAGTTACTTCATCAGCAATTTAGGTTTTGTGTTTCAGAAAATAAGTTTAAACACTGAGAACATAACCTGATTGAACTTGGCTTTAACCTTCTGTCATTTCTTTTAATGCAATTTAAAACAGTCTGAAGAAGGTTCCTTTATTTCATCACACTTAAAACAACGACGCAGGACGTACTGCTAGTCTTTAAACAATACACCTTTCCACATTCATTTCAATGTTCTGAGAGTATTATTTATTTTCTAATATGCGTTTCCTATCTACAAAATCCAATGCATACTGAAAACATGTTAGCTCTGGAGAGGTATAATCTAATCAATTCTGTATAATGTTCTTGACTCTAAATGTTTTATTCAGAGGGAAAATCAGGCTAAATTCTATCAGGGGTCAGTTGGGGTTTTTAGACCACAGGTATTTTACAGAGGTTATTGCATTGCATCACATTTTAACAGTAGATTAGCAGCATTAAAGGACTATTTGACTGCATTGTAAGGAAGTACTTTTAAAGAGAAATACTGTGTCTGCAAACTTAAGGGACACTATATCATATATAACTGAGTTTTTGTCTGGAATGTAGTAACAACCCGGCACACCGATATTACCTGGCCACTGATCCAGTAACTGGCCAGCTGTACGTGTCAGACACAAACTCCCGGAGGATCTACCGCCCAAAAACCTTAACCGGAACCAAGGATCTGCAGTCGAACGCGGAGGTGGTGGCAGGAACGGGGGAGCACTGTCTGCCCTTTGATGAGAACCACTGTGGTGATGGAGGCAAAGCTCCAGAGGCCTCTCTCACTGGACCCAAAGGTATGGTTTAAAACTAATGAAGACGTTGGACTGAAATAGAGGGGCGGAACACAGTGATGGGTTTTTCAGTCAGGAGTGGCAACTGCTAAATTTAAATTTATGTGTGCCATTGGGGTCTGTGCCAACTCCGGCCTGACTGATTTTAATGGTTGAATTTTAGCTGTGGAAGTAAAAGTAAGCCATGGCTGTCAACTAAAAAAACAACAGATGCTTTTGTAAATTAAGCCTGTGTACCACTGCTGCCTAACAAAGAGTTGTTGTTGTTTTAACCTCCAGAAATATAATGCATAATTTATTTTGCATAATTTGATATTCCTGTAAATATCCTTTAAAATTCATACTTGGAGAACTGTTATTTTTTCTCACAGCTCTTATAAAGTTTCCTGCTCAAAGTTACTTCTATCCAATTCCACTTTATTTATATAACAGCCGGTTATCTCATGACACTTTCCTTACATAGCAGGTCTAGACAGTACTCTTTATCATATTATTTACAGAGACTCAACAATTCCACAAGTCAATACCTGCTATACACAACTAGTAATTGACATTCAAATACCACACGGCCATTTGTGGTTGGATTGCTCACTTTTCCATAAATTCTTCTGGATGAAAAGGCTAAGATGAATTGTTTTGCGCTCGCTGTTGCCCACTCTGAATGCCAACTGCAATAGCACAGCTTCAGCTGGGTGATAAAGGCTTGAGTGAAGGCAATCTGAGGGAGCGACTCTAATGATGGAGTGGGTGGAAGCCGAGACCAGAGAAGAAACAGCAGATGGCTCCATTTTTTTTTTCCTCCCCTCAGACATTTGGTGAACTCTGCTCAAATGTGACACTTTTCATCTGTCTGTGAATCTCAGACTGTCAAATAGCCAGCTCCCAAGGATTCACCGTGGGCTCCCTCAGCTCGTCAATGTTTTAGCAGAAAGCAATCTTGTGCAGACCTAGCCACAGGTCAAACCACAGCACTCACCTTCTATAGAAGCTTTTAAAGACCTCATTCAAGAAGAAATAATACTCCGACTGACGTTAAAACTTATTTGAAACATTTCAAGTCCTCCAAAAACTAAAGAACTGTCTTCAGCTGAACATACATGTTCCTGAGATCAGTGGGTCTTTTGAATTAAAGCCAAATCCGGAGCGTGTTAAAACCAGCAAATGTGGAAAATGAAAAATAGTCTCCCTGCATGTGAGGAATGATTGAATTCCCATAGGTGCTGGTCTCTATTAAGCAGCACGGTGACACAGAGAGTGATGTGGGGACTGGCGTGGTCCGTTAATGTATTTTCCCAGTTTGGGACAAATGGTTATTGCAACTCCACGCTGGCTCGGCTGCAACTTACAACTCTGAGCTGACACTCAATCATTGAGACAATTTAGTCCATGGTTGTCACCATGGCAACTGCCTGTCTTTCACCCCTTTTATCTAAAATTGGCCGAAGCTGTCATTTCCACTCCCTCGCTCATTCATTTCACAAATGGTGTGCAGATTGTTGATGATTACTGATGTCAAAAAATCTCCCAAACTCAATCTCCCAGCCACTCATTGACACCCCCACCTCCTGAGGTCCTTTTTTAGAGTGGAGGGTTACAAGATGTGGCAAGTGCAAATATACCACATGAATACAGCCTTTCCCACTTCTGCCTTAGAAATTATTTAATACCAGAAAAGCAGCCCATGAATTATTGACGGCTGTGCTTTTTTGCAGTGACCTGAATAATGGGAAGGCAAGCTTGACACATGTATCCATCGTGTTCTGTCCACTGAGTCATGCAAGCAGAGATGCCGCATATCTACCGTGTTTTCCTGTTATCACAAGTTGTTTTTTTCTCCCGCCCTTTCTCTTTCTATTCTCCTTCTTACCGGATGTCAACAGGCATCGCAGTGGACAAGAATGGCCTGATTTATTTCGTTGATGGCACTACAATCAGAAAGGTGGACCAGAACGGCATCATCTCCACTTTTCTTGGCTCCAACGACCTGACATCGGCTCGCCCCCTGACATGTGACAACAGCATGGACATCAATCAGGTGACCTATGCACACAAGTGCAAGACACTTGCCTGTGAGTAAGTCACAGCACCACCTCGTGCCCCTGCCCCTCTAGCCCTCTTTCAGTTTGCTCATCCATGACTCACCACTGACATGCGGCATTATATAACTGCATATATATTACATATGCAGTAGAACTCATCTATTTTCATGAATGATAATCTTTTTGGCGGGTGAGAGAAAGACATGCAGGGATATTTTTTCTTTATTTACCTCACTGTCTAGGTTATTATTAACAGTTCTGTGTGAAAAGAGCATTTTTTTTTGCAAGCTGCTCTGTCTGGAACCGTCTGCAATTAAATTTAAATTCGCAAACGCTTTCTGGGAATTTAAATCGTGGCTGTATGTGCACCATTATATGCTTTCCTCTCTGACTGCTATGTGGGAGAACAGAATCAGAATGTTTTAGTCTAACTAATTTATTGTTTGATAGTATCGGATAATATTTGATAGTAGATCATTCCCACAATTTATATTGATTTGTTTTAGAGTGGCCTTAGTGGTCCTTCAGATTGTTTCAAGGATGCACTCTTTTAAATTATTCTTGTAATATTATTTGTGGTTTTATAATCCCATTATCCTTTAATTCTGATGTTTTCTGCTTTATGATGTAAGTAATGTCGTTACTGCTGCCTGTCTTCGTCAGGACACTCTTAAAAATGATAATTTCAATCTCAAAGAGGATCCTGGTTAAATAAATATGTACATATATATATATATATATATATATATATAGAGAGAGAGAGAGAGAGAGAGAGAGAGACATTGGCAGATCTTATCCAGAGAAACGGTGACATTAGTGGAATATGCTCAGATTCCTCAAACACATTAGAAGGTGCTTGGTGAAGAAACAGAGATGAAGGAAATGTTTTTTTGCTCTCAACTCAACAAGAGCACACCATTTTCCCTGAAAGTACAGGAGCAAAATACGTGGTAGGAGGAGGAAGATGTGATGTAGGCAGGAAGTGGAGACATGAAGTGTTTATTGAAGAGATGAGTTTTCAGGTCACGGCAGATGATATGGAAGGGAGAATAATTACTCTGTTTGGGGGCTTGTTTTGATGTGGCTGGAGCTGAATTAGTGTTTAGTGTTCCACTAGAAATACTCAGGATTGAGGATACTTGCGACACACATGATAATGAAGCAGTACTCTGCGCGCTGCACAGAAAACCTTTTCTTCTGCAGCGTCTGATGTCGGCCTGGCTTTGTCCAACAAAATGTACCGTCTACCTGTGAACGAGGTGACATAAAAGCAGCGCCCTGTTCCTAGACGATAGCTTACAGTGTTACAATACCATGACACTCCATCCGGAGTAGAAGTGCAGCTGCCTGTGCTTAAACATTAATATCCCTCCTCATTTTGCTCCTTTAGAGTTTTGAGATCCGACTTAAGATGAATAATGTAGAAAAATACAAACTAAAA